>JAOVVB010000026.1:7065953-7085350 GCA_028570985.1 Heterobranchus longifilis
TCAACACAGTGGATCATGTCTCCCTCTAACTCTGTTTACCACATCTTCCTTTATCACTCCAACCTCCGCCTTGTGTGCACAAGACCAGTAAAGGTGGCCGATATCCTGTCCTTAAATACAAAAAAACAGTGTGTGTGTGTGTGTGTGTGTGTATATCAATGTCCTGCAAGTCTTTTAATGAATGTCTTTAAAAATCGGCACTTGCATTTACATCATTTCCGACCATCATGCAGATTCAGACGTTCAGAACTTGTAATTTCAGACTTCCGACCTGGGATTCCTCTTGGACACAAAGTTCCTCCAAGGCTTTTCAAATACTGTACAAGTACGCTGAGCTCAGCACAGCTATGCAGCGCAACAGAAATAAAACACGAAACACATTAAATGAATTACGCTGTATAACCCAGAATTATACTGATTGACAAAAAAACATATTCGTTTTTAAAATCTACAATATTGAGTACGCACTTTGATGTTTTACTGGAATAATATACACCGCGCTAATCAGTGTTAGCTAACTAGCGTTGCGCTAACAAAAGAATAACATAGAGGCTCGAATGCACCGAGGTTGAAAATTACGTATATTGTAAAGTCCGACCTCCCCGTTCCAAGATTGTTTAAAGCAAGGTAGCATTTGTTTACTGTTAATGTTTTTACCCGCCATGTTGATTTGAAGTTGCTAAACTAGTGGGGAAGAGAGCACCAATGAAATAAATAAGTCGCATAAAATGTATCCAGAGTTGTTTTTTAAGAGGTCAGAAAATGTAAACAACATTGGTCTCATATTGATGACGTAGACGGCGTTGCCCCTGCGTTGCTATGTGGGTAGCCCCGTTGAGTGAACGGCCTGGTTACCTAAACGCGCACTCTAAAGTTGAATGTTTATTTTTCTTAAAAATGTGATTAATTGTGCTTGAAACTACTGCGAAACCGGTTTCATTGTTACGGGAATTAACACTAAATTGGATATTGTATTCATTGTTCATGTTTTCGACCGTTTCCCGTTTAAGCGTGCAGCTAGTTTCCCTAGCCGCATTGCTTTAGGCCTTACCCGCTTTCTTTTCTTTATATATTTTGTGGATTTCACATCGAAGCGCCTCTGGAGCAGATAATCTTGTGTGATTTTTGATTCTTTGGACTGCGTTGCTTTTTTTCTTTCCATCATTTGGACTCCTTTGGGAAATATCTGCGTTTGTAAACTCGTTGTTGAGCGTGGACGCTGCGCGCTGGCGCGAGACGCTTGCTCGGGCTCTCTCTCACACGGACGCTGTAACGAACACTGACCTCCATAACCCGACACCGGACCCTTATTTCTCGTTGTAATATCTTGAATTCCGGACTAATTGTAGTGTTTGGTAATTCTTAACAGCCTCTGGATCCATCATGCTACCCTGCGGGTTTTCTTGAGCTGCTAATTCCGCTTCTGTTGTTGGGCTGTGGGCTGAATGGGGTTTGTTAGGCCTGAGCTTAGAGAGGAAAGGGAGTGAATAGCTGATTTGTGTTTTAGAGTAGATAATCTGATCTGACAGGAAAGCGTGTGTGTAAAAAAAAAAAAAAGTGAAAAATGTCTTGTGTTCATTATAAGTTTTCCTCTAAACTTAACTACGACACGGTGACTTTCGACGGGCTGCACATCACCGTGAGCGAGCTGAAGCGCCAGATCATGGGGCGGGAGAAGCTGAAAGCCGCCGATTGCGACCTCCAAATCACTAACGCACAGACTAAAGAAGGTAAGAGCTGTTCGACACAACAGTCGAACACGTTCATCTCTCTGTACTGTTTCTTCAGATATACACACTAACGATTGCCATGGCAGAATCAGATTCGGTTTAGCTGGCCGATATATACATCAAACACGAGCCGGTTTGTTCCTGTTACTCTGGGTCTGTGCCACTTTGTTTCCCAATTACAGGGGGTTTTTTTTATTCGTTTTTAGTCTACACACTCGTAAAATGAATAGCTAACACAGTGCGAGATATTTGCTGAATTTGGCAAACAAAAGTACTTTGAGTTATAACAACTGACCCTTCTTTTAATAGAAGTTAAACAGAAGGTTAAGCTTTTTCAGTATAAAGCAACAACATGCACCATATACTAGCCATGTGCACCAGGGTGAGTCCATGATTATATAACTGTAGAAAACATCACACTGTAATGAGCACAGTTGATTGTTAAACCTTTTTTTCCGATAATGTTCCAATACTTGCTCTTGAGAATCCCAGAAAACTGTAAGTGTCAAATTTCTAGCTGATGGTTGACATTTAAACCGAAATTACAAATTAACTGATGGTAACGCGTTCACACCTGCACAGTGGTTGGGGAGACAGTAGCCTTGAACAGTAGTGCTGATAAGCCAGCAGAAGTTTAAATTTAACCTGAGTAATAATTTTTAACTCACCCATACATTGTGTGTGTGGGGCCAGATGGGCTGGTTCAAGTGTTTCAGATACTGGGATTGTCTGAGATTTTAATGCACATCAGTTTTTAGAATGGTCCAAAAAAGAAATTAGCAAAAAAAAAGAAACTCTTCTCTGCAAGAGGATCTGACTGGATGATCATGAGTGACTTGAACTGATGAAAAAGCAGTGGGCCATATGTGAGACTTGTATATTGCTACACATAAAATTTTCTTTGCATATCCTAGCATGTTAGGGAACCATAATCGAGAGCCCTTGGAGCTCAGGGTTAAGGGCCTTGCTCGAGGGCTAAACAGTGGCAGCTTGGTGGTATTGAGGCCTTTTACAGCTGATCTGTAACCTAGAGCCTTTACTCGCAAGATACCACCGCCCTCTAAAAGGATACAGTAACTTAATTATTAGTGTTTACATTTTTCTGACTCTGATGTTTGATGTAATCGTGTGTATCCTCCTTCCACGTGGTTCTCAAATTGGATAATCGCTCAAAGGTGGACAGGTGTTCTTATCAAATGGTCAGTGAGAGCACAGGGGTTTCTCTGCTGCTGCAAATCTTTGTGATAATACTGGAGATGTGTCAGCGTAATATATTTTTTTATTTATTTGAGCTCTAGAGCCAAGGTATTTAAAACAAGTTTCAGTGTTATTTCGGCGTTGGCATGTCTGATTAGTAGACGCAACGCGACACTCTGATAATTTCAGAAAGTGATGTCTGATCAATCGATTGACCTGCATTGTTCATAAATTCATTATAGTTTGTGTTTTAGCTCTGCTGGGATTATGTTCTTGTTTGATCTTGTCCAGTTTTATTAACTATTCTTTGTTTTTGTCTTTTTCCCCCAGAATACACTGACGATGGTGCTCTAATACCCAAAAACTCATCTGTCATCATCAGACGAATACCGATCGGTGGTGTGAAGGCTGCCAGCAAAACGTTTCTCATGTAAGTCACCAATTTTATTTTAATATCCTCAATCCACAACTAAGGTTGTGCGTTGGGGCTACATCTTGTGGTAGTGTGTGGTTTTTAACTGTCTTGTTTATAGGCTGATATGAATTTCTTCACTTTCATTTCATTCATGTTGGTTCAATCTATATCCGCTGCAGGAGAGGACAGGAATTAGCCAGGGATTAATAAACAACCTTGTGGCTGCCTTTATTTCATTCTTTGGTGTTCATGTACACATGTGAATATGCCTATAGCTCCAGATGGGGTGATGTGTTATAGAACACAGAAAGATCTACTGCAGAATCGAACTCATTGCTTATGTGTGTCCTTATGTTGTAAAGTGCCTGTATTGATTATCCGTGTGTTTGTGTTACAGTGATCGATCTGAACCATCAATTGGATCTTCAAAAGCCGTATGTAACACCAGCTCATTTATTCTAATCTTTCACACACGCACTCCACACCATTTTCCTCACACACCCACAGTTCTTCCATGTCATGTCTTGTGCTGAGACTGGTAATTACATTGATCCATGTGTATCAAGGTGTGTGTGTGAGCGCTTGTTGCTGCACTGTATCACACACTGAACACACTTTTGGGGTATACTGTACAGTTTGATGTACTGTCTGATCACACTGATCTTTATAAGATCTTAAATTCTGTCTGTTGTACTTTGTACATTGTGTTTTTCTGTTTTATGAATAATAAAAAGAGAGCCATTTATTTATTTTTTATTATTATTTATTTGTTTTATTTTTAACAGTTAACCAAACAGCTTCAATGTCTGTTCAAATATTTTATGGTAATTGTCATAAAAGCTTAATAATATACAGGGTGTCCACAAAGTCTTAATGCATAGGGAAAATTAAGACTTTTTAGAAAAAAGTGTAACTACTCTTTTTTTTTTTTTCTTTCTTTTTTTTTCTTGTACAATTGCCATTTCTTTGTACATATACATAATCGTCTCCTCTCCCCCCTCTTTCTCTCTCTCTCTCTCTCTCTCTCTCTCTCTCTCACATGATGAACTCACCTTAATGCATCCAGTGTTGTGCCTGTAATTGTTTAATTAGATTAATTGCTTCTAGACTTTTGGGACACCCTGTTCCTGTATAATTAATATTATTGCTTAGGTGAATTGTCACTAATCTATAGAACCAAGTATCCGACTTCTCCTTAATAAGTATATTTAATAATGCACTTTATGAAACGCTTGTGTTTATGCACATTTTTTCAATGTTTGTGTAAACGTTATGGTGTGGAAAGAGTTGATGTGATCAACAGGGATTCTGTGGAATAAATGATGACGGAACGAGTGTGTGTTCCTGTCTGTCCATGACTGCGTCCTCAGTTACCATCCTTATAAGTTCCACTTCCAAAAAGATGTGTGAGTTTTTGGGTTTTGATCAGCTTTCTAGTGTCATCTCAATACGAACAGAAATGTTCGGTAAACGTAACCATGCAGGCTACCGGGATAGCAAAATCCTCAGTGTTGAATTAACAACCAGAGTGCTAAATTAACACGCTGCTTTTATAAAGGTTCAGTTGGTCTTAATCCAACACTGGGGATTTATAAACCTTCTACTCTGTGAGATTTAGTCACAGAAATGTGGAAAATTAAAGTACATCTCTCAACATGTTTACACAAATAAGAATTAAATTAAAGCTGCATTGCCCAATTTTAGATGTGCCTCTGTTTTTCTTTTTTTCCTCTGATGATTGACACATGATTTACCATTTCCAATCTTATTGTTGGTGTGTTAGCTATACAGTTCACCCCCCCCCCTTTTTTTTTCTAAATGGCAGTCTCTTGTATATAGAAGCAGAAAGCTAGTGCTATTGTTTGTAAGTAGCACAGTGTCAGTATCCCCATTCCCAAATTTATCATCGGTTATCACACCCCTTAAATTTATTCATTATAGGAACTTGAATCTCAAAAAAATATATATAAAAATAGACACATCTAGTCCAGGTTATGAAAAAACAGCATGTATAACAAGGAACAGGGTTGAGTCATTAACAAACACCTGGCTGTGCTACTTATCCTGTGAACTAGTTTGTTTTTTAACCCCAAACCCAGAAAGGCAGCTGCCAGCATGTTATTTTTAATGTCTTGTTTGGCATTTACCTGGCTACCTCTAAGCCACCACAATTTAATTAGTTTTTTTTTTCTTCAAATTTGTAGAAAACAATTTGATTTCCCCCAAATTCACCATCATATTAGCCAATACTCCAATAATATGAAACTGAATCAAAATTATCAGGTGTAATTTTCTAAAGGAAAACCATTGGGTACTTTAACTGGTCGATGAAAGCTGTATTTATATGGTTATAGCTTTAGCCAATCTACAAAGAACATAAAGACTGTGGGAGGGAGGAATTGCATACATTTTTAGTTGCATCATAGGAAGGGAGAGGCAGCATGAAACTACTATTTCCTGAACTGTTTGAGCGCTACAATGCTTGTACTTTTTTTAATGGAATGCCATTAATGAATGACTGACTGTGAGAATAAATGACCAACTAACTGACACATTCATAAAGTGAAACAACTAAGCATATGTTAAGACCAGTAAGTTGCCAGTGTGTTTGTTCTAATAAAGAATTTAAGGTATGCCATGCTTAAGTTGCATACAAAACATTGCATGCATCAAGTGTGAGCTTTATTCATTTTAGAAAACATCAAGTAGCTTGATTTCAGTACTTAAGCTGTGAATGTGAGAGCACTGGTGCCCAGCTGATTGTTACAAAACTTAACATTCAATTATAAAATTTTATGAAGCTGTTAATTTTTCATGAGAGCACTTTACCTAAAATTTATAGGTAAGTCAGGTTAGTCACTTTAGCAACACTCAGCGGATCTTTAAGTATGATCAACCTAAACAACAACTTAATGGGATAAAAGAAAATGTGTCATTAAGATCACATTTATTTCAAAGTAGCCTGAATAGAGCTTAAAAGTTGGGGTTCAGACTTTCCCAAAAAGAGATTCTTCTGCTTCGAAATGTTCTTTGTTGTATCATTTGGCAAGAGATCTAAATCGGTCCATTTGTGTTTTTAGAACAGCACAATAGATGCAAATGAAATTGTCAGTTACATTGGACATAAGGAGAAAACTAATTAGTTACTGGTGCCAACAGCTAGTTTGTGTAGTTTAAATAGCCGAGTTGCTCCTGTTATTTTATCAAAGTGTCTTTTCTAGTAAAAAAAAAACGTTTTTCTAAAAAATCACTAACCCAATGCATACCCTTACAATGCTCTCACGCATGCATTTTGTAAAGGAGATAATACGACTCTTGTGAGCTGCTGATATGTTAACATATTTATCATTTATTTTCCTTTGCTTATTTTAACCATGTTTTTGGAAGTTGGAATTCATTTTACAGTATTTATTGGTAATTCTTTAGCTGCTCTTGATATAATAATCACCTGTGAGATGGATAAGTATGCCCTATTACTGTGTACAGTAGTATGTACATAAAGCATTGTTTTGATCTTATTGCCATCATGACGTTTTTTTAATCATTTTTTTTCTCCCAATGCTGGATTGAGCTGTGCTTGTTTCCATGGTAACTGTACCTGGTGTTTTTTTTTTTGTGTGTGCGTGTGTATAATGACACTTGTTAGTCATGTACTGTATGTGTAAATGTAGTTGGTTTTTTTCTTCTTTTTTTAAACAAATATTTATTCTAATTTAAATGTTTTGATTCTTTGTCATGCCCAAATTATTTTTTTTAATATCTACCTAATTTGCTACGCTTGAACAGAATTACTAACCATGAAAATCTTATCCAGTTTTTTAAAAAATGATTATTTAATCGTTCCAGTTTGCAACGATGTCTCGTCAGTGCTTATGGTGCCACTCATTTTTATTTATTAATTTTTTCCATTTCTGACTAAAGTGCTTGTTATTTGTATGATGCTGAACATCACTGAGCTTTGTCAATAAAATCCCTGCGTTCTGAATTGTTATATCGTAATTCATACAGCCTCGTGTTTTCACTTTTGTCCCGAAGTCACGCCAAATGAAGATCTTTTATGGTAAAATCAGCTGTGAGATATTAACATTTTCAGCATGTTTTGACGGAAGACATGACGCTAAGTCAACCAGAGAGGACAAACGCTTCTTTCTTAAATGGGTTTAAAAGAGGTCTATGTGTGTCCGTGTGTGTCTGTGTATAAAATCTATGTTTCCTGTAGATTATTTTAATACGTTGTGACTCGGGTGGACCCCTTTCACTGTTTGATGTCATTGCAATATAATATCTTGTCCAATATTTTGTTTTTCCATAAACAGATTGATGATTCTCCCTCCATTTCTCTGGCCCAGCTCTCTAAGGTACATTTAATTTGATTAATTGTGTGTAAAAGTAGTGCATGTCGATATAGCTTTTTTTTTAATTTTTTTTTTATCTTATTATTCTTTCTGGCAGGGAAACAGATGTACAAATTTAAAAAAAAAAATGTTGCATTTCCCCTTTGGAAAATTCTTATAAAATATTAATGGTAGTAAAGGTTTGTCTTGAGGTAAAGTGTTTGTCATGTCCTAAATTACTTTTCTTTAAATTTGCTTCATATTTAAAATAGTTGCAGTAGTTCTGATGTGTGTTGAATATAGTGATACTTATACATTAACTATCATTACATGATCAATATCATGATCAGCAAAATGCAGTTTGGGTTGCTGCAGAAATCGCAGGGTTATTCCATAAGGTGTTTGTGGCATCACTGACTTTTCTGCATGTGTGTTTGATGTATTGGATGTCTAACCATCAATAGTTAGGTTTTTCTATTAGTATTATTATTTCTGGAGGGTTCAGATCAATCATGTTGAGGGTGATCTAACTGGTGTTTTATAGTTTAAAGGGAAAGTTTGGATTTTTTTTTTTTTGTCAAGTCAAATCAGAATTGAGGTGCAAATAAGTACATTCCAATACGTCTTGGTCGTTATCCTGTTGGTTAGTTTTCCTGCCCTGCACACTGACCATGAAGTTTGTTACCCAGGAAATGAGCACAGTGTAAGTAATCAGGGTGAAATTCCACAAGGAAAACTTAGAACACCCAAGACTGATTGTAATGTACTTGCATGCATCTCAATTTCTGACTTTAAAGTTGATGAAGTGAAATCCCTTTAAAGATGTTTTTCTGCTCATCTTTAGTGTGATGGGAAATTTCCCAGTGTTTAACATCATAAGTCTACTATGATTTTAAATATTTGTAGGTTTTGTACAGATATTTATGTTTGTAGGAAGCTCTGCAAGAAACAAGTCCTCTTAATGTTAGCGCAACTTTAAACAGTCGAAAAGAGCTTACAGCTTGTCATATGGGAGAGATGCCACAGAAGCTGTTTTCAAGTTTTTCCTATGTTGAAATGTTAAAGGAACAGCCGAAGAACTGACGCTGGAGACTCCTTCCAAAACTGAAATAAACATTTGCTTACAGGAAACTTTATATCAATGATTTAAGCACGTTATTATAAACCTGTGATTTGACTTACAGCTGGACTTGAATAGTTAGATAACCAGCGCTTTCGTTCTGTCCAGAAAGAGTTTGATTCTTGTTTTGCAAATTGGAACAAACAGTTTGTATGCGGAAGGATTGAAGATGGTCGTAAAAACTAGTGTGTACTTCCGACACCGCGCTCCTCGTCGCACACCTCCAGACTTTCTGGTCATGTGGTCTTATCGAGATTTAACAAACTAAATGAGCAGAGAAACGAATTTCACAAAAACGCAAACAAGCTTTAGCAAGAATTAAACTTGACTATTATGAATTCCACTCAGTATACCCTGTAACGGTGACTGATATAAAGTGTGTGAGCCATGAGAATGCTGTAAAGTGAGTGCTCTCGGTCTTGCTTTAGCACTGTGGCAGGGAGTGCACAGAAAGCCTTTCATTCTTTATCATCTATCAAAGGCTGAATTTTATTTATCTATTTTTATCATATTTTTTTTTAAAGAGACATGGACTGTTTAACTATGAAAAGATTCTCTCATCCAGACTTTATCATGACACCAACCATAAAGTAATTTTTTTCCCCTCAATATGATAATTTCATGTTTTGTGCATATACACAACGTGTGTGCTAGTTCTTAATAATCAGCTTTTTGATTTTGCCTAAAATGTTTTCTTGTACAAATTCATATCATTATTCCTTCTCTAAATCTATTTATTTCACTTGAGGGATCCTTAGCTTTGTGTCATCACCCCTAGCAAACCACAATGCTTTTAGCTTTTTTTTTTTTTTTTTTTAAATGGCTGCTAAAATTGAAATATTATGCTAGCTAATGAGTCCCACTCCCTGCCTGTCAGGTAATGTTACCTTAGCTAGCTACATGAGAATAATATCTGTCTGGTAATGTGCTGATAAATAATATCTATCTAGTAATGTAATAATAAATGATATCTATCTGGTAATGTAACCCAAACAAAAATAAGCAACTTCCCTCTGGGATTAATAAAGTTCTTTGAATCTTGAATCTTTGTAAAAATAAGGGTTGAGATCAGAAATGTTGTTCAGACTCATGTTTCCTTCAGCAAGTAATTTAAGCTCCAAATTCTAGTTCACTTCCTTAAGATTGTATTACAGAATTTTCTGGAGTAAAGTATAGACTTTACATCATTAGCGCTACCTGTGTGTTCCATATAATTTATTTTAATGTAAAACAGTAATGTGAATGTTTAACAGCTTAAAAACAAAGTGGGTAAACTGCGTCAAGCTGAACTTTGCATATGTCTTTTTAGATTCTGGAAAGTGTGAGATAAGATATTGTGTAAATGAAATGTTTTAAAGTAAAAATGGTAAATATTTTACCATTCGCGACACCCTGTACTCCCTGTCAGAGATTTCACCAGAGTTTTAAAAAGCAAATAAAGCAACAGGGCAGCTTATCTTTACAGCATGAAGGATCTCCTGGCCCTCATTAACTTGTTCAAATCGCATTTTTAATCTGTCATCATTTGAAAACGTTATTGCCTGTTGAACAGACGGCGAATCTCGCAGAAGCAAACGCCTCGGAGGAAGACAAAATCAAAGCAATGATGTCACAGTCCAACCATGATTACGACCCCATTCAGTAAGTATTAGTCATTATTTTTTTTGTTTTTTTCCCAAAAAAAATTTGAGAGAGAATTCTTTTATCACTCTTTAATATTTTGATGGTCTCAGTAAATAAAAAAACCTCCTCTATTCCTTCCTTCTTGCTTTCATCCTAGCACCACATACATAATTTTCTAACCTATAGTGTTTTAGTTAAACTTATTATTTTACAGGATTCTTTTTTTTTTAAACTTGAGATTTTTTTTTTCTCTCCTCAGTTACACAAAGAAGCTTGTGGGACCCCCGCCTCCGAATTACACCTGCTTTCGCTGTGGGAAAAGTGGACACTACATCCGAAACTGCCCAACCAATGGGGTAACTGGGTTTTCATTAACTTTAATCAAAATGAACAATAATTGTACTTTGCCACCTTTTATACTGCTATTTGTCATTTTATTTACCTAACACTTTAAAAAAACAAAAAACACCCAAGTAGTTTTGTGGTTTAAGACGGCAAATACAATTGTACAACGGTGAGTCAAAAATGATCCACACTCTGGCTGGAGATGTTATTTTAACTAACGTTAAGAAAAACAGTTCTTCGACAATTTTTCAACATAATCGCCTTAATTTTCAACACACTGTCCATCTGTCAACAAGCTTTCGTATTTCCTCATTAAAATTATTCATAGCCCGAGCAATGAATGCACTGTTCTCTTCATCAGAACTGAATCATCGTAGGGCTGCTTTCAGGGGACCAAACAGGTGAGAGTCTGATGGAGCAAGATCAGTACTATAGGGAGGATGCTTTAACACCTCAAACAATGTTTTTGCAGAGTGTTGACAGTGTGGGCAAAAGTGTGCAGACGTGCGTTGTCTTGAAATATCACAATGTGTTTGGGAAGCAGTGCTCTGCGTTTAATCCAAAGTTTAGGCTTCAGCTCTTCAATAAGCATCTCATTTTAACGAGCACTGTTGATTGTTGGAACATTAAAAATGTGGCCCCTGGTGTATACTTTTTCTTAAAAATCCCAGAAAACTGTAAGCATCAATTTTACAGCTTTTTAACTTTTTCTTGGTTGGCGATATTGGATATTTCCATTCCTTATTCTGCTGTTTACTCTCAGGCTCGTAGTGATGAATCCCTGTTAAGAAACTTCTGCCGTCCTTAGAGTATCGGTCCAAATTTTGTTTTCAGACATCTAAATGCTTGTAACCTTTTTCTGTTCACGTTGATGCTCTTTAATAAGATAATGTCTCCAGATACACCCTCAGACCAAAAAAAAAAACAAAAAAAACTAGTCACTGTCCGCTGCTCGTCTTTCAGGCAGATCATATGCAGGGCATCCTTTTTTGCTCGCACTGCAACTACAAATGAACCGGAGTGCGGATAATTTTTGACTGACCCTCGTAACGTTAAGAAGTTGTTCTTTTAATCCTAATTGGACCCGACTGATGTGTTAGCAGGATAAAAGTTTTGAGGCACCTCAGCGGATTAAAAAGAGCACGGGGATTCCTCGCAGCTTCATGATGGAAGTGGATGATCCAAATATTAAAGGTGCCATGCTGACCAACACGGGCACTTACGCCATTCCCACCATTGACGCGTAAGCACACACCTTCTAAACAGTAACACGTAGATTTGTGTAGGCAACCGCTGATTGTTGGTTACACAGTATGTTTTGTGGCACAATTTTATGCTGTCTGAACTGCCTTGCGATTTAGTGATCAGCAGATTCTAGTCCATAGTGTTCCTCCTCTAATGCCTAGTCTTAGGTTATTTGTAATTGTGTTCAGTTTGCACTCACAATCTTTGTGGTCTAACAGTGAAGCTTATGCAATTGGGAAAAAGGAAAAGCCACCCTTCGTCCCTCAGGAACAGTCTTCTTCCTCTGATGATGAAGATCCCGTTCCAGACGAGCTGCTCTGTCTGATATGTAAAGACCTCATGACTGATGCCGTTGTGATTCCCTGCTGCGGAAACAGCTACTGCGATGACTGTGAGTCAGAGCAATCACGAATCGCTTCTTATTTGTCTCACTGTGTTGCACTGCTTTAAGCTATGTTAGGATTTTACTTCATCCTTGTAATTTCTGTAAGAAAAAAAAAAGTTTTTACTGAGCAATTGTGTATTCAGTGTTGTTTACACAACAGCATGTGGGGGAGTATTACCGTATTCATGTTGTAGAAGTTTTATTTTATACACACCAAGTAATCTCTAATTGAGTAGTATTTAAATGTTCACTCTCCCTGCAGGTATAAGAACAGATTTGTTGGAGTCAGAGGAACACATTTGTCCCACTTGCAACCAGTCAGAAGTTTCTCCTGATGCTCTAATTGCCAACAAATTTCTACGTCAAGTAAGCACATGTACAAGATGTGGTTCAGAAACAGAGCTTAGCATGTTCAGTATCGAATTAACTCTTGTAACCTTGTTGTGTAACATATCTATCTTTGTGAAGTTTAGACTTCTACTTACAAGTTTAATGTAATTGTTCAGGCTGTGAACAACTTCAGGAACGAAACGGGCTACACCAAGCGAATTCGCAAAACTGCCGTTCAGAGTTCTGCTCCCGCCTCCCAGCCTAATCCCCGGGTCCAGCGCCCTGTTCAGACACTCAAACTTCTAAATTCCCGCAAGCAGGATCCACTACGCGCCAACACACCACCTCAGAACCCACCTGCTGCTGTAGCTCCACCCCCTGCTGTCACACCACCTACTGCTATCACTCAACAGTCCACGGCAACGACCCCCGAGGTTGATGCTCCATCCGTGGCTAGTAACAGTAGTGCCGCCCCCACAGTGGCTCCTTCTCCTCCACAGCAGCCCAAGCAGGACGATGCTGTCATGCCTGTCAAGTAAGCAATAATTCAGCTTTATTTTACTTAAATCTTTGCTTAATAGTTGTAATAAAGTTTAGTGCATTCAGATTATTATTATTAGGATTGTTCTACAATATCCTTATATAGCATTATTCCTTTATATTCTATTATTATTATTCTATTATTATTATATATTTATATTATATACTTATTATTGTTTGATTTTGCCTACGTTGATATGAATAACAACAAAAATAATTAAATGATGATGGCTTCAATTTAATTGCTTTCTGGATATTTCATACATAGCGTTTTTCTTTTCTCCCCCACAACAGAGAGCCAGAAACACAGCCGACATCTGCCATTTTACCCGACAGCCTGCTTCCTACTCCAGTTATTCCAAAAGTATTGCATATGTTCACTTCTTCACAGTCTGACATTTAAAAGTGAATGTCGCTTTGTATGTACATCAGTGATATTCTGTTGTTGTTTATTTTCCTTAGGGGCACCATGTTCCTGTCATCAGCCAGCCACATGTGCACACACTTCCTCTCCCCATTCCCAGATCAGGTGCGGCTTTGTACATCTATACACACATGACCACACGGTCATAGCTTCTGTCAGGGTCTGATTAGTACATTTGTTTGGCTGCTAGTCAGATGGCAATTCTGATAAACTCTAATAATCTCTGTATGTATTGAGAATCTAAATACTTCTGTCCGTTTGTAAGTCTGAACATTTTTATTCTTAGGACCACCACCGAGACATAGTGGCCCAAGACTGACATTACCTCGGCCTGCATGGGATCAGTGAGTAGCAGCATGTTACAGCAGTTTTTGCTTACAATTTTTTTTTTTATTGGTAAAAGGTTAAATATTTTGTAAGTCGCTCTGGATAAGATTGTCTGTCAAATGCCTAAATGTAAATATTTTCGGATAAATGTTTTGTGAAAATGAAAAAAATATATAGAAAATGTTTGATGTAATTCCAGCTAATAAAAATACTTTTATATACAAAAAAAAGTTACTAAAGCCATTTGAACAAATTTTGCCGTTTAGAAACATTCACACATTTGAAAAGGCAAAAAAAAAAAAAAGAGAGAGAGAATGACACTTTGCCAGTATGAATGTGCCGGAACTGTAGAAAATGCGTTGTTTTGTTTTTAGCCTCTTTTCAGTTGTGCCTTCTCCGTGATCTGACGAATCTATGAACGTTAATAATAATGTACAGTGGAACCTCAGTTCACGAACGTAATTCATTATCAAGTTCTGTTCTTAACCCGATTTTTGGTCGTAGACCGATTCAGGGTTTTTTTTTTCTATAGGAATACATGTAAATGGAATGAATCGGTTCCCGATTACTATGGACGATATTTAACTTTGTGATATAAACAAAATAGAATAGTATGTAAAGCCCTAATTATGCAAAAAAATACAGCACTAAATATTTTTTTTAAACTAAGGAAGAGGGCAAACACTTAATTTTTACATGTACTGTTCATGCACCTTTCTTATGGAGACTTGATGATGTGAAGGAATGAAGGAGAGGAAGATTGGTGGGGAGGAGGTTAGTGTTTGGAAGGAGAGTCCCCTTACATTTTACATAATAACACTGGGTAATTGTTTCAGAGAGTTTTCTCTTTGTTTGTTTCTTGGCCTCTGGTTCGTATGTGACAGCCATCACTAAAAATGTATTTAGAGAGAGTTTTTTTTTTCTGTGCTGCACAATTATCCTAAAGTAAGATACCACATTATCGTTCACAAGGATGCCGGTTTCTGTGTCGTGTTCCGAGGAGGAGTTCATGAACAGGGACGAATTTTAGGCAAATTCTTTAGTCGCGAAGCGATTTGTTCGTACTGTGGGGCGTTCGTGAACCGAGGTTGTACTGTATCTCTTTAAATATATAGAATCTTAAACAATGGATGTTTATGAAATTAAATGCTGGTTTCCCCCACCCCAATGTGTCTCTTTACACATTTTTAGGTCCTCAGGCCGAGGCCGCCCCCTCCCTAATGATCGGCACCCAAGGGCACAGGTTCCACCGGTCCAACCTCCACCTGTCGCTCCGACCATTTATCCACCCTCTCTTTTCCCTCCCCCTCAGCACACTATAGCCCACCCACCTGGCATCGTGCCCCCACAGTACCCAATACCGTTCCCTCAGGGGCAACAACCTGCCCCCCCTTTCAACATTCCTCCCCCAGGTTTCCCTCCTGCCCCAACACCTGTACCCAACCCCTGGGCACCAACAGGTACTCCGCCCACACTCACAACCCCCCCAGTACCTCCAATACCATCAGCACATTTTCTGTCCAAGGAGGAGTTCTATAGACAACAACGTCGACTGAAGGAAGAGTATGTACACGTTCACTGTTTGTGACGCTACCTGAATTTATTAAACTACAAATGAACTGTCTTTAACTCTGAATATCCCATAGGATCTGCCTAATAATAATCTTAATAATAATCTTGCTAATGTTTCTGTCCTTGTGCTTTTTTTAATAACTTTCATCCTTATTGATTTACTATCAGGGAAAAGTCTAAACTTGAGGAGTTTACCAATGACTTTGCCAAAGAGTTGCTGGAATACAGAAAGATCCAGAAGGAGAGAAGACGGTCCTATTCCAGGTATGTTTTCTCCAAACTATTTTTTTTCCCTCAGCTGAGAATAATCTCAAGTGAAACACAACAATAAGTGATCTTTGTTTTCCCTACAGGTCAAAGTCTCCATATCGTTCCTCCTACAGTGGCTCTTCTTACTCTTACTCAAAGTCCAGATCACGTTCTCGTTCCTATTCACGCTCTTTATCACGATCCCGCTCCAGATCACGGTCCCGCTCACGTTCCCGATCCCGTTCTCGTTCCTACTCCCCATACTCCCGAAGAGGCAGAGGTCGTAGCCGGAGTTATCGTTCTAGATCTCGCACACCTCCATACCATCGTTCTCGAACTCGCTCTCCTTCCTATAGAGGGCGGGACGGCGGAGGAGTGAGTGGAGGCCATTATCGATCTCGCACTAGGTCACCAATATATAGGACTCACAGTCCTGGCAAGAAATTGCCTCCAGCTTCTCAGGTAGATGACCGCAAGTATGGAGGAAGGTACAGAGAGGTTCCTCCATATGATGCCAAAGCTTACTATGGCCGCGAGGTTGATCAGAGCGATCCCTATGAAAGGGAACGGTACCGAGAATGGGAGAGAGAGTACAGAGAGTGGTATGAGAAGTACTTCAAGAATTACGAAGGGACACAAGGTGGACAGATCAGAGGCCGTGCCCCTGGTGGCCGAGATACATATTCTCCAGAACGTTTTGCACCTCAGAGGCCAAGAGAAAACTCGCCGTATGGAAGGGGACGTCGGGAGGAGTATCCACCACACAGCATCCCACCAAGAAATCGTCCGTTGACGTATCAGGAAAGGTGCGCAGAAAAGTATGGCCACCTGCATGTCAACAATGTGGCAGTTGGAAAAGGAATAAACAAAGAAATCCTGAAACCCACCAAAGAGCGAGAACCAACCACAAGCACTGCTGTGGACTCAAAAGGTCTGAAACACAAGAAACATAGGAAAAAGAGAAAAGGGGAGGAGGGAGACGTCTTTAGTCATTCCGACTCTATGGACGAAATCAAGAAAGATGAACGGAAGGGAGACTCGATGCTGATGAATTCGAGTCGTGATGATGCCACACCCGTCAGGGATGAGCCCATGGATAACACCTCTGTGCCCTACAAGAGTGCTTCAGACAAGGAGAAAAAGGAGAAACCCAAAAGCAAGACTGAAAAACCGAAACGCAAGGCTGAGAGTGGTTCACAAAAGAAAGAACCTCTGCCAAAAAACACCAAGCCCACCAGAGAAAAGGAAGTAGACGCAGTACGTGAAAGGGTCGCTTCCACTGAACCACCCATTAAAAGGATCAAAGAAGATCCTTCTCAGAAGACCGATGTAGGCAAACAACAATTATCTGAGAAAGCCATGCTTCCTCGCAAATTGATGACGTCTAGACCGTTCAAGCAACACCAAGAGCAAAAAGCTGTCAAAGATGAACCTAAAGTTAAAAAAGAACTGGTCAAAGACTCGACTAAGGTTGAGAAACCTCCTGCCAAAGATGGAAAACTCAAGTTGGAAAAGCCCATCAAAACTGAAGAGAAACCTCTCAAAGCAAGTGAGATAAAGGTGGAGAAACGCAAGAGAAAAGAGGAGAAGCCTCTTGTGAAGGAGCCGGAGTTCACACAAAACAAATCTCCAAGGCTTGAAGTTGCCGAGATGGCCAACGTTTCGCCCAAGCCCAGCACAAAGGCGGAGAGCGAGAAGCCGATACCGAAGGACAAGCCTGCCATTCCTTCTCTGATGGACATTAAACCCGAACCTGTTAGAAAGATTAAACTCAATCGTGAGAGTGGAAAGCGGATTGTGAGTACTGAACAAATTTCTTCCGAGGAAACTGGTGCTGGGAAGAACAGACTAGACCAGAAGTCAAAGCTCAAGCTACGACGCCAGGTTCATGGCACGGACCGATCTGGGTCCACATTGGTCGATTACACCAGGTAAAGATGAAGCCATTCTTTAGAAGTTCTTAGAAGGTTTTATTGCAGTAAATCTAAGAGATGCAGTTTAATTTTTGTGTTTATTTAAGGTGGTATGTGCATCAAGAGGAACTGTGTCATGCCCTAGTAAGCAAAGCGTAAAGGGTCAAATTAGGCCAGTTTTTTAATTATATTATTATGGTTCTGTTTGACTGGAATGTAATGAAATTACCCCAGACAGCCTATAATATTGGGCTTAAAATCAATATACAGGGTGAAATTAAGGAACCAATGAATGTAAAGCTACATGTAGTTTATTACACCAATCAATCGTCCAGTGACCAACATCAGCCAGTTTTCAGCTTGATTAGCCATTAGAAAATTTTAATCCCGGGTGAGTCATATTTGAGCACTCGTACCGATCATGGGCACCCACAAGCTAACACAGATGGCGCTTGCGGTGCGAGCAGCAGTTCAAAATTATCCCCACTGGAGTTACTTGTCCCAAAGGCAGGAGATGATAGCCTTCGAACCTCCCTTATAGTTGTCTCCACATTTATTTGAGATTTGTTTATATGAGAGAAAAGTCCACTTTTTAGTATGTATATATAAAGTGAATTTTAAATTAAAATAAAGTTTGTAGGTGCAGTCATTTAAGGTTTTTGGAAATCTGAATGGGACGAGAGAATTGTAATCTGTGCATATTTGATTTATTTACCAACATAAGCTTAACATGTTCATCTTTTTGCAGTGTGTATTTTTACCATATGCAAATCAACACATTTCCACAACATTAGGGCTGCAACGATTATTTTAATAATCGATTAATCTGTCAAATATTTTTTCCGATTAATCGATGAATCAGATTTTTAAAAACAGAAAAGCATTAATTTGTGTGTGTTTGTGTGTGTGGGACAGTTTCAATGACCCGCACGCACGCGCGCACACAGCAGGCAAAGAGCAGAACCTTGAGCAGAGAGAGAAATGGAATTTTAACCTCTATAATGAGACTTGCTTTTTTTTTTTACACGCTCGCTGTACACACACGCATACAGACACAAAATAGTACGCGCACACGTTTTACGCACACACACGTGGTCACAGTGTTATAGTACACAGTACATGCGTGCACGGATGTTGATTATACCAGTAAGAGACGCGCACTAAGACCCAGCAGGGGAGACGACTACCTGATTACGGATTTCTCTGCCTCCACTATGTTTCTTTCCTCTACCTCCGCTCATTTTTTTTGTTTGTTTATTTTTGCTCCGCCCTGTCTATGAGGTGCCGAACTCTGCTAGCATCAGTGCGCGGGACCGAGTGTGTTCACTCTGCTCCGCGCTCAAGTTTTTTTTTTTAATAATTAAATGTCTCCGCGTCGCGTTGCATTTTTGTTGTTGCAGCCCTACACAACATATTCCCGTTGTTTCTGCCTTTATGTAAACTACACAACACCAACACAACATGTAGTCTGCAAAATTATTTACAAATAAAATACTTGTGATTAAAAAGAAATTATTTAAAAATAAATAAAGTGATTACATACTGTTGTGTTCGAAATAATGGCAGTGTGCTGAAAAAAGTGAGTAAAGCTCCATATCCATATAATAACTTTTAATTTAAATCACATAAATGCATTGGACACCCTGCA
>JAOVVB010000026.1:7088709-7102140 GCA_028570985.1 Heterobranchus longifilis
AAGTGAAACAAACACCGTATGTATGACATCCACTAAGTCTCTCACAATATCCCTAACTTATTGTGAGTAGTGTATATGTAAAGCCATTAATGTGAAACACTGGCGAATGCATTAATTGGTTTTCAGCCTCGTCATTGGATTTTGCCCACAGTGTTTCCTATGGTGGCTCGTTTTCTTCTACATCATGTTGAAGGCTGGGTGCATATATGTCGCTTATCTGGGGAAGCTTATCAGGATGCATTATGGGGAGGAAGGCAAGCTGGCAGAGGTAGTGTGATGTCCTGGGAAACCTTTGGTCCTGCCGATCATGTGGACGTTACTTTGACACACAGCACTTAAAAAAACACTGCTGCTCTACAGCTGTAATGTGTTTTGACAAAGAACATTTTACCAGTAGGTTGGAGGCATAGAGATTATATCTACAAGAGGACATACAAGAAACCAGCTGGGAAATGGTGTGTCTAACCAAACAATTAATAAGGTGGAATCTCGGATTGCGAGTAACGCGGTTTGCGAGTGTTCCCCAAGACGAGCAAAGATTTTTAATAAATGTTGACTTGGAAAACGAACAAGGTTTACGAGTATCATGCATCACGCATGCGCTTCCTGTTTTGACGCCGAGCGTCGCGTGATCACAAATGAGCCAATGTTTTTTTTCTCTCTCTTGCGCTGCAGAATTGTGGGTAATTGTCTCCCCTGCTGGGTCTTCGTGCTCGTCTCTTACTCGTATAATCAACATATGTGCTGTACTGTTTACTAGAACACTGTGACCACGTGTGTGTGCGTAAAGCATCTTTCATTTTGTGTTTGTATGCGTGTGTACAGCTTATTATAACACACGTGTGCGCGTGTGTAAAGCAAAAGAAGGTCTCATTAGAGAAGTTAAAGATCCATTTTCTCTCTCCCTCTCTGTATCAGTATGCACTTTGTCATAGGACACCGTGCCCCACACACACACAAACACACTTTCTCTCTGCTCTACACAGAAACACTGCTCTGTCGCAATTCTTTTCAAAGGTAAAGTGTAAGTTAATCTGTTTTATTTTTAATTTACAGCAGTGATTCCGTTAGTGTCATTAACAATGTTCCTTGTTAATTTCAGATAAAACAGTCTTTCCGTTAATGTGTGTGAAAAACTCAAATAGGAGAGGAGGAAGGGTTACTGTGTAAGACGAGAAGAGGGAGGGGGTCTAATTCCTTTTCTCCTCTTACTTTAGCTTCATACACACTTTTTTATGGTAAAGTGCAGGTTAATTTGTTTCATTTTTACATTATATTTTGTATTAATTATTTTTATGCATTTATTTTTTGGGGCTCTGGAACGAAATAATTTGAGTTTCTATTATTTCTTATGGGGAAATTCGATTTGGTTTACGAGTGTCTTGAAATACGAGCCCGCTTCTGGAAGGAGTTATGCTCGTAATCAAAGGTTCCACTGTATAAGATTTAAATTATTACAATCCAAATGGCTAATGCGAACCTACATCACACTAGTCAAAATAAATTGCTGGTTACTTGTATTAAATGTTTAGTGGAGAAAGTACTTTTTCTTTCAGTGCATGTGATTGTTCAGTCTATATCTGAGATTTTTGAAGGTAAAAGGTACATTACCTAACAACCTTGTATTTTAGGTATATACTCACATGACTGTGTTGAGACAAAACTGTCAGTCTTAATTGATTTTGGACTCCTGCAGGCCAGTAAGATGATCTCGTATGACACTGGAAAAACTAACTTCTATAATTAGGGGAAAGGCAGCTGAATTTGAAAGTGTGTAGAATTATTTAATAGAGTTTCTTGTACAAGTTTCTTGTGTACAAGCTTGAGGTGATGACTTGGCCTCCAAACTTTCCAGATCTCAATCCAATCAAGCGTCTGTGGGATGTGCTGGAAAAACGTGCAATCCATGGAGGCCCCACCTCGCAACTCACAGGACTTGTACATACATACGTACTTGTACAGTATATAGTGTTTTAAATGTTCTCGTTTTACACAAAGATATACAGTTAAGGGTGGTGCAGAGTGCAAATAAAATGAGAAGATTGGTTGCAATGTAAACGGTCACAATTTTCAAGTGAATTAACCTAGTTAGCTACAAACCAAAAATATATTGTATATAACTAGCCTTAACCTTGCACTTGCAAGCTAACAAAAACTTTAGCTGGTTGCATGCATGATGCTGCTCGAAATCGATTTGGATTTAAAGTTGATAGAAACTTTCAACACTCAAAGCCAAAAAAATTTCCATGTGGAAAGAAAAGAGAGACACCATTCAACATTAGACTTTTTATTTATTTATTGCGGGTTGCACCCAGGTTTATACAGCTTTGTATTCTGATATTAAGATCAGAACGTTACAAACAGTTAAATCAGTCTACAAGTAGAGGCAACAACAACAAAAAATAAAGAGCTAAAAACCTACTCTACGGCTTTATTCCACTTAAATCGGGCACTAAAATTGAAAACCAAGCAACAAAAATTAAAAATAAAAACAGCGTTAGAGGAAACATTCATGACTACAAGAATTTCTACCTTGTGTTCTCGTTATTATTCTTTGACTAAATATTGTTAACAATGACCGTTACAAATAAGGATTGTCCTTCAAAAAGTGCAGTTTCCCCCAAGCTAAACACATTGATGCGAAAGACGACAGCAGGAATGCTGAGGAGACCTCCTGCTCAATCGTCATTTCAGCTTTTTTTTTTTTTTTTTAATCTTTGTATTTTTCAAAAACAGTCCTAGCGAAGCAGTGTGCATATCGAGGATGCGCGCATTGTGTGAGCATAAAACCAGAATGGTGCATTTTCAGTTTAAAAACTTTTTTTCATGAGTTTTGTGTATATTTCCACTGCTGAGGAGTGTCATGAAGTCACTGAATTAATATCTAACATGAATAATGCTCCAAAGTCTGCTACAACTGGCCCGCTTTATTTTTGAAAAAGAAAACACGAGAAGAAAAAAAAAAAAGAAAAAAAAAAGATGTCAGTCATGGCACGTGCGTTTAAAAGATTATTTTATTATTAACTTAAAAAAAAATTCCACTTGGGACTATTTATTTGTTTATTTATTTTTTATTAAGCATAAACACATTAATTCTAATGGAAGCCTCGTCCTTCGCTGCATAGACGTTCTCCGAATGTTCTCCAGGGTGGAAGTGTTTCTCGTTCTGCCTCTTTGTGCTGGTTTTTTTTTTTTTTTAAAGCTTTTAGGGTTTTGTCAATCGAGAATCGGAACAACGACAACCGACGGCGAGACGCTCTCACAGTTTAAAGTCGAAAATTGCCAACAGTAGGAACGATTAAAAAAAAAAAAAAAAAACTACATAAAAATAAAACAGCACACACACTGCGATGATTCGCTCACAGGATCGATTAGAAACAAATAATTCAGTACAAAAGTAGAATGTCAATGCCAGATTACACCCCTTCCCACCCCTCTTATACCCGGCTGCCATTATGGGGATTGTACGTTGCCATCCAGTTAGCATAAAACACACGCATACATTTTCCAGCTTTTAAAGAGTAATTCCTTTCCTCCTGTACTCCCTCCCTAGATTTGGCATGACAGTGGATTACAGAACAGTTTTTTTTTCTTTGTTTACACAAACACCACATATACAAGAGGACGAAAATTAAAATGAGAGAAACTCAGTGGCTAAAGCCTCACTCCCCCGTCTTCTATTTCAGTCAGCAAGTTGTAGGGGGAAACGAGCGCAACTCAGAACCATTGATAAAGCCCAGAGAGGATTTTTCTCCACATTAACACACACACACACACACACACACACACGATGGATAAACAGCAGTGTAGCAATGGACGCATGTAGTTAAGAGTGTAATGAGTGTAACGGAGACTGCTGTAACACACACTAAAGAACACCACGCATTAAAGAAGGTGTGTGTGTAGGATCCATAACTGTTCCATTCATACGGACGGTGAAGACGACGTGGAGAGAAGCCACGAAACAAAGCACGTGTTGAAATATACACGTGACATGGAACTAACACTGAGTCTGACGGACTGAGCAAAAAAAAAAAAAAAAAAAAAACGGTCAAAACGATGATGCGAACAAACATGCACAACCTGATCAAACCAGCACCAACACTCAAGCATCAAGTCTGCATGATTGTAAGGAGATATATATAAAAATAAAAAAAAAGTCCTCCCTAGGCAGATGTGTGGTTGTATTGAGCATTTTCCACACACACACACACACACCAAACATATAAGGATTTACAAGACACTAAAGAGTACTGTAGTTATGGACACTTTTGGGTGAGGTGTAATGGACATTGTGGACACATACAGCTTTGCAGCACAACACATTAAAGAAGGGTGTGTAAAGGGAAACCGTGTCTCCAGAGACTGGACACCCAGTTGATGAGCAACACAAAAGTAAAAGTATGTATATGGTGGGGTACAGTTAGAGTGTAATGGACACACAGAGTATAACCCTCCTCTTAGTCTCTACAGCGTACACTCTGTGTGGACAAACACTTCAATCAGTGACTGTACACACCAAGTGCAATTGCAAGGCATTTTAGGATAAAATTTTTTTTTCAAGTTTTTTTTTTTTTTTTTTATAATGGAAATGTGGAATCGTACAGCGAAGAAGCTTTTGATTAAAGTTGATTTGGTAAAGCGGTTATTAAAACGGTTCAATACTGGCACACGCAGCATAAAGTCGCAAAATAAAGGCTAATACTCATGGGTTTAAACATGGATCTCTCTAACTCTCTCTCACACACACAAAATAGGGAGCATAAACAGCTTACACACATTAAGGTCCATGGCTTCGCCTAATGCTGACATCTCTGTGCATCAACAATGCGATATATGGTTATGTACATGACTAACGCGTGTGTTTAGGTTACATTCCCCTCTGAGGGCGCAATCAGAGGCTCCAGCTGTTCACACACCGACACACCAGCGCTGAGAGACCAAAGGAAAAACACAATAATAATAATAATAATAATAATGAAAATAGTAATGACACGAGCAGCCAGATTGATCCATATGGTAAAAGAACTTCAGAGACCTGTACATGTTACAATCATACTCGATTTGTAAACAGTTAAAAAGCCATGGTGTTGCATCATCTTCGGGGGGAGAAATAATAATAATAATAATAGTTATATGTTTAATGAAATGTAGATGATGATGATTAAAAGTTAAACGAACACTGCCATCTGTAGCAATGATGAAAAAATATAATAATAAAGGCTAATTTACAGTCAGCTTTTGAAGAAAAACAAAAAAAGCCTTTTGGGAAAACTTCAGCTTAAAAAAAGAAAAAGCGATTCCGTCACAGAGCTACAGGAAATGCATAGTTTCTGCTTTTTCTTTCCTTTTAAACCGCACTCAGACACACACTTCAAAAAGAAAAGAACAAAAAAAGAGGAATAAAAGTTGGGGGAAGTCTGGGCAAAGGTGCAGGAAAAATGAGAAGGTATGAAACACATGAGAAGTAAAAAAAGAACAAGAAAAAAAGAGAAGAAACTGGTAAAGAAACTAAACACTTTAAAAAAGTAATAAAGATACTGGGTAAAATCGAAAAGAGGAGAAGAAAAAGAAGAAGAATTAAAGAAAGGAAGTGAGTGGGGCAGTTGATGAGCGCGGTGTGTAGAATGTCTCCAGCTTAAAGCAGGTATTTGGCAGAGAAATAAATGCACTCGGCTCCAAGTAGTCGTTTCAGTGCTAAAAGTTGATTTTTCCTACAATTAGGAGTTTTTATTTGTATTATCAGAGAGGGGGGAAAAACTGGCTATATTTCCTGAGAACCATGCTGGTTATTGAGCAGACGACAGGAATACATCGAATAACCGACGGCATGGCCGAACACTGATCAGTATTTCCCAGAGATACACCGCATCGTCTTCATCCACAACGGTTTCTGTATTTATTTATTAATTTTTTTAAAAACTTTTTTCATTGTTTTTTTTTTTATTTTTTTTTTTAGGTATTTTCCTTATTTTATATTTTTTAAAGGTTTTTGTGCATTTTTTTTTGTTGTTTTTCATTTAAAATGAAGGAAGAATGAGCGTACGTTTCCCCCCTCAAAAGTCTGTAAACAAGAGGAGCCCAATGTGGCACCTCCAAAAAAGACCAAAGTAATCGAAAGCCTATCTTCAAAGTGCTGTTTTTTTGCGAGTCACAGCTGTGGCTACAGTTTCTTTAGACTGCAGAATGCTAAATTCTTTAGTTTTCTTTTAAAACACACACACACAAAAAAAGAAAGATAAATCGGTGCAATACTCATTTAACGTGTAATATCACCATCTGGTAATCCTAAAGGTCAGCATCTTATCTTGATCTCAGACTCCACAATACCACGATAAGGTAGGCGTACGTCAAGGCATAGTAGAGCGCACACACACATGCACGCGCGCGCACACATACACGCACACAAACACGCAATCACACACATACGCATTTTAAGAACATCCTTGAGTAAACATCTACACTGGAACTGTCGGCTCCCTCGATATTGCAGAGTTATATACTGAGAAAAACCACATTCAGTGCAAAGTTAAAAAAAAGGAAAAAAAAAAAAAAGCTCAAACATTGTCAGCAAACAAACACACATAAAAAAAAAATAAAAGAACTGGAATTCAGATAAACATGAATAAGCTGAAAGATTTTGTTTTTCCTGTATGTCTGCATGAAGAGCACGACCTGGAAGGTTTAAAACGCATCCTTTCACATTATCGTATTGGCCTGCATGATTCAAGTATTCACACTGATATGTTTTTGTTTTTGGGCTAAAACAAAGTGGACATATGTGCAGAGGAAAAAAAAAAAAAAAAAAAATCAAAAACAAAGTCGTAACTTACTTCCACAGGTTGACCCCGCCTTATTATGATTAATATTATTACGCTTGTAAGTGAAGAAACTAGTGCCTTTAGATTTTTTTTTTCTCCATAAAGAATCTATATAGTCATGATTCGGATGAGCTATGCCGCGCTGAGGTCACAGGGTTTTTTTTTGTGTTGTGTTTTGATGCATTACATGGAGTCACCACTTCCTGTCATGTGATCCACCGGCAGGAAGGAGCCGATGGGTGAGGGGCTGCTGAGCCGATTGCCCCCCTCATGGCAGGCGCTGGATCCCCACAGGCTGCTGGAATAGCTCGGTGCCCCCCACAGTGAGGAGGACGAATGCAGCTCGCCCCCACCGCTGCCGCTAGAAAAGGCATCTGATGAGAGTCGGCTCTGAGAGGACGCTAGCGCCTGCCAGCCCGCGGACACGCACATCGACTGGCCTTGTGCAAAAAAACGATTTATCTCCTCCTCACTCGCAAAGTCAGCCAGAATAGTAGTGTTCCCCAACACACACCTGAAACGAAAAAAAAAAAAAAAAAAAGCGAGTCACACTACACCTGAGCAGCAACCAGAAAGATTAAATAAATGAAAAACTAGGCTTTACTCACGTGTGCAGTGATTTCTGAGCCTTGGCCGCCTCCTCCTTTGAGCTGTAGCAGACGAGAGCATTTCCATGTGGCAGATTCAGGTGGAATGTGATGAGTGGACCATGCTGCATGCACAGAGTACGCAGGGTGGAGCCATCGATCTGCAACGTGTGCACATGAATCAGAACACACACACACAATACTGACAGTCACAGGACACATTTTAGTTCGCTGTTCCCTTCTGTTTAAAATTTTATGGTGCTGTAGAACACACATCACAGGGTGGGAGCGATCACATTAAGCACAAGCTTTCACAAGGACATCATGATGTGTGTTGGATATCAATTATTCCCCAGTGCTGCCACTTCTAAATCAAACCGAAGCTGTCAATTAAATTCCTATATCAACAGTGATGACAGCACCGGCTGCAAATATTTTTTCTAATGCATTGTTTTTATTGTAGCACGTTGTACCGGGATGCTTGGAGGACATAAGAAAATATTTATTTGGCTGTTGCTAAAAATCATTATTTCATGGATGTTCAACATCGTATGAAGAGAATATGTTAGACTTAAACAAATGCAAAAAAAAAAAAAAAAAAAGTGTGATTTTAGAGAACTAAAATCTCTCTTTAATTACTGATTATCTTCCTATTTCTGCAAACCCCCTTATTCCAGCATACTAGTGACATTCATAAGCCTCACCTGAGGTGTGAGATTTTTGAGAACGAGCCAGTTGGTTCTCCCTGAGCTGCTTTCACCCCAACTGGAGCCTATGAAACAAAAACATTCACACATTTTTATTGTGCCGTTTAGGAAAAAAGCCTTTAACCAGTGTATTCTAAAATGTCCACATAATTATTTAATAGTTTAATAATTATCATTAATGATTTAACATGGCCACAAGGTGCACACAAGTCTCTAAGCAAAATGATAAATAAAATAAAAATTATATATTACAGAGAATATTCCAAGAAAACACCACATACTGAATTTGTCTTAATGATGTCCAAACAAACTGCCGACTAATATTTTATCATATTTATTTTAGCTTATGGTTTCGTTTATACTACATGCATTTGCAAAATGCAAAAATATGACGTAAAACTATAGTAATTTTGGGTTTTGACCGAGGGTTGACCGAGGGTTGAAAGGTTCCATGCATGATATCCATGTATCGCTGATTACACATTTAATACAAATAATATATCTGACAAGAAGACAAAAGGATGCAGTTCCATGGCTGCATTCATTTAGAAAGCCAAAATTGACTGTGCGAAATTTAAAAACAAGTTTGTTTAGACTTCAGATGTTGTGCATCGCAAAAATATTATCTGATCCATTTCTGAACAACAAATGTGTGAATATTTTATTTAAGCATCAAGCATGACGTCCGTGTGTGTGTTCCACTGACCCGGGGTGTATCTGGGTTCAGAGCTGCCCCAGGCACTAAGTCTCATTGTACCATTGCCCCAGGATGAGGGCTGTTTCGGGCCTGAGAGGCCAGGTGGGGGACGGGACGGTGCCGAGACGCCTTTAGATGACAGAGGAACCTTCCACAGCTCATGAGCTAAAGAAGAGTTAGACACTGAACCAGGAGACCATTTAGAGTCACTGCTTCTGGCTGCAAGGAACAAGACAAATAAAATGCATTCATTACACTAAGAAATGTCTAACAAAAAAAATCTTTATACTTTCATTTTATTGTGCCTTTCAAATTAAAAATAAACAACAGATTTTTTAACCTGACAATTAAAGGGTTAAATACGGTGTGTGCGACTAATAAAACCCCAGTGTGGGTGTTTTTAATATACATTTTCAAGACCACAAAACACACTTCTCTAGGCCTTTAGGTATAAAATGCATAAATGTTTACATTAACCGCAGTGCTGCCTACTAGTGTTCTAATTTTTTTAATTCAACCAAAGTTTGAACATTAAACAATCATCACTGTTGCAAGCAAAACATATCACTAACTGTGTAATACCTTGATAATAACCAACATGGCCAAGAAATGGAAGAGCCACTAGGTGGCGCTGTAATACTTGTCAATAAAATGGCATTTAAATGAAACAAATGCCATCATGGATGGGTCCATCATTGACATTTAGCAATAAAATAATGTTAATCCGTTTACAGGCAAAAAAAGGCTTTTAACCCTTCGCTTATTTAAATCAAAACTACAACTTTTTTTATACCTGAAGTGCTTTGTGCTGTACTGCTGAGGGAACTACTGTGGTTGGAGGCACGAATGGATGTCCAGGCACTGTTGGAAGGCAGCGTGGTGTTTAGTGATGAGGATGGCCCTGTGCATAGATATAAAATGTGTTAAGGATGAACATCCACAAGCAAGTCTGTGAATAGTTAATAATCACTTTATTCAAATTTATCAAATTTAGATCTTCATTCGAAGCACAATTACTGCCCCGAGTAATGACAGACTGCTCGTATTCCTGCTCTTATGAACACTGAATATGCAAATGTTCACAATCCACTTTTAGACCAAGAATGTCAACTTCTCAACTCATATTTCTAAATTATATTTAATGTCAAGCAAGTGAGAGGAGTTGGATTTCTGAGGTGTCGTGATTAGTATCAAGAACGAAGACGTAAAACAGTCACATTTACAGAAGACTTCAAGCTCAGTTCGGTGACTAGACTTTTAAACTCAGTTAAACATCTGAATGGTGCAAACTTTTTAAATAGCCTGTACTGCCCATGAATGGGGTTTCCAGTCGAGGTGCCCCACTGTAGTCGTTTCTATGAACATTCAGTGACTGAATAGCAAGTTAGGAACAAGCAAAACGACTAAAGTGGGGTACCTCGACTGGAATCCCCCCATTCATGGGCGTTACAAGACACTTCATGTTTGCGCCATTAAAGGAAGTCAGCGTTCAAACCTGAAGCATGCAGTCTCATCATTGCTCCTGTGTACTGACTGAACCACTTACTACTTTGATGGTATCCACACACTAGTAATAGCTGGGATAAGTGCATTAGTGTAGGAGAGGATTATAAAGAAAAATAATGGGAGTTTTTACTCTAATAACTGTTGTCTTTCTTCAAAAGTCCCAGTTTGACTTGAACGGCCCTCAAATATGTACCGTTTCTCATAGTTAGTTGTGTTTATCATGTCCCGCACAAAATGTAAATACAATCTTATATGCAGAACTGTAAACATGCATGAACCTTTAAAAAAAAAAAAAGGGAAAAAAAACAAAACGGGGCTACAAAAGCTACAAAAGGGCTTACCTTAAAAAATTAAAATATTTTTAAAAAACGTAGTGCTCAAAGAGGTGAAAATTATTTGATTTTTAAAAAAATTCTGTCTAGAAGGCGATGACAGAAAATGATCTAGGGAGAATTTCACAACACTATGTATAAAAGAAAAAGGCAATGCAGATAAAAGTTGAAAAGCACAGCAGAGGGTGGATTATGTTTGCTGTGTGTTGCCTCTGGGCATAAACTTGACTCATTCACTTCAAAAAATGTTTGCAGAACTCTGGGCAGCAGTTACCTGAAGCTGAAATTAAATTGCTGTAACAGAGGACGAGTGTGCTTTGGAATGGTAACTTGGCCTTGGAAAACCGAGACTATACAGCCCAACGGAGATGCAACGATAAGTCTAAACGGAGTTGTTCTGGCAAAAAATTCAAAGAAATATTGATAAACTAAAAGACATTTGCAGGACAGAATCTCCTATAGTGATTCCACCCCTACCAGTCTAATTAATTCTACTAGCTAAGCATGGCATATTTGTAACGGACCTGCTTGCAGAATTAAACAACTCAATAAATTTAACCATCAAACAATAAGAGGACTTTCCGTATTAAAGCCTTAGCTTTCGAGTTTCAAAAAGGGAAGGCAGTTTATCGCACATGACTGCATTTGGCATTTTGTTGGTGCTTACCATTGTTCCTGTCCCTGAGGTGATCAACATCCCGCACTGTGTTAATAGAGAGGTTGTTAATCACACTGCCAGGAGTGACGAATGGGTCAGTCTCAGGGTCGATGTTTGGGTAACCTTTCCATGGCTCACCGGGACGAAACTCTGCAAAACATACATTCACATACACTTACAATACATACATTGTAATACATACAACATTGTAAATTGCTTAGTAATTGCTATAAACCTCCCTGTTAAAGCTACCAGGAAATGTAAACTGGTATGGTATATTCAACCATATATCTGCCCCCAACACATTTTAGAGGGACATTTTTTTTTGTCCCTTCATCTTGCTATATCAAGAGTAAGCATGTTAGCACTGCAAGTGGACCTGTAAATTATTATAAAGATCTGACTGTACTGTTACATTTAGACTAAAAATGTATTCATGTGTGGAGATGCAAGTCAAGTAATAAAGCATAGTGAAATAAATATATAAATAGCAAGCCACAACAAGATGGCATCCAAACCTGGTGGCCAGTTGACATTAGAGGACGCATGAGGTGATTTGGCACGAGTAGGCCAGCCATCCCCCACTGAACCAGGGGGGCTGATGGGAGAATTACTGGAGTTTATAAAGTCATACGGACCAAATGGAGGGTCGTCAATCCTCAATGAGGACATAGCACCTGTGGGACACAATATAATCATTAATGCTTAATACTGACTGTGTCATGCCTGTGTTATTCTAAGCATCTATGCACAATGTCTGGCTTGAAATCCTGGTAGTGCTTTGTTCTTCTGTACAATCCTTTATTGTTACTCAAAATAAACTAGAGTTATTGAATTGATTTGGGAACTTTTTCAGCACAAAAGCATGAAGTATTTTCTTTAAGGAAACCACAAGGTCAAATGTGGCAATTCCAAGTTAAACCAGGCGAAATGAGATCAGCTCATTTAAGTGGGGAGAAAAAAAAAATACTATTTGCCGTTATTTCTCAACTTTATTTCTTAAAAAAAAAAAAAAATTCAGAAACATGACTAGTATGAACTGACCTCCAGCTAGCCAGTGTAATATTCCAACAGCCTATAAAAAGCTTATAAGAGGTAACTCTCACAGAAACTAAGCTGAGAAGCTAGACATTGTTGCTAAACAGCATCTTTTAAACTGTGAAAGGCTAACCGGATAAAGTTTTTTTTTTTTTATCAGAGCATGCATGATGCAGAACTAATCAATCACTATTTCTGAGACAAATACCATCAAAGCTGAGCATTTCGACTCACCAGGTTTGCTGGGGTTTTGATCGAGTGGCGAGTTAATGGAAACATCCATGGCGGTCCACTTCTTGAGACGGGACTGTGGCTCTTTAAACCCAACACTACCAATATCAGAATTGTTCACATTCAAGTTTGAGGCCAAGCCTAGAGAGAGAGAGAGAGAGATGGTTGGGGCAAATGTAAAATTGCATAGTGTGTAACACACTGCTATGGCAGTGGCTTTAAAACCAGGCTGCTTGTCTGCACAGGGTCACCCACCTAAAGGAAAGTTGGTGAAAGAGTTGAGTGCGTGGTGTTCTTTGTGCAGGTCAGATGTGTTCAGGCCAATGAAGTTGTCCATGTAGGGTTTGGGCTGGTGCAGTGTTGCAGGCTGTGGTGGGGAGTGTTGCTTTATCAGAGGAGGATCCACATGGCGGGGAGGCGGGGCCATGGCACCTGCAGAAAAACCACGGACCTGCGAGAAAACATCATGAATAATTAAAGCTCCGCTGAGCTTTATTTAATTAACTCCTTACTATTAGTTGTGACTTCACTACTACTATTTTACTACTATTAGTTACATTGAGTGCAAAATAAATATCAAGTGGTTTTAGCAAAGGAGTGACTATTCTGAAGGTAAGGATTGCCCTGGACTGGTTTATGTACCAATCAGAATTAGCCATCGGATTAAGCTAGCTGTATTACTGAGATCTTCAGTAACTGGTTCTTAATGCTCGTACAACAAAAACCCTGCTTGGAGAGAGTATATATATATATTGAAGCTCTACTTGGAACCTTGTTAAGATCTAACCATGCAATATATGATTTTTTGCCATCTTTCAAGTAGTCCTAAACTTTTGATCCGGACTGTAGTAATA
>JAOVVB010000026.1:7112240-7135051 GCA_028570985.1 Heterobranchus longifilis
ATCTGCAGTCTGCAACATTCGTTGGTGCAAAGCAAAATCCAGCAATGGCACCAAGAGTATGAAAATGCATGTTTTGCTGCCAATATGTTTTGATCTGGAACCATTAGTCATCCATACTGGTTAGCTAGTTAGCACTGGTAGAACCCCTCCTATTGGCTAGCCAGAGAAGTCAAAGATCTGTTTTTTTTTTTTTTTTATTAAACTAAACTTTTTTGTTAAACTAATGTTACAAAGTTTTTTTGCTTTTTATATAGTTTCTTCTAAAAATGTCTTGCAAAAGAGCCAAAATAAATCGAATGATCTAACAAGACATACAGTTTATCAATGACTTAACATACAGGAGGGGAAGTTTCTTTTTAATTCGCCTAAATTATGAAGATATGGCACAGCTCTCTTCTGGGTTGCACTTTTTACACAGGTTTTTACCTCGAAAACTGGCCTGACTAAGAAACTTGTTACAGGCAACAGGTTTTAAGCTTAGTTAGATTTAAAAACTTTATATTTTTATTCTATATAAATTCCATTCTATATCTAAATGAACAAATTTCTTTGCGCTTTAGTTATAATCAGGATACTCAAATTAGCAATATTATCACAATTATACATAACTATCGATATTGATCAATATGAAAAAAAATAGTGAGCAATATTTTTTTTTCATCTGATATTGCCCAGCCCTTCGTGACACATAGCACATGAGTGGCTAATTCAAGCATTTTGCCTCTTCACTCATCTGATCATGTGTTAATATTGGTGTTTTGAAAGTGCTTGAAAATGTCTGTAGGTCTTTATAATGTAATAAAAAAAATTAAATAAAACAAACTACTAAGACTTTGCAAACATTTGGATATACCGAAAAAGCTGATGAACCAAAGATGTTTAGTGACCCAGACTGCTGGGTAATATCTGGTACTATGCCATATTACGCATTAAACTGGCAGACATTACGCGCCACGGGAAGCGTCTCTTTCCAGTTTGGATAAAAAAGAAGCACAGCGTCCACCATTTTGTTAAAGCAGCATGACGCTGCAACATGACAGAGGATCAGACAGAGTGTAAACGACAGAGAGAGAAAATGGGGGGGGGGGTTTACAAACCGCATTTGAGAGTATATGGATATGTGACTTAAAAAAAATAAACTAACACTGCACCTCAAGACAAGGTGAGAATAGCAAGCAGGTTCAAGCCAAACAATGGAATGTTCAGCATTCCTCTGTTTTTTTTTCCAGCAGTTATTGCTGCTAGTCTGTGCTTGCTACTCCAAAAAAGGCTGCCAAATCTCACTAAAGAGCTGCACTTGCCAAGTCTGAGGTTGTTCTCACCAAGTGGGTTAGCAACAGACAGAGGCAAAATAAAAATACAAGCAGACATTTTGAAGTAGTTGTTGGGTGGGTTTCAAGCTGCATTACAGTTAAAATAATCGGAAAAATACCAGAAATCATTCACTTGGCAAAAATCTTCTGCAATGTTTTTAATTATTATGAATAAAAATAAAATAACTGCAGTTAAAGCCTACAATACTCACTATTATTAGTGTATTATTTTAATGCATAAAACACTTTCTATTTCAGATAATCTGGTTGAATGTCAAAATTATTTACATAGCTAAATCTATACTACTCTGCAATCATACGTTTAAAAAAACAAACATAATAAATAAATAAATAAATAGTGTTCACAAGATACACTGAACTGTCACTACAAACACACTAGTCATATCTGCTGAACAACCCTAAACAGCCAGCATGTCAATGACCTGGTATCACCCAAATTAGCTTGGTCCCTAAACCATATGCTAAAGACATAAAAGAAAAACCAGGGACGTTAGCTAGCATATAATTTATGAAACCAGTACACAAAGTAAAACAGCAGAAACTTTGATAAAACTCTATACATAAAAATACCTAAAGAACTTAATGATAAAAATATGGAGCCAGCAATACAAAAAAAGGCAACACCACACATTCTATCAAGAACCATTTCTTATGGAAATTTAATATAAATTCCCTCCACTGAGATCCAGATAGATATTTTTATTTTCTTCTGATTTTGTTTTGTTAAAGAAACCATAGGTACACAACGAGGCAAATAAGAGAAATGCCCTTTATATAATAAGCAGCTGCACTTTATTTTGAATATTGTTTTCTGTGGACCAAAATCAGGAAATTCACATGTCAAAGTGAAAACTAAGAACAAACATGAAAAAAAAATCATGTTCCATATCTTTTCTCCTACAATTGAATTGGCTTTTATAGCAAGCAAATTTGTGCTTTGCCTGACTGTTGCTCAAGCTGTGAAAGCATGTTCTTTTTTTTTTTTTTTTAGTGGTACCAAAGCGAGAGGTTAAAAATGGCATCTCTTAAAACTTGGACCATTTTAAGCAAAGGATGTGGGAACAGAGGCCAAATAAAAATAAAGACACAAGCAGACATTTGAAGTAGTTGTTGGGTGCGTTTTAAGCTGCATTACAGTAAAAAAATAAATAAATAAATAAAATACCAGAAATCCATTTACTTGGCAGAACCCAAACTGATTTTTGATATTCCTTAGAAACTTTATTTACTCTTCACAGTTGCAGATTGAGAGGGGAAAAAAAACTGGGCTGACCCTAACAGCAAGATCAATCCTATGTTGATTTTGATAAGCAAAAATAATTGGTAACTAATTAAAGTTAATGCACTACTTATTAAAGTTTATGCATGTATTACTCTCGATGCTGGAAAAAGACAATTAAAACAGCAGCGCTAAAAATCCGCCCACAGCACATGCACACAAACACACTAGAAAAGCACAGTACAATTAGCAACTAACAAAAAAGCGTCACCTGTTTGGTTAGGGGAGTGGCTGACCGAGTCCCGAATGGGAGCCATGCCTAAGAAACAACAGAAATACACTGTGAAATACTAATACTTCACTACAGGCATGATAAAGCAGATTTTATTTAGGAGGCACCAAAAGACCAGTGTTGAGTGCTGAATTGAAGTGCAAATACATACGAGAAATAAATATAAAAAATGATTAAATCTAGGTAACGTGATAAAGTTTTAAAATACCTCAACGCATTATCACATTTTTAGACCTACATATAACCATTTAGGAGTACCACACTAAAACTAACATTTTATATTACACATTTTATAATGAAGAACTCACAGGTTTTTCCATTGACCAGTTGAAAACAGCTTTTTAATATGTTAAAAGTGCTGCATTCATTTCTCGGCAAGCCAACCAATTTGTTTTTATTTATTTTGCACTGGGATCCTCCATTTTTATTTGACTGTGCTCAAACTTGGTTTGTGGGAAAAGTGAGGCCAAGTGCTATTAAACAGTCAATGGTGAAAGCATAAGCCTTCATTCAACTAAAACCCTCATATGCAAATGCCTGACACACAACTTTTTTTGTGTGTGCAGTAAAAGGAAGAAAGTTGAGCTCAATGAAGAAACCACCAGATGAGATTTTTAAACATTTCTTGCCTATATTTTTCAGCGACATCCCAGTACATATAGCTGACTGCCATTAACTGTACACTTGTCAAAAGGAAAAAGGTCAAGACTCACATCAAATCCACATTCCAAAGATCAAGTCCTAGACAAATCTGTGGCTCTCACATAGCTTATTAGTCACATTGAGAGTTTGACAAAGTTCTCACCAACCTGAAACTAGCACAGCATTTGACAGTACCGAAAAAACAGGTGCGTCCACAATGCCCTCGTTACAAGTTTACAACCCAGCTAATCTCTTTCAAAGCTTAATTGTATGGATAATACTGTATGCTCCACAAGACCTCTGAAGGTGTTCTGTGGTATCTTGCACTAAGGCATTAGCAGGAAGCTTTGTTTAAGTCCCTCAAGTTGCACATGAATGCCAAGAATCAAGGTTCCTGAGCAGGACACTAGCCAGATAATCACACAGCCTTTTTACTGGCTTGCCTTCCTCCCATAGTGTCTGTTCCCCAGGTAAGCGATGCACATGCAACCAGGCTTCCACATGATGTTTAACTAAATGTTCAAATAAAATAAAAGATGCTTCAGACCAGGCCATCTGCTAAAGTCGCTCAGATCTTACGCTTGCCCATTTTTCCTACTTCTAACACATCATCTTTGAGAAGTGACTGTTTAACTTGATATCCCACCCACTGACAGGCAGCACTATAGCAATATCATCAATGTTATTCACATCCCGAGTATAACAATATATTGGCTTATTCAGTACATTCTATATAAAGAGAATGAACACAATCAGATTGGAGCAAATGCACTGCAACCGGTGTTTGTTTCCGTCGTCAAGTTTACTAAGACTGGCTACGTCATGTTATGGCTACGGCATGCTGCGGCGTGAGCCGTTCCTTTGATCTTAACATGCTCCAAGCATCCCATTTCCACACAAAAACTGTTAAGGATCATCAGTTCTTTTCCCCTGCACAGCCCAAGTGATCATCTGTCAAACATTGACATTTAATCGTCACATCAATCATCGCAGATATGCAATTACACCCTCTTTGTACACACCCCTAATTTCTACCACTGTACGGTCATTGTAGTGTCAAGATTTAACAACTTTGCAATAAGGAACCTATATGGTTATCACCCTGTGTTAACTTAATCACATTTATTGCCTCCGTTACTGATGATTATTTACTAAACAATATTAAAAGTAATCATTAATAAACGTTTTAAACAAGAGCACGTCATTCAGTAGCTGCTAGGTAACCAGATAAGAGGAAGAACCACTGAGCTGTACATCTAATCAATGTATTTAATGTACAAGTAGTGTAATGTCTAAAAACACCACACCGGAGCACTGTGAGTGAAATAACGGACAAAGGGTAATACCTGAGAGGTGAGCTTTGGTGCAGTATCCTTCAGGCCCCTCGGCGTTTTGCTTCCCTCGGTGGATGGACGTGAGCTGCACTTGAGTTCCCAGGATGGCGGCGAGGGCCGCGATACGGCACTAAACTTTCAGCAGTTGCTTCCAGCTGAGATGTGGCGGACGTTGGCGATCTCTGGGCCAGTTGGCATCGCTGATGGCGCAGGTTTTCCAGAGGTGGTGCTGTTTGCAATCGGTAAACTGAGGCTGGCAGGAACTGGACTCCGTATGTTCTGGCACTATGGTGCAAAAAAAAAAAAAAAACGGCGGTTAAGAAACGAATGTTAGAACTCAGGTCTGTTTTGGGTTTTTCCTAGAATCTCAGCTATTTATAATGCTGCTATTTCTAAAAAAGTTGAATAGTGCCACGACAGATTCTTATCAATCGCTGTGCGACACCCCTGAAGACGCCTGCACCAGGCACCTGCATAGCTTCTCACATACAGTATTAATCAGCTCTGAAAAAACAGCCAATTTACAGTCTATACTGAATGGCCCGAGAGCTGCTATTTGATGTCATACTTTCAAGTATTTCCTTTTAGAAAAGAAGTCAGAATGATAGTGTGTTGAAGTGCTTAACTGATTTACAAAGCCAGCTGCATTCAAGACAGCACGATAGGTTCAAAGATGATTTATCTGTAATTAATCAAAGCTTAACACATCTGACATCTGTATTGTCTTCTCTGTTTAATGATTAAATCCGTACAAAACTCTGACCATGTATAAAGACAAAACTGAGATGTATATGGTTGCACTGGTTTCCAGAATACCAAGGGAAAGGTACAAAAAGATCTAAAACACCTATTAGTTTGGATTTAAGTGTATTTTGAATGACTTGGCCTTAATAACACAAGTCATGTAACCTTGGGGTGCTTTTGACCCTGTTTGAATAAATTTCCAAGACCTAATTTATCCGATGGTTAGAAATTCTACAACGGTTCAACCACTGGTTCTTGGGATATTACACTAATGAGAACTTCCAACAAAACATAATGCCTCCACCACGGAAGGGCAAAGGACTGCATTAAGAGTAAGGACGGATCTATTGGTCACACTGTACTTGATAATTTATTCTCATGTTAGAGATGCATGTAGCCTCCTTTACAGGAGCCAATCCTAAACTCAAGGTCAAACAGTTCAGGACTAGATCTCAAAAACGCAGCTGACCTTTATTTATATATATTTTATTCAGTCATTCTAACAGAGACAAATCTTTATATCATCACAAACTACAGTCAACCATGTGGTTAGGAAAAAAAATTCTGAACACTACAACTTGCGTGCAGTTTCAGTCCACACTAGATCGAGAAATGTCACAAGCCTTTTTAAAACCACTTGAGATGTCCGGAGCAGAAGCAACATGCAGTTAAAACCACTCGCTGCTTTCTCTGACAATCATCTCATTTACAAAGTAAGACATGTTTTTAAGACATGTAAGACAACCAAAACCCTCCAGTCAGATGTAACGGTGAGATATGAGTCCATGTGGCCCTCAAATGAACGCTGCAGAACAGACAACCTCTTCCGTTCGTTGCATCAGTGTTTAAATGACACTAGGACTAATTTGATGCACATCGACTTTAGGTTGTTCACTGCTCCACTATACTGCAGCCTACTTAAGTTGCAAAATACAACCAAGTTTTCTTTTCACTGGAGGTTTAATCTGCATGCAAAGCAAATAAAGACAAGGTCAAGAGATAAAATTCTGAATCATCAGACTTTCCATTAACCACTGAAGTAAAAATAGGACGGTAAACACAACATGGCTATTGTGAGGATTGTCTAGCGCAGGACGGCAGTACAGATCACTGTAGTGTATGGTTGGAAGTGTAGTGTATGGTTGATATCAAGTCCATCAAGTAGGAGGTTTTGAGTATCAGTGGGGACAGTGTGGTATCTGCTGCTTGAAGATCTACAACAACAAAAAAAAAAGAAAAAAAAGAAGAAAAAAAAGAAAAAACACGAAATGCGCTTTTTTTGTAAAATGTTTTTTTATTCACCTCTTAGTATCCTACATAAGCCTTTATGTCTCTGGAGCAGAGCATAAAAAACTAAACATCTTTCTCTGGTACACCTTAACTTCTTTTGCCCGTCTCATTAATGATGAGATTAACATGCTACTGTAATGCCTGTCAAGCAATTGATGAGTCATCCAAGATTTTTGCAAGAATCTCACAAACATGAACCAATTTTCTTCCTTCTGCACTTTTCCTTCTCCTACAACGGTAAAAGACCACTTGTGTCCAACATATAGCGTCACCAACATCAGACACGATCACGACCCCGATCTCAGTAACCTAACCCCAGCCTCTGCTCTCTCATCATCCTTTAGCTGCAGACTTTTCTTCCTGCCATAAAATGCCCACACTTTTCCATTTTGATTTCCCTATAAACAAAAAGCCCTACTGCGAGTTTCATTTTAGTCCCGTGAAATGAGCGATGTGGTAACGGGGAAGAGTGAGAGAGAAAGCTTAGCATAATCTACTTAGGGGATCAGAGAGGTGAATTACACCGCTCTAGACAACCAGCTAATGCAAGGCTAAAACTCCAATATCATTTTATACATTATTTCTTACATATAAATATTTATGACGATTAAGAGCAGTATTTGTTTGCTCATTTGTTTTCAAAGCACACTGCCTGAGGCTTAAAACTCACCTTGAAATTAAAACACTCTACTTAACCATCGAACACACACACCTTCAAAGACTGGTTAGATATACAAGGCATGCCCACGTCTTGTGCAAGCAGTGAGAGCAGGGATTGCCAGAGCAAGTGTTGTCACCAGAGCAACCCGTAGCGCCTCTAAACAGGAAGACACCCGCTCCGACGACGTGTAGTAAATCTCAGTTTCGTTTTCCTGACGTTACTAAAGCATTTGTAACCAAAATAAGCCTGAGGATCAACAGATATTCAGGTTAGAGATGTTGGTGTAGCAACTGTTACTACCCTCATCGACAGCCACATTTGATCTTAAGATCACCCCCCCCACACACACACACACACACACACTCTCTGTGGTGAGGCATGGCTCAACAGTAGCTTATCTACACAGACACTGAAGCCGTGTATTGGTGGAGGGTAAAAAGTCTGAAGTATGACAAATGCATTACCTGAGGGGTGTTATTAACACGGAGTATTAACACAGACTTTCAGAGGAGTTCTGAGACTCATGTTAATGTGTTAGAGACATAGTTAAATAAGAGACCTTCAAAATATTACATAAACATTCTTATCATAAACAGTCAGCTAATAAAACTTTAGTTATTCCCCCTAACACACTACCATACTGGACAAACAAATCAATTCATCTTAAACTGTTTTTTTACATCATACAATTACTGTTTTTTTACATCATACAATTTAATTAAATGTTAATGTCAATTTTAACTATTTTATATTAATTAACTATTCATCCAAACAAATGTTTAACCCCTACCCAGACAGAATTTATTTTACACAAAGGTCTGAGTGAAATGTTTTAATATTTCAGGAGGCACTTAATGATTTCACTTCCATTCAGATCAGCTATGTTGGTGTTTTTCCTCCATCATTCTAGACTGAATTCTCCAAACTCAGCACTTGTCTGATAATTTCAGTCACATCAGGCTAGACAGGACAGATTTTTTTATGTTGATGTTGCCTCACTTGCTGTATCTAGTCTTGTGGCATGTCTAAGCATCAGTGAACCTCCCCCAGATACAAGTTATTATATATTTTAAAACACTTTTAAAGTCACACTAAGGAAAAAAACAAAAACATGAACGATTTAGAAGAAGCACTGCAACTTACTGTATGTACGTTTCAATATTGTGGAAAAACCACGCAAAGGGAAAAAAAAGAAACTAGGTAAGATACAACAGGCTGATTTAAGGAGCCTTTACGGTGGCTAGCATTACCCGATATTCATTTATCAGCAAAATTATCAACTCCAGTCTCCTATAAATAACAACTAGTACCACTGGGAGTGTCGTATCTAATGACGCATTGATGCAAACATCCGGGCGGACGACAACAAAATTCCAGAAACTCACTCCGGTGGTATTTTACTGTTATTCAGATTTGGGAATTTTATTATTATATTTAAATAAACATCCCCTGCTGAATTATTTCAATCCAAGGCTTCAGACACAAATAATAAAATTAAGCTGATGCACTGATTCAATAACAAAGAACATACAAAGCTGAATTATTTTTCACTTGGGGAAAAAAAACGGTTTCTATTCCTGAACACAAACCGCTGATGATAATCAGAGCAGTCTCTCTAGCTTAGACGCCAGTACATCCAAAACGATCCAGGATCCTGCTCCTAATGGCAGTGTATCCAATCCAAGCACAGTCTACATCCTGATTGTGGAGGTCAGTAATTTGATAAAGGTACTGAAAACTCACCCACATAAAAACAGATAAACATGTACATTAAAGACAACATCTTGGGTGCCAGGTTAGACGATGTCAAGTCTGCAGCAACATCTCATAACATATGTAATCTAGGCACAACAGTAAGCAGGGCGATAATTTGGAAAAAAAAATCCTTAAGCAATTCAGCTGCTCTTTAACATTTATGAATCATTCTGATAATTTACTTAACTTTTATAATAAGCCTAGCCCTGAATTCAGATGTGTAAGCAATGCTGCCTGCGAAATTTATTATTATAAATGATAAGACGAAACACTAACATCTGGCCATTAGAGCTGTGATTCAGAGGTACATGGCCAACTTGATTCAATTAGTTTTTTGTGCTTTTCAATTTTCGATTCGACTGAATCACACTAATGTCTAGTCAGATTTGCCTCAAACAGATGTTTTTCTTACAGGTTTTGACGTGCTGAAAACTTCCAAAGGCATTGACTAAAAATATAAGCTGTGTAACTGTGTTCTGTTAATTGTTTAAACGTCCTGTCTCATCAAAAGCAATAACCTTTGTTTCTTTGGTTTCGCTCTCCAGTCCAGTACAGTTGGTGTTTTTGCATGACTGCCCATAAACTCAAAAGAAGGAGCAACCATACCCTTGCAAAATGTGAACGTTTATGCAAGATGCAAGCGGACTGTTTTTTTTTTTTTAGTACATTTTTATAACAAATCTAGATTGAAATATTGTTTTGATTTAACACAATAAAATGATGTGAAGCAGGTCACTCACTAACAGCAGCCACCAAGTTACTAAACTATTTAGTACGTTAGGCATTTAGGAATTGACCCTGAATCAGGGGAGAGAGAGAAAAAAAGCAAATGTCCTTGTGTAACAAACTTCACAGCTGTGTAGTGCTTCCATTTTGGATGACCAGCTCATGTGATTCAAATAAATAATGTCTCACTTCATATATCAATATCAAAGGCTTGACAAAGTAGACAACACTAGTGTATGTGCTTTCCCAGTCAGGTGTTTTGACTGTTATGGAAAATAAATGACTATGTACATACCTAGGTGACCAAATTAAATAATGTTTTTAACCTTTCCGGATAGCTCTTGTTGAAAGAGGACATGTTATAAAAAAATAAATAAATAAAACAAAAACTTTCCAGTTTACTTTTTGACCTACCTCGTTTGCTCATTATTTGACTACAGCTAGCGTTTTCACTTTCTCACAATGAAATGTTCAAACATGTGGTGTTTTTACTGTAAACTGTAATGGATTTGTCACTGTTCCCACATCAGTGTTACTAATAATGAAAATACCATCTTGCATCCAATTAAACTAGTTAATATTCTTAGCAACAAAAAAAAGTTAGATTTTCATTCTCTCTTTTTTCTATTTTATTCATCGTCATATTTTGACATGTACTGTATTTATTGAAAGGTTTTGCGCTGTAAAATTATATCTTTTTTAAAATGCAATAATTATAGTAGGAATACTGGAGAGAAGCTGGAGAGGATCAATACAAGCATTTTACACCACACACTATAATTTTATGTATAATAGTGTTATACATACACAAAAAAAAAAAAACACCTTCCCTCCTTTCTCACTCTGTATTGCCTTCCTCAGATAACACTACTGTGACAGAAAACAACCTAATCTAAATCAAAGCATGCAGCCATTTTGTCTCAACAGCCATTGCTTTCTGTTTACTCCCCCACCCTTTAAGCTCATCCAACAGCTTGCAGACACACAAAAGCTCGGCGGGGGAAAAAGGCGAATTTTTACGGGTTCAGAGGCACCGTTTACACCTGGCATTAACATGTGGCACGTAATCAGCTCACAAGTGGTCAGCAGAGATAGACAGGCATTCAAACCTGGCCTTTTAGGAGTCTTAAACCTGACTTCAATGTCCACTTGTGACTGGAGAGGGTGCCTGGACAAAGCTTGGACAATAGCAACACGGTGTCTTTTTCAAAGCAGCCTGGGCACTACTAGTCAAATTTTAAAACAGGAAGACGGCAAGATTTACCCGATAAAACCGTCATGCATTCAGAAGGTTTATATCAGCTCGACTAGACACATTCTCTGAGCTTTACTCATCAGTAGCACAAATTGAAACGAGCTAAGAAATTTTTTTTTATGGAAATCTTGAGTTGTAGACTTGGGTAGGCTTTTAGGTACGGCAGAGAATAAAATCAGTAGCAAGCAGATTTCCGGAGCCAATGTGTTTTTTTGTTTTTATTATTATACGTATGAAGTATGTGCAACAAAGAAAGAAAGAAAACCCACCCTACTTCCTTTCATTTTCACTTCTTCTGTTCTATTTTCCTTTGCACAACAACAGTGTAAACTACACAGTGCACTACACAATCTCAACCAGATCTTGGCTGACTGTAGACCGACTTTAGATTGAACACGTTAATTTAAAGGAAAAAAGAAAAAACCACACACTTGAACACTACTTGTGCTACAATAAATACACAACACTAAACACATACATGTTTCTCTTTCTTAATTTCTCTCTCTATGTCGTGTTATGTTAGCGAGCACAGGTAAGAGTGACGTGCATGTCTACTGTGGTTCTGCATTTTGTTTCCAGAAAACAGACCCATTTCCATTGCCTTATAAACTTGATTTCAATCATGGACAATGAGAAAATTGTTATTCTACAACTCTGACATCAGTTAAAACCATGCTCTCTATCTCTCACACACATACCCATTTAACATTTAAAACAGTAAAGCTTATACAGCACCTTTAGCACAAACAACAACTGCTTACGCTAGCAGCCTCACTGAAGCGGCTTTGTATACGAGGTTTGAATTGGAAAAAACGAGAAAGGCGCACACGCTCACACAATCAGGTGGAAACTAACCTGTTTCTTCTGTCAACGTCTTTGGTGACAACAGCATCCAATTCTCTAAACAAGAGAGAAAGGAACATGGTTAAAATTGAGTTTTAATCATAGTTTAAACACAACTCATATGACAGATTTTTTTAACCTGCCCTAATGTAATCTAACCTAAACAACTGACGTAAAAGTTCCAATGACTGAAACCTGTGGTACAACATGCCGTCTGAATCAGCGCTCCCAAATGGGCAATAACACATGAGGTGTCCTACACGAGGTGTAAAATAATGGCTTCAGCACCCTTCAGAGCGCGCTGCGAATCAAACAGGAAGCCATTTGGATGTCGGCCAAAAGCTCCATTAATAGTTAGTCACTTTTTCCCGTTCTCACAAGCCTACACAACAGTGTAATGTGAAATGTAAACATTCTACATATGTCAAAAACAAGCAATTTAAAAAAATCCACTACTAATCTTTTTTTAAGATTTAGCTCGGTGCCAGTTGATGGGTAACTAACATACTGTGTTGTGCCACGAGTTCAGCTTCAGATATCAATGAAACCCTGATCATTAAAAAGAAGTAAAGCATGTCTGGAACCTCAGGTGTGTTTTTGTATATGCAAACTGTTTACATATGTAAAGTGTGTACTTGTAAATTATGTTTTTAGAGATTGTGTAATTTTTATCATGATCTCTTTACAATGTTGAAAGCAGTTTGGTTGACATCAGCACAGCACTCTTATTTCTGTCGAATTTAAGATTTACAAAAACGTCTTAAAGACAACAGACATTTTTATAAATGTATTTATTTACAACTTTTTGTGTGTGTGGTTGGGGGGGGGGGGTCAACTGTGGCTACACTGACTCCAAAATAGTTTTTATTCTTCTTAATTTGTATATGTTTGCATTTTCAGAAGATAAATTGTTTTACAGTCCTCTACAATCCTACAGATGGCGTGCTCCGAACTATTCACACATTTTCAGCACCATAGCATCCCATGTGTGATATGAGCAGATTATCTGCCAAGCTTGTTTAGAATTATGACAAAATCTGAAAGATTCTAATTGGGATATTTATAGAATCGTCCCTGGTGAATCCCATCCATTCCGCACACCAATAATCCAAAGTTTTTTATTATTATTATTCATTCTTTATTTCACTCTGAATCAGACCTGGTTAACAAAATTACAAATGGGAAAAGATCCTAACACCCCCAAGACCAGCTATTTCTACAAACTTTTTTCTCCTCTAAAATCAATATTGCAATTGATCTGGGATTGTAGTCGCATCCAAAGCCATCATGTTAGTTTTTTTTCCTTCTGTGTGTGCATGCGTCTATAACGTCAATGACAAGTTTTACGGTATATAAATTAAGTAAAAAGAACCCAGGGACACACATTTTCCCCCAAATTACACATTCAAATAGACTTATCTGTTCTGGGAAGAAAGATTTTGCATGTTTTCTTCAGGAAGCACGCTTTCCACTGCGCCACACTGAAACCAACTTGAATTTAAAACGCAACATTTTAAAAGGAGACATCAGAAAAGCGACTTTTTCGCAAGGGTTTAGTAGGTTATTGAGCTCTTACCACAGCTATGGTATAAATACATGCAATAAGAATGTGACTTACAAGGCTGAATGACTTACAGGTTAAGTGCTGTGTAAAAATTGGGTTTATGTTAAACAAACATAACGGTGAATTCTTTCACTTTCTGTAAAGCATTGCCCAGATAGACACTGGGCCAAAGCACTAATCAGAATAAAGATGTTACTTAAGATGAAATGTAGCATGCGCTGGAATTTTTAGCGTAAGGATGCTGCATAATTCGTGATATGCGTCTGATCCCTTTTATTTATACAAAGATTACTTATCCTGTGCAGAAGTATAACAAACAACCTGCAGAAACATGACTTGGTTCACTTTCACACAAGAGACAGGAATCACCAAGGTTTACACGATACATTATCACTATACCTAGGTGAACTTGTATTGTAATACTGTAGGTATAACAATCTAATAATACCCTGCTTCACTATGCTTTTTTTTCCCAGATGTCATTGCACTTCTAAACAAATTCATCAAATAATTCAAACCACATGGAATGCTGTACTGTCTGCTAGTTTTAATCCCCTTGCAGAATAACAGAAAAATGGCAACATTTTACCACCTCAAATGCAAAGTTACATAAATTAAAAAGTAACGTAAAAATTAAATAGATTTTGGAGCCAGTATAAATCGATTTCGGGGTCACGTGTTCTCAGAAACTATTCCGGGGCCTGAGGTGAAACATCACAACACCATCATACTGTGGAACAGTGATATTATTAGGACATTTTCACACTAGTCATGATTGACTTGCACCGCACCCGGGAACGATTTCTCCCCCCTGCCTACCCCCTCGCTGGACAGCATTCACATTGTTTTTTGTTCTCCATACTCTTTTACACTTTTGTATTTACACTCTCCGATACAGCAGGTGACAGTATGGATCTACTTGGCTTGTAAGCTGCCATTGAACAGAAGAGGAAAAAAAGAATGAGGAACTTAACCATCGCACTATCCCTATAGTGATATATTAAAAATATATATAATAATAATAATAAAAAAATGTCAAGCAACGCTCTTGCACGGCTTCCTACTTTTTCAACTATGGATGTGTTGGTCAGAGGATGAGAAAGAAATTCCAGGAGACCAACGGCACTGGCGACGTCATGTCTAAACAGTGATCTACTTCCGAGCACAGGTACGACTGGCTTCCATACATGATTCGATCCGTGCCCAGTAGAGTACGCTGTAGACTTCAAACAGACTCGGGCACGGTTCCCGAGTATGGAAGGCTCGTATTCTCAATGATCATAACAAACCAGACTTTGGGGTCAAGTGTTCTCACAAACGATCCCGCAGGCGTAATGCGAAAAACGCCCTTAGACTTCTTAAATACTAACCAAGCGTGTTGCAGCCGTGTCTCTCACCATATCTCAGACTAATTCTAATTTCAGTTAGATTACCAAATTCATAAGATACATTTCAGCCTACTATTAAAGCTTGGCAAATCCCAATAACGCAAACACTAGGTATGAAAACAAGTAATATGTGAAAAAATTAACGAATTAATGTTTAACCTTTCCAGTGCCCCAGTACAGTGCTGTAACTCCGCAGGAGGTGAAAGGGTTAAAAAGGCTTAAACAAACCCAGGCGGCGCGCGCGCACCTCCCCCCACCGCGCCGCGTCCCAATCCGCTCTCACCCCAGCGTGCACTGCGCAGTGCCTATTCCTATTGTGGCGGAAACGAGCGTTGTTCTGGAGCGCGGCCACAACGTTTAATTATCAAACCACCGAGTTATGCAGAAATATCAGATGTAGAGATATTAGAAAGTGCACTATGTAGTGTCTCACTCCGGTGTGTGTAATGCACTACACACAGAAAGCCGGTTTTCAGTACAGCACTCGCTTCCTCTCCTCGGCTACACACTGTAGTCTTATATTACACACTGACTAATAAACGCTCTGTCGGTATTTTTTTTTCATTAATTTGAAGGATTTTATTTATTTTTTTTAATGCTGGCATAATGTTTTTTTTCCGTCCCGTGCTGCGTTAGTTAGTCGGTTATGCTAGCTTTTTTTTGCATTTCCATCTGAGCTAAACTCCCCAAACAGTCTCTTGTGCCAAACCAATGTTAATATAACCTTACACAAGGTACATACAACGCAACATCGTTTTTCAAATATAAAATCATATAAAACCGAAATTAATTTTCAGTCCAATTTCCTTTCCAATGTATCTTACAGGACAGGTTACATAGCTAATGCTAACGAACATCAGCTACTCAATTATATAACCGAATAACCGGACAAACTATTTATTTAACACTGTACCTGCATTTAATAATACAGTATTAAAATTAGATTATTTATTATTGTTTAACAACCCAGCATAACTGTTTACTTGTAAATATACACATTTCTATGTATTTTGCATCCATTAAATGCAGAGGTCGAACGTGTAACGTTATCCTGACTAGCCACTGGCAGCTGTTAAGAAGAAAAATAAAAAATAATGATGATAATAACAAAAAAAAATGATTTACTAAGCAACACAAACTGCCTTGTTTAAAACACTCAAAAAAAACAAAAAAAAAAAAAACGAGGCTATATTAAATATCCCGGATAGATTTTCTGCCTCATAAGTGAGTTAAAGCTAAACAAGAGCTTTGCTAATGCTAATGCTAACCAAACGGCAGCTTTCTATGCTGCGCGTGCTGGAGAAAACGCTTCGGCTTATTTTATGGCTTTGTTTTTGCTCCAAACTTCTCTAGATATTCGACTAAAACGGGTCCTTAATGCTACCGAACAACTATTTTAACTTCATTAAACCAAACACACAAATATAAAACTGAATAATGTTTAGGCTGGTTATAAAAAATACTTCGCACAACCTAATCTGCTTTAAGACGATGACGCTCGTGCGCATTTTACACGACGATATAAAAGTATGAAATCGAAAACACATATTGCAAACAAAAAACACACAACTCACCCACCTCGTAGAGTTTTAAAGTGCAGTAGAGAGTAAATGAAAGCAGGTGATAAGGCTATATGAATGTAACGCTTTTGCAGAATCTAGGAGGGGAAACGCTTGTCCTGCTCAGCCGCCATTTCCTTCACTCGCATCGCATCTGTCTGTCACTACCCGACCGCCGTCCCCCCACCTCTGTTCCCGAGCTGCAGTGCGCATGCGCGATATCCCAACGCATGCGCAAGGCGTACGCCTGAAAAGAGAGAGGTGCAGGTTGGGGGGTTAGAGGCAAGCTTGCAGGACTGTGGTACTGGCAGTCTGCTATGCTCTCTGATTAAACCACAGAATGGTGGGATTAGCTATGGTGGACAAGAATCTACATAAATGAAAGAATGGTGTTGTTTGTACATTGGTCAGAATTTACTTTTTCAATGATATTTTTTACATTTCATACATTGGATAACCCGAAACCAGTCTCAGAAACATGTTATGTCTGTCTGGCTGTCCAAACAGATTTTGTCACAACATAATGCAAAACTGGCTGGACAGAATTTAGTGAAACTTTTGTAGTAGAGTACTTAGGTATTTGCCTCTATTTAAACGTCTGACCTAAATGAAATCAAAATGTTGAGCAGAAGTGAAGTTATGTGCATTTATGTGGCAGATTATGTCACAGCACCATGCAAAACTGAACCCTCATGCCCTAAGTCGCCTGGGCTAGGCTCCAGGCCCCCCTTGACCTTATATACAGGATAAAGCGGTATAGATGATGAGAGTAAGTACAGTAAATGAGTGTGATGTTGCTCATGCTGTATCAGATCACCTATATTGTGCATTAGTTACACGAGATTGTGTAAACACATTCTTTAATCCTAGTAACCTTGAACTGAGACTAACGCAATATGATAACACTTAATGATGTACACTGTGTTTGTGTGTGTGTGTGTGTGTGTGTTCATGTGTGTGTATTTCACTCAAGAGACAATAAAGCTGGACCTTATCAGGCAAACCTGGATTTATAATGACTATAAAGTTAAATATAAGCCAAACTTACTAACATATATATGTGTATTGTTCGGAGGCAGGTCAACATTTAATACTAACGCCTGACACTGATTGACCGTTTGTTATCTTCTTGTTAGCCGTGCTTAATTTATAGCTGAAGGAAGCAAACATGGAAACCAAGCATCTCTTCTTGTAGTTGTCTTCCATTTGAAGCATTGCTATGAAACTATTTATGTTCTAATATATGCTGGATTTCCATCTAAATTTTTACACTTTATGTTTGAAATGAAACCTAAATTGGATGGTGGCCAAGCGGTTACCATTGTTGCCTTAGACCTCCAGCGTTGGCGGATCGAATCTTGCCTCCGGTTTGTGTGCATTGAGTTCGCATGATTTCCTCGTCCTTTGTCGGTTTCCTCAGGGTACACTGGTTTCCCACCAGAGTCCAAAGACATGTGTTGTGGCATGAGTAATATTTCAAGTGAATAACTTGGTGTGTGGGTGTGTGTATGCCTGTGCCCTGCAATAGTTTGAATAAAATTTTATGTATTCCTATTTCATACCCAGTGTTCTTGGGAAAAGCTCCGGATCCAGCGTGACCCTGACCCAGATATCATACCATACATTTATTATTAGAGTGTACTAAGAGTGAAACCACAGCGTTGGTAGTTATGTCCTTCAAATTACAATTACAAATATACACAGTATGATATGCAGGGAAATACTTACATGACTGTCCATGACATAAAATGGAAAGATAGGATAGAATAGAAGGATTTCGCTACAACAACAACAAACAAAAAAAGATTGTACTAGGAAATCCTTTTAAACTATAGATGGAATTTCCAAGAAATAAATAAATAAATAAATAAACATGTAAGAATTAAGATTATAAGATACACATTCACAAATTTACAGAGTTACATTATAAATTCATTTACATCTTCTATACCACTTATTCTGTACATGGACACAGGGGGCCTGGAGCCTGAGGCATGAGGCGGAGTACGCCCTAGACAGGGTGCCAATCCATCACAGAACACACACATTCACACACTTATTCACACAGTACAGGCAATTTGGAGAACTCCAATCTGTATGTCTTTGGACTGTGGAAGGAAACCAGAGTACCCAGAGGAAACCCACCAAGTCAGCCAACAGCTCCATTAATAGTTAGTCACTTTTCTCATTCTTGCTGCAAGTCTGCACAACAGTGTGTGTGTTTTTAGCAGTTAATGTGAAATGTAAACATGTCAAAAAATGTTAAAAAACTACGTACTAATCATTGTAAGATTTAGCTCAATGCTAGTTGATAGGTAACTAATGTACTGTGTGGTGATACTAGTTCAGCTTCAGAAATCAATAAAGACCTGATCATTAAAAAGAAGTAAAGAATATCAGGTGTGCGTTTGCATATGCAAGCTGTTTTGTTTTTTGTTCAGTCATCGTGTATACCGTATCCTGTACAGGGTCACGGGGGCCTGGAGCCTATCCCAGGAGACCCGGAGGAAACCCACCAAGAACGGGAAGAACACGCAAGCTCCATGCCCACAGACCCCGAGGCAGGAATCGGACATCAACAGCATCAACCGCCACAGCAACATAACAATTAACGAAGAAAGAAAAGGCTGTAAATCAAAATGAATCAAAACACATTAGGTAAGTAGTCAAGCCAGTTAGCTTACATTACATAGCTATTAAACACTTTTGTTTTTTTACAGCTTATTCAGCTTCATAAAATCAACTTAATAAAGCTAGCCGGTAAACCCTGTCAGTATAATTCCTAAATGAAAAGTTCTAAAACCATAGCTAGCCAGGTAGTTACCAATGATCAGTCTATAATATAAAGCACATGTCAGTGCTAAAACACACGATGAGGCCAAAGAGAAACTTGAGAGTCTATGTGTGATGTCATCCTTCATTCAGCTGCACTTGCACAGAAGGGTGTCTACATTGTTTTGTTTTTTTTCCAGTGAGTGTCACGTACAAAAACACCAGACAAAAACAAAAACGCATTAGCAACAATGTAAAGCGTGTGTACAGGAATCTGCCTACGTGTTCGGTTTTCACACAAAGCGAACACACGCAGTGGAAAAAAATAGCACTGCATTGTTAACTGCAGGCCATTCTGCCTCAGTGCAGACACACACACACACACACACACACACACTTAACATCCTGATGTTTAACTGCAGTGTTGTTAATTCCCATTTCATCCTTGCAAGTTTCAAATGATTTAAATGTTTATTCTTCAATGTGACTATTTTATATTTCATAAAGATATATTGTAATAAAGTACATAAATAACAAACTCAATTACTAATGTATATAATTGGAAATGTTTTGATTGGTAACAAGCATTTGGTTTTTAATTTAATCAGGTTCTAATTCTGATTCTGATTTTGATTCTGATTTAGTTTCTGGTCCTAATTTAATTTTGATTTAGATTCTGATTCAGATTTTAATTAAGATTTAAGTTCTAAATTGATTCAGGTTCAGATTCAGATGGCAATTAGAATTCTGATTTAGAATCAAATTCAGATTGTAATTCAGAATTAAGTTCTAAATTAACTCATGTTCATGTTCAGGTGCCAGTTAAAATTCTAATTTCGATTTTAATTCAGAATGGTGATTCAGATTCATGTTCTAATTGGGATTCTAGTACAGTTTCAGTTCATAATTCCAACTCTGATTTCAATCATAATTCAGATTCTGATCTAGATTCTAAGTTAGATTGTAATTCAGATTGGGGTTCTAAATTTGATTAATGTTGAGATTCAGGTGTCAATTAAAATTCTGATTTGGATTCTAATTCAGAATTGTGATTTAGATTCAAATTCTAACTCATATTCTGGTACAGCTTCAGTTTATATTTCCAATTCTGGTTTTGATTATAATTCAGATTCAGATCTAGATTCTAATTTAGATTGTAATTCAGCTACTAGCTTTAAATTGATTCACTTTCAGATTCAAGCGTCAGTTAAAATTCTGATTTAGGTTCACATTCCAATTCTGGTACAGTTTCAATTTATACTTTTTTTATTTTATGATCTCTATGTTAGATAACATTTCAGATTCTGATCTAGATTTTAAATGTATGTTCTAATTCATATTGACAATTATGATTTCAGGATCAAATTTGGATTCAGGTCCTAATTCAGATTATTATTTAGATTCTATTTCAAATTGTGATTCAATTCCAATTTTTGACTAGGATTCAAAATCTATTTCAGATTTCGGTGCCAATTGAGATTTTGATTTAAAATCAGATGTAAGATTGGACGTAAATTCAGATTTTAATTAAATCAAATTTAGATTTAATCTAAAATCAACCTTAATGAGAACTCAAGATTCTGGTTCAAAACCTACATATTTTAAATCCTGAATTGGATTGAGGTTCTAATTTGGGTTCTGATTCAGATACTTCCTTTATAGTCTGATTTAAATTTTGTTTCTGATTGACTTTACCCATGTTTGAAATGTACTTGGGTGGATGAGGGTGATTAAATGGACTGTGGTGATGGATACATAAAGTAATATGTAGGGTTTTGCATTAGAAACTAAGCAGTTAATTCAATAATTTTTTGTATCACTCCAGAACAGAAAGGTTAAAATGTCTGTGTGTGTTGGGGTGCTTAAGAAAGAAAGCACGAGAGAGAGAGAGTGAACCCAGACGTTCATTTGTCATGCAAAGTCGTTTGTTCTCAGCCTGCAGACACACAAAGGATTCTTGCATGTTCCCAGGACCCTGTCCCTCTCTCTGCACTCACCAAACTGACCTCTGTCCCTCCAACACACAGACCCACATACACACACACACACTACACACACACACACACACACAGCATCGATATCCAGATCTCATGCTCTCATTATTCTTTCTCTTATAAATGTATATTATTGTATATATTTACCATGCGTATACAGCATATTATTGTTTATATTTATTATAAAGTATATGCATTATATCTTGAAGCATCTGTTGGAATTTTTTTTTTATTGTCTAGTCATGAAATGTGCATAAATAATATATATAATTTGCTTCTCGCTGTCAGCACAAGGGCCGATTAACATTTTTCCACTTCCGTTCTCTGCTTTATTCGCTCCTGACATCCCCTATCATTATAGTCACTCTCCCTCGCTCTCTCTCTCAACCCCCTCTCCCTCCATCAGACTGCCAGCTGCGAAATGGATTTGTTGAGGCTGAACTACATGGGGCATCTATTGGATTACACGTCTGGACATCTACACACACACATACATGCCACCTCTATGACTCGCACACGCCTAATACACACTCCCCCAAGTTTAAAAATACTAGAGATCGTTTCAGGCATTTTCATTTCCTCCTCCATTGTATTTTGCGAGGACTGTTTGTATTGGGATAATACACGTAATCATACAATGTCACAATTAGACCAGAAACAATAAGCAATAAAAATAAAGGAAAAGGAATGAAACACAATATAGTGTGCTTTTATAGGAAAATAATCAATAGATATTATTGAAATAAAATTATGTGTATATATACTGTATATTCCTCTCATACTGTACCACAGCAATTTGCCAGGCTAATATTCTTTCCATATACAATAATTACAGTTAAATTTAATTGCACAGAAAAAAAAAAAAAACATTTCAATGACCTCTACGTCACAAAACTGTTGTTTCTTTAACAAGCTAAAACCGGTCTCATAGCCCCTCCAAAGTGTGCCCTCAGATAATGCATGTTTCTATACCTCAAAGTACCTTCATTTAAATCTTCTTACAAATGCGGTGTTTTAGTGTCTATGTAAATGAGCGACTGCTGAGCCATGCCCCACCTTCTTCTTCTTCTTCTTTGTTGTTTAACAGCAGTTGGAATCCAATAGGTTACATTACCTCCAACTGTAGGTCTCGTTTCTCCTCATCTTCCCGGCCTTTTAAAGCCGATTTTCCGGTCCAACCTTCCTTAAAACTATCTAATCCATCCTTCCCTGATCTTGTCTCGACTTGTTCTGTGTCTTGAACTCTTCGCCTGCTATATTTGTCACTTTTACACACTCTTTCTTCTCGACACGTTTCCTTGCAGTACCACTCAGCAGCTAGTTGGAGTTCTGTAGGTTGCATCATCACCACCTAGAGATCTTACTCGACTCAGCTTCCCTGTCCTTAAAAGCCAACTTTCCAGTCCAGTCTTCCTCAAAACATTAAATGCTTCCTCCCC
>JAOVVB010000026.1:7159622-7173633 GCA_028570985.1 Heterobranchus longifilis
AGTTTTGCTGTCCCCCCTTAATATTTTGTTCTCTTGTAATCCAGAATCCTCTTTAATGGATACACTCCATTTCAATACACATGACTATTTATTTATCTTTCCTACTCTATTTTCACATTGTTATGAAGGAAATGTGGTTGAGCAGGAAAAGACCAAGCATACAAAATAAAAAAAAAAATTTTTTTGTATCTGTGAATACATGAATTATTACAGTCAGAGAAAGTGTAAATAAGTACAGAGCTGCTTAGCTCACACTGTTAGCCTCCTAGCTGTATTAGCAAACCACCCTCAATACAGCCTCCCTTGCACTCTATACAACCTGAAAAGAAATCACAAATCATTCACGTACTGTCTCGATGTACTCAGCCTTGTTGTATAAAATCTCACTCAGCTCCATCCTGCAGAACGCTAATGCTTAAAGCGGTGAACGTTTTGTTTTACTCGGGCGTTAGCTATTCTTTCACGCCTAAATTTCAACAAGTCCCGCCCACACCCGCTAGACACCGATAACGAGGCGTTCCGATTGGCGGATTTTTTTTGTGAGCAGGCTCAGAAAGCCAATGACAAATCAGGAATGTGGCGCTAGCTTGTCATTTCCGCATTCACACTGCATTAAGACTTGAGTAATCGAGCTCCGAGCAACAGAACGCGTCATTACGTCATATTACTGCTTAATAGTTCCGTAATCAGTCATAAAAAGAATAAATAATAAAACATAAAAAGCACAACTCATTTATTTATGCACCTTCAGTAACTGGTTTATCATGTGGCACACTCTCTCTCTAGCTGCTCTCTCTCTCGCTCTTTCTCTCTCTCTCACACACACATAGCAAGGTGAGCTCAGGTTCGACCCAGTGACACTGTAGTTGGTAGTAGGTACTTCATCCTGGGCTAATTCGTCTCATCGTCTCATCGTCTATACCGCTTTATCCTGTACACATGGTTGCGGGTGGTCTGGACAGGGTGCCAGGGCATCACAGGGTACACACACAGTCTCATTCAAACACTAACCGTGCATGTTTTTGGACTGTGGGAGGAAACCGGAGTACCCAGATGAAACCCACCAAGCATGGGGAGAACATGCAAATTTCATGCACACAGACAGGGATCAAACCCTCCACAGTACTAAACCACTACGGCGCGATTTGTATACAAATACTAAATGCAATCAAATACCTTGGCTGTTCATTTCAGGCTTAACTGTTCCAATCTTTTTTACGGTTGAGCAGTGGAAAATCATATTTGGGGGTTTCCAGTGTGTTTTTGACATCCCTGACTACCAGCTCTTCATGGTTCTGACGCTTGATGAATGACAGGGTGCTGATAGAGAGCTTCTGACGTGATGAATGCTACCTCTACAGCTACCCACGGTGACACAATTGCCAAAATTACAGGATATTTTCATCTATCCAGATGCAGGCTGTGTGGGACCACAACCCAAGTTTACCACTATTTCAGTCAATGATACAGAAGAAACTGGGGATGAGGGGGAAAGGCAATGATGAGGAATACATACAGTGGGAGCGACATTCCTGCTATGTCCTGCATTCATATTGCACATTATTACATTTATACTCATTACATTTAACAATCTGATTAGGTATAGAAACTGGGTCCAAACCTGTGGTTTCATTGTTTTCTGTGATATTACTGGTAAATCTATAGCTGATGTTAAAAAGGAAAATGTGTTATGTCTAATAAAGTAAGATAGGGTACGGGAAGTAAATCTTATGGTTTATCATTGCATTGTTTATCAGAACAACCTTTCCAGTAAATAAAATAAAACAAATCAGGTACATATAAGTAATACAATTTAAGCTTTCACTTCACCCAATTTCTTTCTTTTTTTTTTTTTTAGGTTTGTCATCTGACCACAAGGGGGCGCTGAGATCAAATACATAAGATGATTATTTTCTTCATATTCCATGTGGTCCTCAAGCCTGAGAGGACAAGTGAAAGTGCTTTAGTTTGCTAGCTTTTTTTATTTTTTATTATTAAACAAATATTTTCATTACAAATGATATTAGCAGCAACAATTTAAAATTAAAGATAGAATCATAAACATATTAATATGAATTTCAGAATTTCTTAGTATTTACAGTAGCTGCTGGCCCATTTTTCACTCCACAGTGGATCACCGGAATTGCATATTTAATTTGGCACCGTTTTTATGCTGGACTCTCTTCCTGATGCACCTGTCCCCAGTTTTTTTTTTTTTTTTTTGGGTTTGGGCCGAGTACTGAATGTGCATTTGTGCAGCCCCTGGTGGCATGGGTTGGTTTCATGACCAGGACTAGAGTCCAGGCCATGGCAATAAAAGTGCCATATGCCCTCCGCTTGTCCACCAGGAGCACACTCGAGTTGGCATGAACTTGATGATCCATTTTAAGTTCTTTGTATACCCAAAATATATAAAATAAAAAATATACACAAATTTGCTTACTTTTAAACAATGAGCTAGAAAATGGGCAATATCTCGGATACCATGGATAACACCATGGTCTTTACTAATTTTTACTTCTTCCTACACTGTAAAATGCTGAAAGCATACAAAATATGCAATAATCTCCTCTGAACTGTTGATATTGAGATGTATCTGCTACTTATGCTCTTTAAAGGCTTCATAACGGCTCTAATCTGAGGTGCTGGTGACTCTAAATGAACTTCTCGTCTGCAGCAGAGGTAGGTTTTAGTCTTACTTTCCTGGGAAGGTCTTCATGAGAGCCAGTTTCATCATGGTGCTTGATGGGTTTTGCAAATGAAAATAACTAATACAGAACTATTCCAAAACAGCTTACCTTCATGTCTTAACAACTGACTGTTGTTTATGTCGTTGTAATTATCGATTTAATAGATTTGAAATCTTCAAACACCAAATCTAAACCCGTGTCCAAACATTTGTCTGGTACCATTTGTATATATAATAAGAGACAGAGAGAGAGAGAGAGAGCCATATGGTTAACACATAATGTGACACTTAATTTTTTTGTCTTTAGTCATTCTTGTTTATATTTATTGTTTCTGCGCTGTAAAGCTACACAATAATATTTAAAAAAATATTTAAAAAAATATAAAATATATAAAAATTAATAATAAATAATAAAAAATATAGCCGAATTCACTGCAGTTTCCTCTTAATGTGATGATAAAAAGGCACCAGATGGACACAGAGGATGTAATGTCTGTTATTTTTAATGATATCTGTTTAGATTCGGACCAGCTGTGCTTGTGTGGTTTATTTGCTTACAGCAGTTGTTATCAGGAATACATCACATGGAGTTGACAACTTAGTTACAAATCAGAGAAATATTTCATGACAGTGAATATACTGCACTCGGTATAAACACAATCCACCACCATTTTATTTCAACAATAAATTTAACAGACCTTCAGCTCAGTAAAACAGAAATCCACCCATGCAAAAACTGCAAAAACTCATTTCAAGGAGATCCCCCTGAACACCAATAAACCCCCAACCCCACCTCGACAAATATACAGGAAGTTTGACCTCATCATCAAATAGGGCAAGATATTTGGAGATATTTTTATTTGTTCCCTATTTTTGAACACTTTTGTATAATCTCCAGTCATGCTTATGTGTATCCCTCACTCACTCATTGTCTTTATCCTGAATACACTCGCCTACATACACACACTCATTCACACACTATGGGGCATTTGGGAACGCCAATTAGCCTAATCTGCAGGTCCTTAGGGAGGACTGTGGGAGGAAACCGGAGTACCCGGAGGAAACCCACCAAGCACTGGGAGAACATGCAAACTCCATGCACACAGAGACAGGAATCGAACCCGGACCCTGGAGGTGCAAGGCAACAGTGCTAATCACTAAGCCACCATGCCGCCCCTTAAAAGTGTATATAATTTACTGCATCACAATTCCAGTGGGTCAAAAGTTTACATATAATCATCTGATTGGTCCTTTTAAGCATCTTGCAAAATTCCAGAAAATGATGTCAAGCTTGACAGCCTAATTCACATCATTTGAGTTAACTGGAGGTGAACCTGTGGATGTGTTTTAAGGCCAACCTTCCAACTCAGTGCCTCTTTTTTAAAATCATAGGAAAATCGAAAAAAGAAAAAAAAAATCAGCCAAGACCTCGGAAAGAAATGCGGAACTCCACAACTCTGGTTCATCCTTGGGAACAGTTTTAAAATGCCTGAAGGTACTATGTTCATCTGTACAAACAGTACTTACTACGCAAACATAAACACCATGGGACCATGCAGCATAACACTCAGGAAGGAGACTCATACAGTACTTTGGTATGAAAAGTACAAATCAATCACGGAACAAGAGCAAAGAACCTTATGAAGACACTGGAGGAAACAGGTACGAAAATATCTACATTTACAGTAAAACAAGACCGCGTTTGACATAACCTGAGAGGATGCTCAGTAAGGAAGAAGTCACTGCTCCAATCTAAAACCGTAATAAAAAGCCAGACTACAGTTCGCACCTGCACGTAGGGACAATGATCTTACTTCTTGGAGAAATGACCTCTGGTCTGATGAAACAAAAACGGTTTGGCCATGATGACACTTTTTCTCTGGTGGAAAAAAAGGGGAGGATTGCACGCTGAAAAACACCATCCCAACTGTGAAGCACGGGGGTGGCAGCAACATGTTTTGGGGGTGCTTCGCTCCAGGACTGACTGGTGCGCTTTACAAAATAGGTTGCATCATGAGGAAGAACGATTATGTGGATATATTAAAGCAACATCTTAAGGCATCAGCCAGGAAGTAAATGGATGGTCACAAATGGGTCTTCTAAATAGACAATGACCCCCAGTATAAGGACAATAGAATCGCGGTATTGGAGTGTCCTTGACTTCAATAAGGATTAAATGTCAGGAATTTGGCTGAGGTGCATGTAGACTTTTTTATTATGATATTCATTATAATCTAATAATATTAAGTTCATTTCAATTCCTCATACCTGGCTGTATGGCACCTAAAGCCAAGAGAGCCTGAGCGTGTGGCTATAAATGGGTAGTGAACTACATTGAAGTATGTGTCACCCCTCTATCCTCTACACACATGTAATATGTGATGGAGAGAATAATTAGGTTTCCATCACGTTTGCTCTTTGCACACTAGAGCGTTCTCCTGACCTCTGCTGCAGGCCTGCAGCAAAAAAGCAAGCTAGACTACATACAGGAAAGGAAAAAAAAAATCGATTCTGCATCTTCCAGTGCAGGAAACTCCATATGTTAGTGTAAAGTACTGTGTATTTCATGAACTTACATAAAGCATCAAAGTCCATTATGTACAATTTTTTACGTACTTACACTGCATATAATCGTAGCATAATCATTGTCTGCATTCAATACGTATCCTGATCACTGAGATAAGACAACAAATTTAATCTCTGTGTATCATCATGCTGTGTAATTGCATAATTCATAACTTGGCCGGTTGCCGAGTGTCTTCCTCCACACTGTGTGAAAGATCAGCAAGGCTATTTTCACATTTCTTAGGCTGAATCATGCATCATCTCTACTCCTTTCTCTTAGCCGTCCTACACAATTAACACAGAGGCAGTGTTCAGGAGGTGTGTTTTATGCATCGGGGCTGTGTTTGGTATACATGTGGGCCGTGTGGGCCCATATTAGAAACTGTCCTAGGATGCATTCCAGTGCTTTTTTAAAAATACAAACCAGCATTTATGACTGTTCCATTACTTTAGAGTTTAGGTGCATTTGTTACCCATAATCACTGCGAGCTTTTGAGAAATGCAATATGAAGTTATGCTACAATAAACTTTCTTTCGGATGCTCCCATCAAGGGATCGCCAAGGGGTCGATACAGACACAACTTGGCACAGGTTTTTACGCTGGATGCCTTTCCTTTGACACAACCCTCCCATTTTCTATCTAGGCTTGGGACCAGCACTGTATGCAATGCCTGGGTAGTATAGGGGTGACAACTGTTACTTAAAGTTGTACAAATAGAACAAAGCAGGCTTTATTACTCTGACACCTCCAACTGTGTTTGACAAGTGATAGACCTGTGGTGATAACTACAGCTAAGTGCAAGTTAGCATGTTGGTATTGTCTCAAGTTGTATTTTGTTTCCGCACTGGGAGACCCAGGGAGATGCAGCACATGTTAATGCCTAGATGATGTACTAGAATGTACTTGGATGATGGACTACTTTGGGTAGCGGGGTGGGGCCTGTTTGACTGGTGAATCCCATGGATGCTTGATCGGATTTGGAGGCTGGGTCGCCATCTTGGGCTCTTTCTCTGCTGTGCCCTGTGCATGATTGGCTCTTGTGCATTGGGCATTCTGATGCCTTTCTGTCATGGACAACATTGGCTTTTTTAGGTGATTTGTACTGCATTGATTTTTCTATGGCATCCGAGCAGACAGACTGGTGTTTGTTCTCCGCAAGCATGGATGAGCCTTGGGTGACCATTATCCTTTCACCAGTTTGCTGTAAATGCACAATCATGTGATGTGTTTAACATCTCTACTTATGAGGCCAAATGATAAGGTTATATCAGGGAGCTAGACCTCATACCCTTCTTGTTGGGACAAGGATGTTATGGCTGCCATCAGCAATCCTAGCATCATCATCAAGTGTCCTGCCTAGATTTGATCGGGGAAGTGTGTTGTCTGAGACACATTGGGATGACAGGTTGGCTAGAATTTTCAATGAATCTAGTCTCACATCAATGAATTATGTTTCAGTGTTTAGGAGCTCTTTTTTTTTTTATTCACTGCGAGAGACCGAGTTGACTGTAACATGGCTGAGCAAGACACATACCAGATGGCTTGCTTTCTGGTATTGGCACATTGAAACCAAGCAAGGCAGTATTTGGCCAACAGAGGTTACATGGCTGCCTGCATACATCTAAAACACTTTTGCTGCTAGAGAAAATCCATAAGAGTAGGACTTCAATTTGGAGTCCTTGTCCTTGGAAGACTCAAACATACATCACACAGATGTACTGTATATTCCTGTGGTTTCACCATATGATTAAAACCATTACTTATGAAAAAGGGGGGAATTTCAGGAACCTCTTGAGCCCTCTTGAGTCACGAATCAGATAGTAAGATTGAGTAGAGGAATTCTGAGCTGTGGGGTCTGTCCACACAATCATGTCTCTGTCCAAGTGGAAATGAGTTAATTTTTTGATATTGATGAGGCCCTGAACCCTGAATAGGTTATTTGCATATGGTAGAATTGGTTAATACCACAACAACATCATAATAAGGACCCAATAGTCCATGTAGTTGCAGTCCAATAAGCAATATTTTTGGGTGTGAAATTCCACACTAGAAGCCAATTTATCCTTGCCAGTGTGGGTGCTGAAAGATGGCTCTGGGTGTCATTTCAATTTGACTGTGGGGGGTTCGTCTTTCTGAAACTGTTATGGTTCTCCCCAGGGCTTTTTGGCATCAAGCCCAAACAATGACCTTGAGACCCTGAGGGCAGATTTAGCAATATTTCTGGTTCAACACATTAGCTACATATAGCCACAGGCCAGTTTGTCAGCCAGATAGAGATGAGAGAAGCCACAGTATGGTCAGGGGGAACCAGTCAATCCCAATGGGAGCACATATTCACAGGTCTGCTGATCGTCAGACCTGGGGCATGAGATAGCTGATAGCTAACAAGGGCAGAATGTTAATGAGGTAAACCCAATCACTCTGACAACCTGACAACAGCCTCTGGAATTGGGAAATATTACAATCACCACATTCAGAGAAATGATTGGAGGTGATAGAAGATGTTTTAGAGGAGGCAGGTTTGTATGACTGGGTATTTCCACCAATCTTGTATGCAGACAAGAAGGTATCCAGGTGATATTCACTACTCCTGGTGGGTGAAACAGCATCATCCAATTCTTAAAAAAAAATCCCAAAGGTCCAATTACGCTGTAACTCCTGCCAATGGCATCTACACCCCCTTGCCATCTGGGGGAAAAAATGAGTAGAGAAATCATTATGTTCACTGCATTTTTGGAAGATAGCAGCCTCCACTTTTGTGGTTGACACACATTATTCATTTCTCTGTACTGAAATCATGAACTGAAATCATGACATGGGTGAAATTGTTCGAGCAAAATAAAACAGATATGATGCACGTTTTGTTTAACAGGTTGATACACAGTTAGCTGATGTTTTTTAGTAGCTAAATATGAATGCCAATTTTTGTTTAATTTTGCAACAGTTATGTTACTGTTGTGCTTTATGCAATTTAAATATGCAGTACAAATTTTTATCCATACAGTTGAACCTTGGATTGCGAGCATAATTGGGTCTGGAAATGTGCTTGTAATTCAAAACACTTGTATATTTAAACATATTCCCCTATTAGAAATAATGGAAACTCAGATAATTCGTTCTACAATGCACACATTTTCATATAAAATGATTAATACAAAATATAAAGTAAAAATAACCTACAATTTACTTTTGAAAAGAATCGTAGCTGGTGGGATTACCCACAATCCTGCAGCGCACAAGAGAGAAAAACCATTAGCTCAGATGTGATCACGTGACACTTGGCAGACAAAGCGTAGTGCAAAACCTCACTCGGTTATCAAGTAAAAATTTATTGAAAAATTTTGCTCATCTTGCAAAACACTTGCAAACTAAGTTACTCATAATCCAAGGTTCCACTGTAATATGTTTTTGGAGTTTTAACAAAAAATACTCATGCTTTGATTGTGTTGTAAGTCATACTGGCTAGGGGGAAATGTGTTGAGGTTTGGTGATTGTTAACAATCATAAGAAACATTCACATCAATATCAAAAATTTAATTAAAAATGCATCATCAGCTTCTGTACCAGTTTTAGTTCAAAAGATAAAGACATCTTATTATAGTCATCCACAACTGTAATGGCAGTGACAGAGTGCAAACATCCTTTTTTTGGCTACAACATTCTCCAAAAGTCTATAGAACACATTTAGTTCTTTCAAGGCAGAATGAACTAAACTCCAAAAGTCTATTGAATGAATTTAGTTCATTTTGCCCAATTTGTAGTTACAGTGCACTTCCCTGATCACATGACAGAAAGAAGCAATGTCATTGGCTCTTTATCAATGTGTTGCATTTTGCTTTTCATTCACTGTCAAGTTTAGCAAAATGGTGTATGTTCACAGCTTCTAAAAGAATGACACATTGCAGTATTTAATGTACAAGTTTCCTCATACACAATTTTTATTCTAGAATGTATGCAGTCGAGTACTGTGCACAAGTCTTGAGCCACTCCTTATTTCTTCATATTTGCTTCCAAAAAGCCCAACTGTTTGTATTTTTATTTTTTCAGTGTAATTACTGCAGTGATTCTTGGGACATGAAATTCATATTCTGCAGATGATGACAGATGATCAGGCCGGTGATTAGTATAATGGTGACGCTGAATGCTGAGTGGTTGGAACAGATGAGAGGGGAAATGAGGTCGCTGCTGAAGTTGCTACATAAACAACCGTTTTTAAAAATGTTTCTTTAGGCACTTTTGCAACTTGTTACAGTAAAACATTTGTTCCCATTTAATCAACATAATTACATTCAAATTTAATTGTATTTTATTTCAGTTAATATGAAGAAATGAGTGATGGCTCAAGACTTTTCCACAGTACTGTACCGTATATACAGTATATACTGTTCTGTCCTTTGTTTCACCCTCTCAGGCTGATGTCCTTGTTTCCCCTTCCTCTTGGGGAGATACCCTTCTCCAATCAGGCTAAGATGACCTAATCAAGTCCAGCCTACAGCTTTTTCTGTCCTTTCTGCTGATTTAGCTTCTTGCAATTCCTCTGCCATTTTGCTCCTGTACATGTACTGTATATGGTCAAAGTTCAAAGAGAAAAAGGTTTGCACTTGTCCAAAAATAGCCATTAATCAGGTGAGGAGTACTGAGGTTTTATGTACACCTCTCTCTGCTCTCTAGTTCTACTGTAACACAGTACTTCAACTTCAATTGTCAGAAATTGCAGGAAGACCATATCTGCTATGGTTTCTAGACTATTCGTGTTTCGGTTGTGGTCTGGAAAACCTCTACTGCTTTCGTATCTACAGAACGTCTCCAAGCCGTCTCTCCATCTATAGATTTAGTCCCGGAAATTGTTATGAATTTTGCATGAGATCGGAACAAAGCGCTGGAAAAGTAAAGCACTACACTGCTCTGAAGAAAGCGGCTCATGTTTGACAAGAAAGAAAACTGATATTTTATGTGAAATGATGATACCTTAAAGGAACAGTTATGGGACAAATGAATTACACACAGTATCTAGTATACAGTATACATACACTATCTATCTATCTATCTATCTATCTATCTATCTATTTATCTATCTATCGTCTCAATATCTATAGACTCTATTTTTATGATGTATGTGTATGTGAGAGAGCGCGAGAGAGACAAAGACAGAGCTAGAGAGAGGATGAAGCACCATTGTAAATGAGATGTCACTGTGTCATACCGTCACAATTCTTTCTGCTTCATATCTACAAAGAGGAGTACTGCATCCTATTAATATTAACATATGAGGATATTAATAAATCTGGATATAACTGATAATGATATCCATTTATATTCCAGAATTAGTTATATATCATTGTCGTCTTTATCTCCTGCCTACTATTCTGTAATTCTTAAACACCTCAAAGCTGGTTAATGTGCTACTGAAAACCATTAAGTGTTTATTAACTTTCATGAATATATTACAGCAGACAGAGTTGAGTGGATTTCTGGCATTACAATGATCTATGATTTATCGTATGGTAAGGTGTGTTAATAATTAGGCCAAGCTGGGAAAAAAAGGAGATCTGTATGTTTGCAGTAAGAGCCATATAGCTGGATAAAGGTTTACCTAGAAACCTTAATCCAGTAAACCCAGAAACTCAGCTTAAACAAACTAAAAGACAAAAAGTAAAAATATTTACTAAAAGTAAACAAGTTCTTCCATGTCAACTGTTTGCATTAGCTTTAATTTATCTCCATTTTTCTTGAGCATGACAGGACATGTAAGATGTAAGTCTTTTTATGTCATGTCTATATGAAATTACAGTTTTCTTTTAAATATTGCTTGCTGGATCATTGCCAGTCAGCTTTTAGGTTTTGTAGTCCTGTGATCTGTAGTCCTGACAATACACTCATACCGTTTCTCTGGTTTTTAACGCTCTCTAGCTGGTATAAATATCTGGGAAATAATGACAATATAAGCTAGGAATATAACTAAGATAAGGTAAGCTTAGCTTGGAGATATGAACCATTAGAAAACAACTTAGAATTAAGATTATGATGTCATCTATGTTAAAGTCTAAAAAGAAAGAAATTGCTAGTGCTAATTATTAATGCAAGTGGTAATTATTAAGTACTAAATTCATTTTCTTTTAGATTCCATGACTGATGTGGCATTAAAGATGATCTACAGTATCTATCGGTCTGTCTATCGATCTATTGATCTAGTGATCTATCTACCTTGTCTTTAGGAATAATTCTCCAGGCTTCCTAGCTTTCATTCTTGGAAAGTTCTTGCTTTTCATTTTCTGTCCAGTCCCTGTACCTGACCAGTTTCAGAAAATTGTTAAGCCACACTATAAAAATCATTCAAGCATAAAGCCCACCTAACTTAAGGCATGAACCAGTGAGAAACAGGAGCAATATGATGACAGATGATCAGGCCGGTGGTTATTATACTGGTGATACTGAATGCTGAGTGTTTGGAACAGACGAGAGGGGAAATGAAATTGCTGCTGGGATTGTTACATAAATGACCAATTTTTATTGGTATTTATGAGCCGAGTATTTAGGCACTTTGCAGCCTGTCGTAATAAAACATTTGTTCTCGTTACTTTAATGGAACCTACATCATTTAATTTAACAGGGGTTTTATTTTATTTATTATAAAATGTATTTATTTAATTGCGTAAGTTTGCGCAGTACATGTACAGTCTATCTATCTATCTATCTATCTATCTATCTAGTAAAGAGAAAAAAAATTCTAAAAGGTAGATACCATACATGGCAACCTACCTGTATATTTTAATATATAATTATTTTATATATCTTGTCTGTCTGAGTCGATTCTGTTTCACATTTTATAACAAGAGCTATGAAAAATTGACATTTGGTGTCCCTGAGCATTCACTCACCCCATCTTTCTATCTGTCGATTTATTTTTCTGAACGTTCAAAGTTCAAAGTAAATAATAGTTTTATAAGAAATTAAAACAAATCAATTTAAGGGTTCGATCATGGATGCTAGTTTTTTTGTATTTGCTCATTCTAAGCTCAAATTTCGACCTTGGTATTAATTTATGAGCAAAAAGTCGTCAGCAAAGGAAGATGTTTAAAAAAAAAAAAAAGATCTTGTTGCCTGAGACAGTTTAACACGTACTTGTGCTCAGGCTGATCCTGATAAAGAGGTCGATGCTTTATGTTATAGATCGAGCTGAAGTGGTGGTGTTAGCCTAGGGTTTACGGACAGAAAATGCCCTAAATGTGTGTTCATGTGGGCTAATGCTCCAAGGCGGATTCATTAAATATTTATCATGGCAGCCATGTTTTATTGACTAGGATTGTGCTGAGCAGAAGCAGACAGAAATGAATGTATCAAGAAATATATGAGTCTGATTCCTTTTTCAAACATGATTTGAAAGATTTGTCCCTGTTTAAATTCATGTAATTGTTTATAAAGATTAATTTACATTCTAGTTAGTTAGCAAGTAGCTCCGCGTTTAGCTTTAGTGTCTGTTTATGCTGATGGATTTTACTTACGTAGGAAAATGACTAAATTGTCTGATCAGTGACCTATCAAACAAGGGCTGACTTCCTGTAGTGCATTATAAATGCTCATATACTCAACCCTGCCCCCGCACACATTTCTCGAAAACAGGACTTCACAATTCCCATTATTCTAACACATCTCAAAAAATCCTTCTTTACATGAGTGGCAGTGTTAAAACAGTTTAAAAGTGGATTTTGTTTAAAACTGAATCTTTATGCTTATCCTGGTGATTCATTATATAATACCTGAGTACTGAACTGAAGATTCGCTATTTGAATGTTATTGGGTCTGTGCGAGACGGCACAGTGGCTTAGTGGTTAGCACTGTCGCCTTGCACCTCTGGGTTCGATTCCCACCTGTGTGCATGGAGTTTGCATGTTCTTCGCATGCTTGGTGGGTTTCCTCTGGTCTACTCCCACAATCCAAAGACAGACAGATTAGGCTAATTTGTGTTCTCAAATTGCCCGTAGTTTGTGAACGAGTGTGTGTCCTGTGATGGATTGGCACCCCATCCAGGGCATACCCTGTCTTGTGACCTAAGTCTCCTGGCAGAGGCTACAGGCCTGAGTGAGTGAGTGAGTCTATGCTTCATAATGCATGTTAAATGCTGCTCTAAAAATCTTCACTTCATACACTATTTAGTCAAAGGTTTGTGAACACCTGACCATAACGTTTATATAGACTTGTTGAACATTCCAGATTAGGTCCCCTTTAGCTGTTATAATAATCTCCACTCTTCTTGGAAGGCTTTTTACTAGACTTTGGACCATAGCCTTGGAGATGCAATGTTTCAGTCACAAGAGCATCAGGCACTGATGTCATGTGAGGAGGCCTGGGGCGCAGAAATTTACACCTGCTCATTTCTGCAACTATGTGGCAGCAGCACAATGCAACAAATCATGCAGTTCAGTTCAGAGATCATAATCAGAAGAAAATGGCATCTCAGTTGCTTTGACTGTGGCATGGTTGCTGGTGCCAGAAGGACTGGTTGGAGTATTTATAAATACAAGAATATACAAATATTGTGACCACATATTTTCATACCTCACAGTTTACAATTGCATTTTGTACATGCTGTAAGTCCTGTGTCATAATATATATATATATATACTACCGTTCAAAAGTTTGGGGTTACTTTCTAATTCCATGATCATTATAAAGGAATGGTGAAGGCATCCAAAAAATGCATTAATCTCCTTTGAACAGTTAATGGTGAGATGTGTCTGCTACTTCTGCTCTGTAAA
>JAOVVB010000026.1:7202496-7219676 GCA_028570985.1 Heterobranchus longifilis
TCTTTTTCTTCTTCGTCTTCTCTTTTCTCGTAGTACTCAACAGAACAGCGTGCCCTTTGGCCATACACTCGTATCATGTTGCCTCTGTGATGACGTCCACAAAGGAAGGAATAAGGGTGAAGGGGTGGAGCGAAAGAGAAGGAGGGTTCAAACCTCAATCTGACCATCCTTGCTATGTTTAGATCCTTCATATACACACAGTTCCCTAGAATTTTTTCCCCTTAAGTTTCACACACACTATTTCTGCCCTAATATGGTAAAATTCCTCTCCAGCGTGACACTGTGCAGATTCACACACTCCTGTAGGCCAACATTAGACCAAACAGAAGTCGAAAACTTAACTTATTATTTAAAGCGTATAACAAGCTAAGCTTGTTACGGATAGGTTTCTTCTTGTCTGCTCATCCTTGTCTTGAAAATCTTTGTACCTCAAGTGGCTCAATGACCTCTGTGTTATGACGATGTTTGAGAGACTGATGTTGGCCCTTCTGGATGACCTGACAGAGCACCTTTGATTGCCCAGAGGTCTGTGCCAGGGTCTGTGCCAGGGTCTACTAACGGCTACAGTGACTGTTCTGTTGAACTTCTGGAGAATGCAGATCCCACAACAGTCATCTGTCTCATTTGAGATGGTGAACATCTGGACCTCTGGCACAGTCCTAATACTCATCACATGAACACATCAAAACATTGAAGAGGACAATGGATTTTTGGAGGCTTTCTCCAATGTTGCTCCCCTTTACCCTACTGGACACTGTCATGGCTTTGAAGCTCCTGGGAACCATGATCCCTCAGGAATCGAAATGGGGAATCCAGCATTGCCTGCCCAACAGAGACTGTACTTCCTGTGTCAGATGAATAATCCTATTTTCTAGCACAGAAACTGTTGAACCACTTCTACTCCACAGAGCTACCAGTAAACCTGTTCTCACCACATTAGTGTGATTTGATTAGCCTCTGTAACCAGTAATCAGCCAAACACAATGTAATGTATTGTCAAGTTGGTTGAAAAGCTTACTGTAACATGCCCTCCTCTAGAACCAGAGCCAGGAAGCCAGCAGAAGAAAAAAAGCCTTACCAATTCCTTACACCCTGGCGATAGCATATAAGAACCCCTTTATTCCAGCAAGCACCCCCGATCATTGTGTGTGAAGACCACCACACCCCAGTGGTGATATTGATATTATACTATTATTTCTTTAGTAACAGCTAAATAATGTACACTGCATGTTTACAAAATACAAGACTAAAAGAATAATTTATTAAAAGGTTCATTATTTAGCAGAGAACACCATGGTAGCCCACGAGAGCGAGATAGACGATGAATTTCTATTTATTTTGCTGGACTGCTTTTCAACACCTCTTTCAGTGAACTAAAATACATACTTATAATTAAACAAACAAGTCCCACACAATGTTTCCTCTATCATCAGGTGTGCAAATGGTCAAGGCCAGTTCTGCTTGAGTCGTCTCTCCTGTCTGGGGTCAAACAAAATTCACAACGACAGAAACAATCTATACATATGTTTAGTTATTTAGAACATACAGGTGCACACATTTAATCATTACCCCACTTATTCTCCATTACTTTGGGCCACAGTCTAATCGGTCATATACTGTATGAGCGGTGTTCAAGTCAAACCAGGACTTTTGATTGTGCAGCAGAACAGAACAGTTAGTGAGAGTAAAAACTCCCTTTCTTTCTCTATATAATCCCCTGCTACACTAATGCACTTATACCAGAGTTTCAGTAGGGCTTGGATACCATCAAGGTAGAAAGTTTTCACAATATTCTAGAGCCGTGATCGGACTGCCTACTTCACTTCTAAAACTTTGGCCTCCCAGGAATTCCTTTAATGGCTCAAACATGTGGAAATGGCTTGGGGTCAGGTCAGGAGTGTACGGGGGATGTGGCAATAACTCCCTGATGAGTTCCTGTAATGTGCCAGGAACTCTGTGTCCGTGAATGGTTGTACTGTATGTACAGTTCCCACAGACAGATGTGTCTTTTCTGCAAGTAGGTGACAAGTTATATGTCGATTTTCAATGATGAGGCGTTCCATTCTCTGAATATTAACAGGAATAACTACAGTAGACTCCAAGCCACCTCAGCCAGAACGTAGGGTCTTTTTTAAAATGTAGCGCCCCTGGGAGCTAAATGAATCCATTCTATAGGATATTTACAGTCAGTTTATGGAAATTCTTCAGAAAACATACAAGTCCTTTTTTCCTGGCATAATTTTATAATAAACTGGAGCTAAAAGTAGGTAGGTGCAAACTGTGCACTCTAATAGTCTACTAGCTAATTGTTTTTGCAATGATAAATAAAGAAATATGAGGACAGAAATTACTCATTATTTTCTTTGATTATGTAAATCCCCTAGGAATAGCTGCAAGGAATCTAATTATTACTTAAAACATGAACAATAATGCAAAAGTTCTAGTAAAAAAAGAAAATTGTAAACAATATTTGTCACTTAAAATGGCTGCTGTCCTTGTAAGAACAATTAGCATAGACATGAATTAGCATTGCTAATTGCTAAGTAATATAGAAGTAAAATATAAGAAAGAAAAACATTGTATGAAAAATCACACAATGGTATTAAGTACTGTAGATTAAATGCTTGCTTTTACTTAAGAACCAAGAAACATGGGGATGTATTAGCTAAGTCTAATAAACAACAGATTTAGTCTCATTTCAAAAATGTTAGCTAGCATTAGAATATGTCTGATTTTATAAGCTAGCAGGTTTCTAAGAGGGTCACTAGTAATCTATAAAGAAACATAGGGATGTGCAGCGGCACGGGGGAACCGTCGCCGTGCACCTTCAGGGTTCGATTCCCACCTGTGTGCATGGAGTTTGCATGTTCTCCCCATGTTTTGTGGGTTTCCTCCTGGGATTTCAGTTTCCTCCCACAGTCCAAAGACATGAAAATTAGGCTTATTGGCATTCCCAAATTACCCATAGTGTGTGAATGAATGTGTGTTCCCCATCCAGGGTTTACCCTTAGTCTCCTAGAATAGGCTCCAGGCCCCCTGCGACCCTGTATACAGGATAAAGCTATATAGACTATATAATGAGTGAGTAAGTGACTGAGTAGTGATTTGCTTGAAAACCGAATGAGTACAATAAGACGTAAAAAAAAACAAAAAACACCTCACATACAGTACAGTACACATAATTACAAACCAGACCTAAGTGACAGTATCGGAGTGACTTCCCATGTCTGCTTACATGTAATTTACTGTATAAAAGCTAAATACATTTATCTGTATTTCTCTCTTTCTTACGATGTCATTAAAGAGAACATAGTCTTTACTCTCAGACATCTTGCAGCTAAAAGCACCTAAAAATATACACATTGTTATTATTAGATCATATGAAGCACTCATGATATAAAGTCTGCATGTTATGATTTGACAGTGGGTCATTAAGGAGGAAGCAAACAACATGAGACCATTAGATGATAACATGGACGTGTTATCTGTCTCTATTTTGAGGACATTTGATTCTCTTAAGTTCTTTATGCCCTGTAGTGTGGACATTGTCATAGCATGTCTATACATTTATGAATGGAACAGTACACTCTATTTACACTATGATATTAATACAGCAATATACTGGTGTAACAGCTGTCTGTGTTTAATCAGGAGAGCAGTAGTGCCATATAGCAAGTCCGTGATTGGGGTTAAAATATTGCTTTTAAACAGACATGTTAAAGTCGCCCTAAAATTTATAAATCATGATTTATTAATGAGCAAATCCTTTCAGTGCAATTAATTCGAGTACCCAGACTGTCAAAGTGTGAAAATTATTGCTGCACAGTTTTGCTGCGTTATTTTAGGAAACAGTGAGAGCTGAAAATCTCATCAGAAAATCTGAGTTAGTCTCAAACACATGACAGGCAAGTGTCGTTATAGTCTTATTTTCAAATCTGATTGATTAGAAGGTGTTGATTTCTTTCCTGTAGCAGCAGCTCTGAGAATACACCAGCTGAAAATCACACATTTATATTAATGTGCTTGCTCTAATAAATTGTCATTTCTATAGTAACAGCTTAGTTTGCGGCAGATTTGAAAAGGTGGTGATGAAATAATAAATTAAAAGTAATAATAAAAAGTGTTGCTGTTTAATAATATACAGCACTTGAACCATGCCTCATTTATTCATGTTTTGCTTCCGAAGAGCCAGACTTTCTTGTATTTTTTAACATAGTCTTAAGGGAAAAGGTCATTTTCAGTCCAGTCTCTGTACCTGACCCATTTTAGTGGAATGTATTTTGTTTGTTAAGCCACACAGTGACCTATAAATCATTCCAACATGAAAAAATGTAACTTAAGGAATGAACCAGTGAGAAACAGGTGATGACAGATGATCAGGCCGGTAATTAGTATACTAATGACACTGAATCCTGAGTGGTTGGAACAGATGAGAGGGGAGATAAGGTTGCTGCCGAATTTACAGTAAATCCATCAACAGCCAAATTTTCAGTATCTTTAGGCACTTTCCAGCCTGTCGCAGTAAAACTCATTCACTCATCATCTATACCGCTTTATCCTATAATCATGGTCATGGGGGGCCTGGAGTCTATTCCTGGAGACACGAGGCATGGTACAACCTGGACGGGATGCCAACTAATCACAGGGCACACTCGTATGCACACTCACATGCTCATCCACACACTACGGCAATTTTGGAGCAGCAATTAACCTAATCTGCATGTCTTTGGACTGTGGGAGGAAACCAGAGCGCCCGGAGGAAACCCACCAAGCATGGGAAGAACATGCAAACGCCATGTACACCTACCCGAGATGGGAATCGAACCCGGACCCTGGAGGTGCAAGGTGACAGTACTAACCATTAAGCGACTGTGTTGTGTCACAGTAAAACATTTGTTCTAATTTCTGTAATTTAATCTACATAATTTCATTTACTGTGAAGGAATGAGGGGTGGATCCAGACTTTAGCACAGTAATGTATTACATGTGATGCAACACTTCTGAAAAGAAACACTCAGATTAGTGGTCGTCCACATTCTAGGATATGATTCCTGTAATCCTGCACAGATTAAACATTACACATTTTCCATTAACCTTTATTATAGACAGTGATCATACATGCTTTATGATTAAGCCATTCCATATATAGGTTATGCCCTGGGACAGAGTATTGCTTCATGAGTGTTGGATAATGGACTGCATAAACACACATTGCATAAATACAGTATATGGGAGAGTAGATATAATATTTCTGATAAGACTTGGCGGACCTATACTTAACTTTTGCTGGAGGTGTCATTGATGTGCCTGGTTTATCCTGATTTCTTATGGTGGCAAATATCCAGATTGTAACTACTATTACCAATTAGCTATTAAATTCAAAATGTTAATAAAAAAATAATATGAGCTCAGTGGGATTTAAGCATAAGTGAAAGGTTAAATTAATGTGGTATCATGGCTTTGTGATCTGATTGATGCTGTCTGTATTTTATGAGATCCTTGTGTTAATTTCATTAATCGTTGGCCATTCATACTGTAAATATGTTGTATTTGTTGGATAATACTGATTCTGACAAATATTTTTCTTGGGAGGCTTAGAAAAGCCGCAACCAAATGACAGCTGGAGAAAACTTGCTACATTTTACTGTGCATAAATTGTCACTTCATGCAGACTGTGTTAATTCAAGTCTTTATGCTTATATCTGGATCAAAACCAAAAAAACACACCACAAAACAATTTTACGGATACCCAGAGAGGTGAGATTTCAGGATGGACAGTAATTATACTGTAAATTTATCATATGCTACATTTATTTCAGCTGTATTTGTTTTCTGAAAACACTTAGTGATCAGATTAATGGCAGTCCAGATTCTGGGTTACGAGGCTTTTAATTCTGTAATCCTGCATGGATTAGACATTTGAATATTTTTTTAACATTAACTTCCATTATAGGCTTTGAAGGTATGCTCTGAATATTGGGTATACAGACTTACGCCAGTTCCCCCATTTTTTAAGTCACATTTTAGGTTTACAATCTTCCATAAACCTTAATCTACTACCATGTTTTAACCTTCTGGTGAAGCCAAACACATTTTGCTCTAAATGATCCATGTTCTTGAGCTGGTAGTCACAGGAAAAGCTAATTATTCTGCATTTCTGGTCAGTGAGTCATAGAATTGTAGGAACCGTTTGTGTTTTGGTATTGAAATAATCTATCTCAGAGTACAACCTGGATGTTTTACAGCTATTTAATATACTTCTGACATTACATAACCAGATTTTTCTAACATTAACCAACTCATTAATATATAAAAAAAACATTATCTAGTTATAATAAAAAACCCTAATGATGTCATTTCAATGTAGCTTCCTTGACTTTTACAAAATCTTTCCATACTTTCTCAATTTCCCTGTGTTCAAATTTTAGCATTTACAGTTCCCCTGTTGCACACTTGCATGGACCATCCTAACTGACTTATTCATCTTTAAGATGAATAACTGAATAATAAGTTGTGTTAAATGTTTGGTGTCTCATGAGTAAGGATTATGTGTGTTAAATTTCTTTTCAGATTTTATACTATACTTCAATTTGTTTAATGGAGAGTGACTAGAAATTGTATTGCTCCAAGGAAATAAGTTTCCCTGAGAAATATTTTTTCATTGTGTCAGGAAGTTACGGAAGCCAGGATTAACGCTTCATCTACTTAACACAAAGACAGTGAAGGACTGCAGCTGAGTTAATGGAACCTCAAACTGTACGGAAGCCTTTTTTTTTTTTTTTTTTTTGCATTTATGGCATTAAGTGCCCTTTAGTGCTCCTAGGTGCACTCCTGTGTGAAGGATTGAAAGCAATTTTGCACACTGAATAGAAGCATGTGATGAGACTAGAACACAACCGCAATAGAGGACATTAAAGGAGTAGCTTGGCCAAAAGTAAAATGTACACAATATCCCATGGCCCTTGACATAAATGTAGTCAAAGATATGACTGGAATTTAGGACTCTTTCCTTTTACTCCTTTTACTCTTTTTTACTCTTTCCTTTTGCATTTAAGCTATATGAGTAATGAAATGATCAAATAATGGAAGATTTTACCATATAACCACACATGACTCAAAAAACACTGGCTCAATAGATAATAATAATTTTGAAAATAAGAAAATATGTGCACTCGGTATAAGAGTACAGGAGGTTACGTGTGGTAGTACAGCATGGCATTCGGTAAAAAGAGTGCTTGAGAACATAGGATAGTTCATTAGACGCCTGCCATATGCTCAAAAATATTTTGGAGGCACTCTTGTTCCTGAACTAAGCTTGAACGCAGACCTGCTGTACTATTACACTATTTCCTGTAATATCAGCTCTGTCCACAGTGATTGCGCTCGGATGCATGTGCTGACAACCAGTTGGTAACAGGAATTGCAACACAACAGAAAAGAGATCTGTGAATTTTTCTCACTCCCTTCCTGTCCAAACCCTGCCTCCTCTACATTGGATGGCATCAATACAGAGACGACCAGATTCAGTTCCCAGCTGGACTCAGTCAGTACTCAGTCATCATTATCAGATAAGGCTAGCACAGCTAACTAAAGTTTCTTGTACCTACAGCTTCAGTTTAAATCACAGTAGTGGTTAGGATTTCGTTATGAAAAACGTTCAGTTTTGGTTTGTAAAAATTTCCTTTGGTTCCTGAAGGTTTTGGATTTAGAAACCAAAGGCTCCTAAAGATTTATACTTATCTGGAGCCCTACAGGAGGACAAATATCCTAAGCATTCCTTCAGAGTTATAATAAAGTGGCTTAGAGACAACCAAGGGAAAAAAAGTGTGTTTAAGCAAGGAGGCTCACAGGCCAAACCAGTTCTGTTAGGAAGAATGAGCAAACATTTCTGGAAAGAAAGATTTGTCAAAGGAAGAAAACCAGAGTTGACAAAGAGAGAAGGAGATATGCGAAGCAGCGAGATAAAGAGGGAGAAGAAAGAAAAAGACAGCTTTGTCAGCCTCATCCTGATTTCCACAGGACGACAGACGTTCACCTGTGCTTTTTCTCTCTCTCTCTCTGTAAGTGTGCGTGTCCTTTCAAACTCAATAAGCACTTCTCTCCTCCTCATGCATTCTACCCACACACTCTGTTTCCCTGTGCAAACCTGTACTTTAGCTCTCCACTTAAGTCTAAAACAATAGAGGGGTAGCTGTTTGCTTCTGCACACCACGTCAATTTTGCAAGCTGGAATTGACCCGTTCCTCCCGTGTTCCTCTGGGAGCTGCTTCATAGAGAGAAAAACAATTTACTCACGCACGTGCGATGTCGCTTTGTTAAATGACATAGCCCCAGGATGCAGAGAGAAGCTCCAAGAGGCCCGCTGTCTAGGTTATCAACTGTGAGCACGTACACATGCTTCAAAAGCGGGCACTACATTAAGGCGATCGATATTGTGAGGGAAAACACAGCTCTCTCTCTCTTTTCCCAAACAAATACAAAGAAGCACTGGTGCATATATTCAACACCCATGGGACTCTTTGGAAAAGTACAGTAGATCCTATTTCCTGATAAGAAATATCAGGTAGAGTTTTCACAGAACAAAATCAGTACATTCATATTGGAAATTCATAGGGACAATATAGGCCTGCAGGCTAACATTCTGTTATGGGTTTTTGGCTGGACCACAGCAAAGCTACGGGACCAGCCCTATAAATGTTAAAGTCTGTCGCTGAGTGCCTAAGTTGGTGTCAGTGATGAAGTTATACGCCATCGTTACACCTCAGTGAAGATGTCAGCGTGTGTTAGAAAGGCTGTTGACTGGCGTAGCCCTCTTGTGGCGAAATGTGAAACTGCGTCGTTGAGCACATGGAGCTGCGCAGTCAGTAATTAAGAGGCATAACGAGGGGCATGAGAGTAAAGCCAGTTATTTCTGACTGAACAGGCTGTTTTGCTGATGCTGATCTAATTTACTCACCATGTAGGTTGTTCATGCTAATGCTAGCTTAGCTGCTACTTTCTGGTGAAACTGCAGGATGTGGACAATGTTATTGTTTACTGATATGTAAAGTATGTCTGTGTAATTTCTTCATGGTGTAACAACAAATGGTTGAAAACAGCATGATTATATTGTTTAATTAAAGCAGTGCTCAATTATTTGACCCAAATGTAGCTTCACCATGTCATGTGACATCCTACTTCAGTACCCAAAAAATAAATATTACTGGGACCACTACAGATGAACATTTAATATCCAGGGATTCACATTATAGACACCACAGCTGACTATCTCTGCAACAACGGTCGCAGCCCAGCCACATACTAGGTTTCAAGTTAGTCTTGTTTTGAGACATGTTACATAAAGTTTCTATGTTCCTGTAGAAGTGTTCAAAGTGTTTTAGTGTACTTTAAAATGGCCCGCAGAAATCCATGCATCCACAGTGTATGTTACGTAGTTGGCATCAGTGGTAAGGGTGTTACGAGGTAGTAGTATGCAAAAAGAAATTAAAAACAGAAGAGACATGCAGCAGCGTGACATAACCTAAGGATCAAACCCCGACAGTTGTGGAGGTAATCCCAGTAAAACACATTAGATAACTAAGCCACCAGAAACCCTGCTCCACCATTGTTCAGCCGCCACCACGCATTTCAACACTCTCAGCCGGGAACAGTTTGACTGGAGACAAATGGGGGTTAATCTGCTGTACTGACTATAGATTTTAGAGAAATAGATTTTATTTGAATTTAAGGTAATGCCACCACCCTGACCTATATGTATTATTTTTAAGAAATTTAAATTTGACGTGTATTCTCTTCATTTAGTGCACACGCTTGATCCCAGTGAGTGAAGTGGCCTACTTAAAAATAGTGCAATAGCAGCTTAAAATCCAAAGGACAAAATGCAAAAATGAACTGTAATTAAGTCTTAAAAACAATGACATTAAAAGCATTGCACAGTTAATTCAGTCGTATTCAGGTCTCTAAAACACGTTTTTTTTCCCCCAGAATAACATGTCAATATGCTGAACCGTAACAGGAACAGGGCATGAAAAGAATTACTTTGCTGAGAGCAAAAGTAATTTTCAAGCTAGCCTTAATTTTAATATATTATGTGACAAAGGCGGACTCACTTGGCAGCTGCTATCGGGTAATGGTACTTTAAAATAAAAGCACTCTGCCAGAAATAAGCTCCTTTTTTCCCTCTCTGGGATCCACTTTTGATTCACTGACAATGGACCCCACTAGTCCGGAACCACTGTCACTATAACATCCATTCACTGTATCCAGCAAGTGTGCCACTGTGCTGAAAAAGTTCTGTTCCGAAAAACAATGTTCTACACATTTTCTATAGCCTGGCATCGCCAGACTAATTTGCAAATGTGTATTAGTTTGGAACCTAAGTTCATTTTCGATTCTGATTTTTCGATTCGGTTCTTTCTTGGCCCTTGCTACACCATTCCACTAAGTTACATGAAAATCAGGCCAGAAGTTTTTCCATAATTCTGCTGACAAACCAAACTGAAAACATAAGCAAATTGTCAGAAGTAACTAGACTCCAAATTACTCTAATAGGTAAAAATTAACAAATAATTATACAAGAGCAAACCCATGCGTCTAACAGGGCTGTCGTCAATTAAAGAGAAGTCGGCTAACACTCGCACATAACACATAAGATTTTGTCGACTAATCGATTAGTTGATTTAATCGACAGATGGAATTTCTCCACAATGCAAAAGCACCACTTTAAATCTTCTGTTTACCTGAGATGTGCTCATAAGTTTCTTGGAAATTAGTCATTCAGCATGAAAAAAAGCATAAAAAATGACTAATCGACTGAAGAAATCTTAGTCCATTAAGACCAAAACGACTGATGAGTCGACTAATCGACTCATTGGGCAGCTCTATCATCTGTACGGCTCCTTACACCTAACTGGACCAAAGAAATGTGAACATTTACAACCTATTATTTTGCTACTACATTTTGGCCCAGCAGCCCAACATTTTGATGATGGTTATCCGTTTCTTCCCGCTGGCTACTGTGTAAAACTCCTGTCCTAAATCTGTCTTCTGCAAAGCGAAGAGAGATGAAGAAAGAGAAGGGGGAGAAAAAAAAAAGGGAGATAAGTATGTGACAGAGACTGGAGACATCATTAAATATGAAAACATGAAAGAAGCTCTACTCAAAGTCCACTTAAAGTCTGACGTTTCAGTCCTGCTGCACCTTTTTACAGTCATCAGACTGCATTAACAATGGTCCTTTTCTATCTGCAAAGCACCAGCCAATCTCCCCTCTGTGCATCGTACACCCGCCGCTTTGAATATGTGAGCATATTTCAAACGGTAAAGGACACAGAGGGGTAAAGAAGTAAGAGCATAAAGTAAGAGAAAAAAATACACAGGGTTTATGGAGGAAAAAGAAAGCCTGAATAATGAAGAGTCAGATATAGGAGGCAAAAAGGAAATGAGAAGAGTGGTGGAATAAAAAGGTACACACAAAGAAAAGGTGTCATAATGGAGAGTGATGAAAAAAAAGTAGAGGGGTGAGGGAAAGAGAGGGAGTTCGTTTGTACAATTCTCTTATCTTTAAAGCTCAGAGTCTTTGTGTAAATAAACAATTTAGCTGACCAGCTTGTGTCTGCTTTATATTCACACACAGTTATCTGTTTGTGTGTGTGTGATAAAATATTCTGCCTTAAAAAAATGTGTACAGAATCATGGCTATGCAGCTTTTGTGTGTGGACCTACTGTATACGTCCATTCATCCGAACAATCACTCTGCGGCAAAAAACTCTCCAGCTCTGTCTCACTCAGTATGGCACACACACACGCACGCACACACACACTCAGCTCATTAGTGTGTGCTCAGTGTGCATGTCAAAGACTCTGGGCCATCTAGCAGCACGGTGAGACGCAGGTCAATGATTTGACCTTGACTTTGGAAATCACAGAGGTTGCTGCTTAAACACAGTGGACACTCTTTCAGCTCAGTCACAATACAATCACACGTTTTATTCCATCAATAAAGCTGCAGTAAAGTTGCACTTGATGCTTTTTAATGATCAGTGTATGAGCGTTATGATCGGAAATATGCATAAAGGAAAAGGCATCATTTCAATGGATTATGTTGTGTATAAAAATTCCTTTGATCCTCATTTTGCATATCTAGCCTAACAATCACATAAGCAGCATACAAAGTGGGATACCTGCTATGTGTAAACTGTGGATACATTTAATTCCAAAGGAAACAGAAGCTTTGTGATCTTATAGCTCTGTGCCACCTCAGGATTTACAGGGTCCACACAAGTGAGCATGCTGCGTTTCCCTTTGAGGTAATAATATAATCCCTCTGTTCTACAGGGCATGTTCATCTGACAGACTTCAACATCGCAGCCATTGTAAAAGAAGACCTAAAAGCAACATCCATTGCTGGGACCAAGCCGTACATGGGTAAGAAAACACGTTTTAGACCAATGTTTCGCAAGGAAACTGGTGAAACTACAGGGACATCAAACAAAGGAAACGGTGTGAAACTATGATTTTTTTAATTATGTAACGTAAACTCCAGAGCCTGCTTATGTTTGCTAATCCAAATTCCCAAGAACACAGAAGGGATGTTAGACTAACTTTGGTATAAGCCGAGCTTCCACTGGAGGAAGCATCATCTCTGCTGTTTAAAAGACAGTTTGACTCTTGTTGGTTTTTGTTGATTCATCACTCGATGTGAGGAGACAACATGAACAAAGAGATTCAGGCTGTAGTACTTTCATAAAATCCTGTCTAGAGTGGGTTTAAAAAAAATACATTATTGATTTAATTACCTAAATGATTGATGAAGGAATGAATGATGATTTGAGGGACACGTGCAGAAAATGCAGAAAAAACATGGGAAATATTTTTTTTTAGATTTGAGAAGAAAAGAAGAAAATGTTCCCGTATAATGCAGCAACTTAGCAGACAATATGTTCAGCCTTAAAGCTGGTTTCACATAATCAGAGGTAAACTGTGAGGTAGGGCTCAGAGGGAAAGCAAAGCGCAGCCGTGCCAGTGTCTGCATCTCTCCGCTCTCACACACTCCGCGCTGTCTGTTATTGTTGTTGAAAACAACTCAAGGAGCTTTCTCAGAGAAAGGCCTACTTTTATTTAGGCTATTTATGTTTAGGTCATTTTTAATTTACATGTTTTGCAGCTGTATATGTTCAAACAGGGAAGGAAACCCTGTCTTTGCATTTTATTTTGAGCACAGACTTGTTTTAATAAAAGTCTCACATGTGCCTCGACTTACTGAACATTTAGCCCACTTTGTAGAAAATACTGATATATATATATATATATATATATATATTGTGTATCACCATCATGGATGTATAATAAAACCTGGCCACCTCTTAAAAAACCCCCGGATGAACGGCACTGCTTCTGTGTTATGGGGCCCATAGAGCAGGCGCACTAGAGACTTCCGCCGACGGATCCGGCTACATCCAGCTACATCCGGCTACATCCGGCTACATCCGGCTACATCCGGCTACATCCGGTTTAGCGCTCCAGCTAACTTGAATGGGGATTAAATAATTCAATCTTGCGGCTCTTCTAGACTTTCAAAATGTTACCAAACCGAATGGATCTAATCCTGATAGTGAAACGAGTCATTGCGTAGGGGTTGTGACGCAGAAAAAAAATCATCCACTGTCTCTTTCACCATGTAAGTCAATGGGAAAAAGTCTTTTTTGGCCCAATGGCATCACGTGACGGCCGACATAGTTGTAATACCACCGTTTGGTCACTATGCCAACGGTCAGTGCACTTCCAGGGGGCCTGGATTTAAAACGAGACACATGTTCGCATGATACTTACGAACTGCTGTGCATAGATCATATGACATTATACGAACGGTTTATGAGAATGTGCTGTTGCTGTATACAAAAAAAGGAATCAGATGTATGTCATCATCCTAAAAAATATCCTAAAAACATCCTAAAGCATGCCATTAGTTTTACGACATTAGTAAACTCAGCAATACAAGGCTTGTTTTCACTCATTAGCTTCCTTTTTTCCACCAGTGGACAAATGCATCTGGCAATCCGCACATGTGAATCAGTGGGGGGGGGGGGCATGTTGCTGCTGCCGTCATGAATACTAATGAGACAGATGTGTATCTGAATACAAACTTCTTTGGCTTGCAGTACATGTGATCTATGATAAATAAGTCTAAACAAAACAGACATTAAAAAAAAACACTGATTTCTAGACGAGGGAACCGGAAGTGCTAAAATGCTAACTCATTTCCAGGTTTTAAAACTACAAACTCCCTGTCATGTAATTCCCTCTCCTATTACTCAAACATTTCCTTCATAAATCCCTCTCCATATGGAATATCTCCATCCATCAGAGGCTTAAACAGAGCAGACAGAAAGCTATGACGGCCAACACGTGTTTTCCTCCCCTTGTAACCTACACGCCGTACAGATGAAGCACCCGCGTGCCAGAAGCCTGCCTTCTTTAAATATCAAGGCTCCAGCTGCCTGCCTCCGAATTTCAGATAACGAGCGCTGCTTGTAAGCTGCCTGGCAGATTGTTTGCACTCACAGACATTAGAGAGCAAGGCCCCGATGTCACATCCTGTGGATCATCGGTACACATGCCAGGAAAACAAAGGAAAAAAACATGAAAATAAAACACTCCTGCTGTTTCCTGGCTGCGGTTGCCAGGGCGACGCAGCTGACAAGTCCATCTCTATCTCCCTCTTCTATTTGACTGACTGTCTTTCTATTTCCCTTTGTTTGTCTTTCAGGCTCTCTTCTTCACACACACACACACACACACACACACACACACACACACACACACACACACACACACTTAAGTATGTTTTAGCAACTTTTAATACAATTCTCTGTCTGTATTATATAATGTTTTGAAATTTTAACAATCAGACATACTTAATATGCTTTTTTAAAATGTTGTAATTTTTTATAAATTCAGTGTTTTCTGACACTTGCCCATTGTTCTATTAGCTCGTTGGTTGTTTTTACTTTTCTAATGATGGATGAGGCTGTTTAGCAGTTTATAAGTTTATACCTCAAATAATAATCCAAACTTTAAAAATAACAATTCCATTTAGTTTTCTTCAACAAAATGAATGACATGCTGAGATATGGGCCATGTATATTTACAAAGAAAGTAGTTTTGCAACTTTACAACTTTGCTCCAAAGGCTTTGGAGACCCCTAGTGGGGGTCGGGACCCCCAGGTTGGAAACCCGTGGCTTCCCGATATCCGATCCGGTATCTGCATCGTTAATAAAATAAAATAAGCCCCACCTTTACAAGCTGCAACATTAAAGCGACAAACATATTAATTGGTCAATATGAATGAATGAATGAATTATTTTATTTACGTGTCATGCCACTATAACTATAATCCAGTAATATAATATATATTATTCTGAAATGGGCATAATAATAGACTTTCACCCAGGAGACCGGGGTTGGTGTCCCAGTTGAAAATAAAATTCCGTTGTTTTTTAAGTGACGTCCGCATCATGGGACAGATGCACGGAAGCTCAAATATCATGATTTCAACCACAACCTTTTTTTCTAACCCTACCAAGTTGTTGTGTTGCCTAAACCTAAACCTACTGCCACAACGTCCATTTTAACAACGTTAACGGCATGTTTAAAACCCTGAATGTAACGTTTAGGTATGAGGTTGAAAAATGCTTATATGGGCTGCTATAGGGGCGCTAATTTAGGAAACGCTTGTATGGGTTGTATTAGAGAGTAGTATTTATTTATTTTTTTTAATCCTCTGGTGCCGTAAAACAGTGCGTGAGCATTGTCAATTCTCGCAAGATACCACAAGATACCTAAATCTAGAATTTAATCTTTGTCTTGGAACCTTAAAGTGTCCTGGATCCTAATCCAAGAGCAAAGTGCTTTCTTTGGATAGAAACAGTGGGAAAGTCCTTCAAACTAAGTGCTTCATCTCATTTACTCTACCCTTGTGAGGTCATTTAGCTGTTACCATTTCTGTAATACAGGCACACACACACATTCCCAGTGTGCCACAGTGTACAGATAATAAGGCCTAATATCATGTTGAAGATACGGGTGGCAGCTTACATCCTGCCCAGACTGTGACCCGACATCCGCGCTGAAATATTTGGTCAGGGAATTTTAAGGGCAAAGCTGTCACGCCTGCCTCAGAGACAGAGGAAATTACTTTGGAGATAAGACGCTCCTTTCACCTTCTTTCCAATGGAATCTGGGTCAGCTTCTGCTGCCGTATCTGTAGCCGCCACATTTCTTCCATTTGTCCCTTCAGTATTCAAGCTTTACATCTCTACTTTCATGAAGTGAAAGTTTAAACACTGTGAACGGCTCAACGTTCTAGGCCATAAAGACTGACAACACAAAAACAAGTTCACGTCTGTTTTAATGTACACGGGGCCTGGTTAGCATTGCTAAAGCATCTATTTTGATTGACAGGTCGGTGTGTAGCCCAGCCCTAAAGCATACGCTGCTTTACAGTCTATTTTCTTCTAAATGTGACCAGAATTTACTAAATGAACATCATGCTGTATTGAAGAAGACTTGAAACTAGCGATTGAGATCATAAATCAAGTAATAAATCAAGTGAGAAGTACGCTCATTTTCTCATTGACTTCTATACAACCAGACGTTTTTGGAGCCAGTGGAGTCGCCCCCTGCATTGGCTTCACTTTTCAGTCCCAGAAGATTTGGAGTTTTGTTTCTGGCCAGCTGGCGAATGTAAGTCCAAGCTGTTTTTGGTCTCAATACCTGAGGGATATATCTGGCTCTTTAGCTACTAAATGCTCCACTATGATCACTAGCTAGTTGCTAAGTCTGTCTGCTGTTTGGTGCTGCAGGTACAGTGGGTTAATCAGAGCTTTTTCACTGAAAGCAGCTGCGTGTGTCTGAAAATGATGTCAATGAGAGCGGTGAGACTGAAACAAAAAAATAAAGTTGCAGGCCAGAAAAGCCAAAACAATGAGCTGAAAAATGCTGAATTGCCCTGTAGGACTGAAGGACACTGCAGAGTTGATATTAATTTTCTGTGGGTCATCTTCACCTCCTCCATCACCATCTGGTACACTGCTGCTACAGCAAAGGACAAGACCAGACTGGAACGTATAATTCGCTCTGCTGAGAAGGTGATCGGCTGCAACCTGCCGTCCCTCCAGGA
>JAOVVB010000026.1:7236274-7252400 GCA_028570985.1 Heterobranchus longifilis
GCCATCTGGCGGATATTCAGTGAAGCACAACACATTTATTTAAATTCCCGAATGTTGCTTGCGGCAAGTCACGGCACGCCGTGCGCCAAATTGTGGCATCTCGCGGGAAAACACGTGCATTCTTAATGGCCACATCTGTAGGTGTGTATTGTTATAGGAAATAAACGACCTCTATGGCCTCTTAGCTGGCACTACATGAACTCGTTCGCCATATCATTGGCTGATCTCACGCTCAAATGGGAGTCAAGAGAGCAGAACTAGGAGATCTCTTAGGGTGGGCGGGATCTCCAACTCTCTCCCCAGTATTCAGAGCTGCACCAGCCAATGGCGTTTATCTTTGAGCTTGTGAATGTAGAATAGGGTAGATAGTGGATTCCTCTGCGATGTTAGCATGAACAGTACAGCGTAACAGCTGACATTATGTATCTCAGATGAAGCATCTGTTTGCTCAACACTCCCTGCTTGGTACAGTACAGTTACAGTATGCTATAGAAGATATTTAGAAACTTTTCAGACCCTTTCTGGTTTCCCACACTTTATGTTTCACACACAATACAGAGTTTGATGGATGATTGTGTTAATGCATCTTACTCTTTATTCCTGTCCTCTTTGATTTTCTCCTCCACAGCCTGCAGCGCTGCAGCGAGCGATGCACTCGTCTCCTCGATCTTCTGATGCACCGCATCCACATTCGTCACCCCGGTGACCTCTAACGTCTGCGGTGCCCCGCCCCCGGCGTCCATAGACACCCCTCCGATGGAGGAGCGGGGTGGTTTAATGGGTGGAGTGATGGGAGTCTGTGGAGTCTGTGGACTTTGAGCTGGTGATGTTGGCGTCTTTGCTGCGTTAGGGGGTGTGACAGGGGGTGTGGCGGTTGTTATGGTGACCGTCTGATTGCCAGCTGACACTAGTGAGGTCACGGCAACTTTCTGAATGATATTTTTATTAGGTTTGGGAGCTGTGGGTGGAGGAGTGGGTTTCGGAGATACCGGAGGAGGAACTTTCTTCCCTTCAACTGTAGCAAACATACAGAGACATTAATTTAATGCAACAGTTTAATCGAAACGAGGAATGCACAAAGTTTCTCTTACCCCATATACATCCATATCAAGACCAGATTTGTAATTCCTAACGCACTGGAATCCTCAATCATAGTCATGAACTGGCTGATCAGATAGATTTGGGGTAAAAGGAAGATTGTGTGAATTTTACTTTTAGTTAAACTGTTCCGACAAAAAAAGCATTTAGCTACTAGATTTATTGTAGGAGAGTAGAATGGATGAAACCATGGATGTACTGAATTACAACATCAACAATAATGAGGAACAGTTAGCAAAATGAGGTTCTCATAATAAAACAAATAACCTATTGCATTCAATCTAAGACACAAACTACATGATACTGTGAAAATGTGGAAACAATGCAGAGGAAGCAGAATGAATTAGAAAAAGAACGAACAATGAAATCTGACTGGGGGTATTTGGCCACTGGAGCTCCAAACATACGCACATGTAATTTTTGGAAACATAATATGTATAAAGGTCATTACTGTAGCAGAAATTAAAGTGTATCTTTTAACTGGTCATTGGAGGAGAATACTTGACCACATGCATTTCTACAGGTGTACTCTACTACATCTAATCCCACGGCTAGAGCCAAGGACTGTTTTTGATAAAATAAAGAAAATGACTTTGCCAGGTTCTCTTTTTACAGACATACCAAAAACATCATAGGCCAACTGATCTATACAAATGTATCCACCCATAATTTATGGGTTGACGTAACTGTAATCATGAAACTTCACAAGCTGTGGCAGCACCACCAACATATCTGATGATTAACCCATCTTAAAGATGTTATATTTCCAAAAAAAAAAAAAAACGTCATAACATAACTGTCATCCCTCCCACTGTACTGGAGAGTTCGTGTACTGGGGCTTGTGTACTGCAGTAAAACTCATGGATACACTGTAAGGGCCAAAGTATGTGGAACCCTGATCTATCCACCCATATGTGGTGTTTGGCCTTAACCAAAATGTTGTTCTGTGCGACTAAGATTACAGAATATATTGTATGTCACCAGGTATTTATTGCTGAACAGATATGTGGGGTCAGTCAGAGTACCAGTCCAAAGATACCCCCCGTCCCCCAAGTAATTGGATAAAAAAAATGTACCCTGTCAGCATTAAGGTTCCTATGACAGTCCCCTGAAATCAAACCTGGGCATGGGCCTGGTATCTGTAGGCAAGCACCTGGTTTTCAGACGGTGCATGCTACCTGATCAGACATATCTCAATATGGTAAAATAGAGTCAAATTATGGTCTTAGACCTACAAGTGAGGCATAGGTGCAATACCTGAATGTTAGCATGCACAGAATGGCAAACTGCGATCGGAAGCGTGGCATGTCAGTTTACTTGCAGGGAAAGAGCCTGAATTATTGTGTAGAATGGTGAGGTATGGACTATATAGTTGTCCAATAGTGGACCTTGCGTCCAGACTTTTCATGCGGCAGGGAGATAAAGCTTACAGCAGTTTATGGTCACTGAACTGCTGGATGTCCATGTGGTGCTCCAAAAACAATGTGGGCTTTATAGATACTGTAATTAGAGTAGCCTTGAAGTTAAGGCTGACCCATTTGGGAAGGTGTGCTGCTCTCAGTTACGGGAGCAAAGCTCATAGACTCTGAGCAAGCCTAGTTAAACAGTGACAAGCCAAAGTAAAGGCTAGGAAGCAGACAAACAGGGCAAACTGGCTGTCTGCTAGCTACATTGAGTCATCACTCAGGGTCTACCGTACTATACCGCACTATGTCTACACGTATGTCTGCCATCAGCTATGACTGGAACATCATCTGATCCCACAGATCTTGATCATATGACTAAATCCTTAAAGCAGCTCCAGATAATGTAGCTTCTCAAAAGACAAATAATTGGAGAGAGAAAAAAAAAGCTAGCACCCTGGTGTAAGAATCACACACAATGACAATATAAAGATATCAGAACAGACTGTACGAATTTAATAAATGAACTTGTGTCCTAGATACCATACCCACATGTTTTCTTTTCCAAATAGATAATTTCACAAATAATTTAACCTTTTCTAAAACATTTTAATTATTCTCTTAGCACTAGCTATATACAAAAATCTTAAACTAGCAGATATCAAACCGCTGATTAAAAAAACTGACCTTGATACTAAATATACTAAATACCAACACTAAAACCTCTCCTTTATCTCAAAGATCTTGAAACGGTTGTAGCATAGCAGCTATACTCATACCTTTAAATAACATTCATGAAATCTATCCGTCAGGATTCAGGCCTCATCAAAGCACAGAGAAAATGCTGGTTGAAGTGGTAAATGACCCATCTGATCAGGGTTTCATCTGCTTGCTTGTGTTACTTGACCATAGTGCAGGTTTGGATACCACTGATCATACTACTCTCCTCTGTAGATTATCTTTTAGAAGGAGTTAAGGGAAAAGCCCTATCCTGGCTTAGTACCTATTCGACTAATCATTATTGGTTTATAGAAGTAAATAATGACTTACCCATGCATACTAATGTGCAATATGGTGTTCCACAAGGTTATGTATTAAGCTCACTGTTTTTATCTATCTGGGTAATATCATTTATAAAAAGGTTTAAGTTTCCAATGTTATGCTAAAGACACAGTTTTATATTTCAGACACCACCTTTTGAATTTGTAAAGATCCCTGTAGGCCTAACTTCTTTCTACATATTTCTGGCAGAATTACTGGTACTAGGAACACATGTAGCTAGAAGTAAGCTTCCTGATCGCATAGTAACTCTGGATAGCCTTTCTGTTTCATTACGTGAGGCAGTAAAAGTCACCTTGTTGTGATTCTTTATTCCAGCCTTTAATTTGAAACTCATGTAGATAATATTACTAGGATAGCGTTCTTTCATCTCAGAAATATTAATAAGAAATATAATGTCAAAACATGATTTAGAAAGACTTCTTTTATCTCTAGGATGGAATTTTTGTAATACCCTGCCAAAACCATGTTTTACTTGGCGCATAAACAAGTTCCAGTTAGTCCAGAATGCAGCAGCAAGAGTACTTTCTAGAATGAGGCCGCTAAATCTGGCACAGCTGGCAGGAGATGAACACCTAAGGACCTCAGGCTTGCGCCGCTCTTTCTCTCGGGGTTTGCAAGCCAGGAGAAATAGTGTGGAAGTCAGCAAAGTGAGTTGCATGTGAAAGGGGCCATGCCATGTGCCCCATGGACTTTAATGGCGTGAGGAATGTACATCACTGTTTACCCACCTGCCGAGGGACAGCCGCTGGAGGACTGTGCTTGCTGCCCCGGCACTTTTGCTTTTGTTTTAGCTTTGTTTAAGGCCAGCCATTGCAACTCAGCCCCTGAAAAGAAAAAGGGCTGCTGCTTCGACTCTAAGGCCCCCTGTCCACAGTCGGGATTGCTGGCACAACCGCGAGAGAACAACAGACACACTGGCTTTGTCACGTTTAACTTCCACCTGCAGCTACACTAAAAAAAAGGACTGTATGGGACCGGCTGGCCAATACAAACGTGCCCCTAAGGAGCTTGTGAGAGCTGCTGTCTACACAAGCCCATTTCGCCACTCTGCTCCTGCCACTGCTCGCCAGCCGTGTGCATGCATGTTGTTTTCAATACGCAAATGCACAACCTAACTCTTTTCTTCCCTTTCTCCCTCCTTAAATTCCACTCCTTTCCTTCATTTTCCTAATTAAACTACTCTTTTCCCATAAGAACTCGCCTCATGTCTGTATGTCTGTGGTGCATCCCGAGTCAAAGATCTTACACCATGGATTGACAATAACAAACACTTTGATCAAATACAAATCTTGTTGATCTGGTATTAGAGCACCTTGGATACAATATCAATAACTTATTTTATGATGATTATATCAAACTTATCATCAAACATGTTTGCGATACTTAGCTAAAGAGATGGGCAAAACTAATCATTGCTTGGTGGTGTTGACTCTTGGGGATAAGCAGCCTTCTGAGTTGTTTGGATTACACTCTGAAATGACTTTGAGAGACATAGAGGCAGCTGCAAGAAACTTGTATTTAATGCAGGTCATGGTGGTAAACCCAGAATGCACTGGTAAACACCAGTGGTGAGGGAAGAAAGAAGGAGGCCTGCCAAGCAATACTTATAGAGGGCTTTCAAGTTTAAATTGGGAGGTTTAGGAGTATCAGAAGCAGCATACAGCTTCAAAAACAAATGAAGGGGGTTAGACAAGCCATGATAAAAAATACTTTGGGGTGGCCTTGAATCTTTTATGGCATTCTATTCAAAGTCTCGGGAGAGAGAGATGAAACACTGCACTTTCCGCTGAGCAAGTATAGGGGACTATGGACTTCAGTGGTAGGAGCACTCTGAGGAATTCCTTAACTCACTGGACATACATTCCCTTTAGGAGCCAGTTTTCAAAGCATGTTTTGCAATCCATCACTAAAGAGTCAAGACTGAAACGGTATTAGTTTAGAATTCACATATTCCCTGAATCAATACTCTGATGCTTTTATGTTGTATATGTGTGTTATGCTGATTAAGGCACTGGCCGTAAAGCCTACCACTATTATTGTTGTGTTATTGAGGTGTAACTTGCTGGCGAGATTGCCGTGTTATCTGGGTTAACCTGGATAATAATTTCAATATATGTATGACTAATACATATGCTTACACTAAATTTAGAAAAAAAAAAGAAAAAAAAAACTAGGGGGGAAAAATTGACATGCTTCACGCAAGAAGAACAAAGATGGGGAAAAAAGCAAACCAAAACTTCTGATCCGACACAAAATAAAAAAGGCTTGGAGCTGTTTTTTTCAAGAGGAATACTCACATAATTGGGTAAAGACAGGGCAAGAGAAAGGGCCACACTGTGTAGTACCTGGGCTGCCAGGAGCTCCAGGAAAGGTGCCTTTTTTGGTCACTGCGGCTGGAGTTTCCTGTCTCTTCACGTTATGGAGGACGGGTTTAGGAGACACTGGAGGTTTAGTCGTTTTACCAGGTGCAGTTTGTCCATCTAGGTCTGATTTCTCTCGTCGAGGTGTGCTCTCCACCAGCTTCTCGACCGATCTTGGCTGTTCAGAGACAGTAACATCCGAAACTGGGCGTCTCTTAATAGTGCCGGTTCCATTCTGATAAACTGTTTCATCTTCAGACTCCTTCTCTCTGATCTTGGGCCTCCTTTTTACAGTGTTCGACTCTGTGAGGTAAAATCTGGCTTCATCCTGAGGTGGCTTGGAGCTCCAGGTCCTCTTTTTAGAGCCATCAGTGTTTGAAGAATCTTCCCGTGGTGGATTGTGGACGGCACCTGTGCTTTCATCACTTTGCTTCGGCTTTGTTTTAACAGTCGAGTTTTTGTCCTCAGCAAAAGGCGGGTTTTCAGTCGGTGGTTTTGCCGTGACGTCATTCTGTGCTGTAGTTTGGACCGGTAAGGGCTCGGGTTTTTCTGACTTTTTCTTAGCCGCTGCTACAAGGTCAGTCACTGGGCCACTGATGGTCCTGCGGCGATTCACAACTTCTCCATCTAAACCAATCGCATCATATTGCTTACCTCCTGAGTGAGACACCTGAGAAGAAAGTAATTGAGAATATCAACTACTTAAGGCAACATGATAAACAACAAACTATATCACAAGAAAATAAGATTATGGCATTGCTATTCATAAAGCTTTTTTGCGTTTTATAGAATCTTGCCAATATAACAATGTTATATTTTGTTAGACAAATGCACTGGTTTAATGTTTGAAATTATGAAAATAGGCAGTTGATTGATCCTGTTGTAGACCTGATGAATGTAAAGGACACTATAAAAGGTGCAGAAAGGTAGCAAGTAGAGAAAAGGGGAAACTGGATTTAGCAACAGACCTGTAGAAAATGTGCTGTAGATCTTTGCATGGCAAGTCCTTTTGCTCCTCCTCCGATGGACGACATCTCTAACATGGCGGCGATGCTCCTGACGCTGCCCACACTGCCTGTCTCCACAGCAGCACCGCCCATCTCAACAGTGACTCCTGTTTCCACAGAGCTGGCTCGTCTCTGTGGGTTATAGTTGATGTCCAGAAGGTTTCCAGTACCCGTGTCTTTGGGCATGTCATTTAGGTTGGTGCTGGAGCTTGAAATGGCTGAGCTAGAGCGTTTTGGCGGTGGAGGAGGAGGGCCTTTCTTCTTCTGCCTCAGAGCAAAGGATTGGCTGCCTCGGTTAACATTTTTCTCATTTTTGACGTTTTTGTCATTATTTTTGTCGCTCTGATTGCGTACGGAGTTGCTTCGACTGACGCGGCGCTGCACAGTAGTGTTTGCATTTGCCATGTCAGCCTCATTGCGCTCCTGCTCACCATCATAGCGATTCAGGCTGTGAGCACGCTTTTTCATTTCTTGTTCCTGTTTACCAGATTCGTTGCTGTCTGGAGGCAGGAGAATTTGAGGCACAGGTACGGGTGATGCAGAATGTGATGTCATATCTGTTTGCACTTCCTCCTTCCTTCCTGTTTCCTGATATGCCCTGTGTGTGGGAGACGAAGGGGGTTTGTCCTTCATTTGAATTCCGTTTTTTGGTGACGAAGGTGGTTTTGTTTTGGTTGGAGTTTGTGGTGGTGTATACGGTGGACCTTGAGAGTGAGACTGGCGAGATTTTGCATGCGCAGATGAACCACTTCCCCTCTGTCCACCCCCACTGTTCTGGCGGACCGTACGTGCCTCCTTTTCAGATCCATCATGAATCTCTGTGTTTGGCTCGTTCTCCTGGAAGGTGCTGGGCTTGGGAGAAGTGCACTCGGGGGGAGGGCATTCGATGGCTGTCGACTCCTGAGTTTTTTTACGAGACATATTCCGCTTTTCGGAGCCTTTCTGGATTTCAGCCAGCTTCTTTACAGCAAGCATGAGCTTCTTCTGATGCCCTAGATTAATTAAACGATAAAAACTGGCAAAATTACAAAATTGCTTTGCTGTTTTTAATGTATGTGGATGGTGGATAAAAAATGAGGTAGATACCGAGTTTGGTAATGCCAATTTCCTGCAGATCCTCCCACGTGATGTCTGTGATGAACTCAATGTTTTCGTAGCCATTTTGGACCAAAATCTGGTGATACTGACTCAGTCCAATCATGTTTAACCACTCACAGAGATTTGCCTAAGAATTAGCCAAGACACATTTCATTAGTCCTCCTAAAGTGTTCCCTATTGCTTTTATGTAGTAAAATGTTCTTCCTTCTGTTCTTGCTTTAAGGCAATGCTGAAAAAGACCTGAAAACGCCTAAATACTGTCTAATGCTTTTGGTCTAAATACTGTATATTTTGTCTGATAATCAGAAGTAGCACTCACAGGTTTTTGGTCGAGTGTCCACTCTGTGACACTGAGCTTATTGATCTCTGAGAGCATTTTCTTGCGGTGACCCGGTTTAGTCACACCAATCGCTGTCAAGTCCTGAGAACAAAATCATAAATCATCCACACACACCCATCACAGACACACACGCACACACGTAGGAGTTTACTACAGTCAGGTCTCCAACACTCTGAGTGCACTGCCGAGTCAATAGAAATGACATGCCAGTGTGACATTTTCATATACAATACAATTCAAATTTATTCTTATAGCTGTTTTAATACTTTAGAAAAGCCAAAGCCTCAAAGAGATGTTCTATCAGTCAGGAACCACATTCAAAAGGTCTTACACAATATGTAAATGCTTAATGATATTATCATTTGCATTATGTGTATCTTGTAACACCTCTTGTAAATATCAGTAAAAAGGGTTAAGAAAAAAAAAATCCACCTTCAACTTTGAAAAAGGGAGAAAAGTCCAACTTTTAATTTGAAAAATTTTTTTACAGAGAAAAAAAATAAAGAAATAACTATTTTCAAGAAAATCAAAGTTACTATTACTGACGCCTCCGGAAATTATACATAGTGAACACAATGTAACTGAAGCATGTTGCCCATATATACTATACTTTTCTGAGTTGATTTGAGTGTATAGGAAGCTTCAAGATGTTATCCATGTTTTCCAGATTTACTAGGATGCAAGCGGTAAGGAGGAATCAAAAAGTTCCGAGACTAGTTTTGTAACATGCCAACAAATGGCTGCACAAGTCTGCATGCACAGTCACGGGGAGCCACGGCGACCCGTCCTTCATGTCAAGGATCGGTGATGAAATTTGGGTGCATGGGCACGACCCTGAGACAAAGCAACAATCTTTACAGTGGAAGAGCCTATCATCTCCATGACCGAGGTGAGGCAAGTCTGCAGCTCGACTAAGTGCGTGCTCATTCTTTTGTGCATTGTGCATCGAGACTACTACAGCGAATGTGACCGGATCTGGCACACAAATCTCTTTTTGGAAGTAACACAGAAGCCGGATTCCTTCAGTTTTCTTCAAGAAAGGAGAACACAAACCACATAAGGGAAAGGTGTTGATACCGTAACTTTGGGAATATATATTAGTTATATTAAATAGAAGGGTTATATTAAATAGCTATTCGTGAAAGAACATTTCTAATGTTATGGCCATAATAAAAAAGTGGAAGAGGACCCAGAGTATTCTGCCACCACAAAAAAAAACACATAGCTATAATGAAAAGAACCTTATCCTGACTGAAAAATATGGAGAAGGTTCTGTGATGTTTTGGGGTTGTTTTTCTTCCAACGTGTTAGGAAACAAGGCATCATGGGCTTCATGAGAAACCAGAACAACCCCATTGAAAACCTAGGACCCTGGATGATCTGGAGAGATTCTATAAAGAGGAATGGTCTCAGAGGCCATTGGAGGTTGGAGGTATTCTCCAACCTTATAAAATGTTATAGGAGAAGACTAAGTGCTGTAGGGTGGTTGTACAAGGTATTAATTGCAGGGGTGTTCACTGAAAATAAGGCGTAAAAATAATTATTTCTCGATGAGGAATTTGGTTTTATATTGAAGGTTGGATTTTTTTTTCCTAGTCAGTGTGAGATAAAGCTCATTTTTTTCTGAAACCTTTTTACCAATCATTACAATAGTTGTAGAGGGCATTGCATGCTAGAAAACTTTAAAACATTTGTTCTTACACTGTTTATTACACTATGTGATAATATTTCTGTGGTATTAACAATATACTTTAATTCAAGCTTTGTTCTGTTTTATTGTACAGTATACAGTATTGTTGACTACTGGTACATGTCTAATCAGAATTATACTTATATAGTTATATAGTTTTACTGTCAAAATGAACTACACAATGCCTTATACAAGTATTTACCTCCTTTAAACCTTTCCACATTTTTAGAAAAATGAAATGGGCATTTAATTTGGATTTTATGTCACTGATCTGTAAAAAGAATAGTTTTAATAACATAAGGAATAAAACGCAAACTGTAATTCTGTGAGAAATAGTGACAGGGTTTTCCTATAAAAGCACATCCTGATGTGTTTTATTCCTCTTATACCACAGCAATTTGCCGCTGATTACAATTATTTACTGATTAACAAGTGACTCAAAAACTGGTGAACTGTAGATAAATTGCCCCTATGTCTGAAACAGTGTGTGAATATGTGTGTGAGTGTGCATGATGCTCTGTGAGTGCCTGGTGTCCCATCCAGGGTATATTCCCACCTCACGCCCCTTGTTTCCAGAATGCACTCTGGGTCCACCATGACCCTTATCAGGATAAATCGGTTACTGAAAATAAGTTACGATACAAAACATGGAAAACTCCAAGGGGTATGAATACTTATGCAAGACACTGCACAAATGCTTGTTGAAATGACAGTTGATGTAATGAAAACAGGAATAGAATTTCAGCAATATGCGAGATAAATGAGTGAGAATAAATGAGTGACGTACCCTTAAAATATCAACACCAAGTGTTGCATGCCACAGTTCTTGGTGCACAATGAAGCTCACAGTGCTAAAGAACAGACTTCTGCATCCTTAATTGCTTGTTTAAATTGCCAAGCGTCTTTTCTCCTGTCCTGTCTCCTTCCGTGTCTTGTCACTGGTTGTCTCCCTATTGTGTCCTGAAGTTTAGTGTTTTCTAATCTGATTACGGTTGTTGTTTTTTATAGGCCTTTGTTAGTCTCTTTGTATTTTTGCAAGGTGGTGATCAGGTTCCATGTCATTTTGTTTCTGTGTTTTTAAAATCTAGTCCTGGTTCTCTTATTTTAATGTTGCTTAGCCCTTGTATTAATTCTTGTACATCACCTGGACTCACCTGCCTATAACTGGATATTGCCTTGGGACACTGTTTTGGACCTTTCTGCCTGCATTCTTTATTAAAACAGCTTTTATCCATAATTTCATCCGTCTTAATCCTCTATCTACTTGACTAATTTTGCCAAAAACATTGCTGAGATGAGTTGGGAGTTCAAGGTTTGGAGGTAGGGGCTGACAAGCCAGGACAGAATTCCTGGGTAGAGCCATAGGGCGGCCTCTAGCACATTAAGCTGGCTCTGCTCATTAAGTCAACCTCCTTTGCCAAGATCCAGGTGGAGGTCAACAAGGCAACCTCCACCTGCAGGTGGAGGTCAATGAGGCAACTTACAACATGTATCTAACTTCAGAGGTAACCAAAGTGACCCATCATGATGGGTTCATCTCCAAAGATGAGTTTACACCAGAGCACTACAAGGGCAGAGCCTCTTGTCAGTAAACTGCCTTGACCCCCGAACCCTACAACATGGCATATAGTCATGCATGCGACTCCACCTTGGACGTCACCCTGCTTAGATAATAACGTCACACTTACCTGACTTTACACCTTCTTTGACACTTTTTAAAAAAAATCACTTTAAAATGTAACGTTTTACAGTCAAGCGTGCAGTGAATATATTTCTGAATTTATCCCGTTTTATCTATATCCTTTATATTTATCCTACTTATGTAGTTATTAGGCTTTTTATATTAATCCATTTATGCTTTTTTGTTTTGTTTAAATAATTTTGTAAGCATGGTATTTTATAAGTACATTTAAAATTGTCTTTTTACAGTCAATTTGTTTATGCTGGAATTATAAGCACTATGAATTCATTTCTCTTTGTATAAATAAATAAATAAATAACTTTTTTTTTTACTCTTACCTCTGGGGGTCATTCTGCTAAAGATGTAAGTATCTTTTAACTTTTTATTATCATTATTATGAATTATTTAATCTCTAGGTGACTATTAAATAATGGTTCATTCTGCTTAGCCATTATTATAAATGAATCTCTGTTTTCTAAGCTTAATTTTTTTTTTTTATGCATTTATTCTTATTCTTACCTCTGGGGTCATTCTGCTAATGGTGTAAATGTCATAGCCAGCGCTGATGAAGTATGGTGCGTAGAGTTGCAGCTGAAATTCGTTCAGCCATTCAACAACAGGATCTGAAGTCTAGAAGAGAAGATATGTGGCAGTGGGTCACTGTCTCGGTCCCGGTCGCCCCAGGGAATGATGGGATACGTCTACACACTGGCTGTATCAGCTCTGAGAGTCTGAATGCACTGCTGAGAGCCTTGTTAATGTCAGACTGTCTGAGCCAGCATTCTACTGAGTTTGGATAAATTGTCCTATTTAAGCTTCATCAGCCTTGTGTCATTTTCTATTTACGTTTAATCACAAACCAGACCGTGGACCATTACCGCTAGCCATTCTTATCATATCTGAGGCTCCACAGACTGCTTAACATAAAATAATGTTTTAAAATAATCGATAAAGTATTGTACAGCAACATAACCTTAATTGCTATTAAAAGCAATAGAAGATGCCTAAAAGCCAGATTAAGAATTAACTAAACTAACATTAACATCCCTTGCTTAATTTGCTTGCTTGGTCACAACCTTACTTTTAATTAAAAAAAAATTGATGACATTTTATGCTAAGCAGTATGTCTGTTCAAAGAAGTGGATAAAAATGATAGTCATTATGTTCGAGAATCGGCAAAGTGTGATCTTCCCTGATCAGTTTTAGAAGCAGGAAATAAAAACAAAAACAAAAAAAGGAAATACATTTCTAAATATATAATACTATTACTTATTACCAGGGTACCTTCTGAAAAAAAATAAACGACAAAACTCGGAATGGGTTTCCTACAGTGGCAAACAAGGATGGGAAAACAGATGGAGGATCATGAAAATCATGTGGGTGAAGGATAAGTTGAGTTGCAAGTAGAGAAAAGGATAAAAACGAAATAAATTAAAAGACGAAGTGAACTGCGAGAGCAGTGAGATAGAAGAGAGGACGCAAACGAGAAGGAAGTAAAGAGGAGAAGAACAGAATATCAGAGAAATAGGAAAGGGAAAGTGTGTGTGTGTGTGTGTGTGTGTGTGTGCGTGTTCACTCTACCTTCCCCTCATCTCCTTTCCTCTCTGTGTACTGCGGCTCATGGACGGGACAGCTCGACACACTCTGACTGCGGGAAGTGGGAGCTGGAGACACACCAGACACAGGGACAGATGGATTATCCATGTATAAATACACCAGATTGTTACCAGGACTGTCATCATTCTAAGTGACATTGTGTGTTTTTTTTCCCCATGAAGCAGTCATGTTTTACATAAAATACACTGGCACCGTAAAACAAAACAGATGCTTGTTCTGATCCAGCTTTTAAAAAGTTGGACTATTATGTCAAACAAGTTATTGGCACACTGGCATCATTCCTCACCTGCCTGTCTGCCGTTCTATTCATTTACCTTTCGCTCAGTATAAATCTATCAGTCCGAGTGTCTCAGAAGCACACACACATATGTTTATTTACAGAGTTGGGTATAATGTGTTACTTGTGTAACACGTTACTGTAATCTAATTACTTTTCCTGTAACGCATTACATTTTAAAAGCATGTAATTTGATCACTGTTACCAATGCCAATAACATTATGTTACTAGCTTTACAAATGTAGTGTTTAAAAATGAATTCAAATACATTTAAATGCTTTAATCAATCGTCGGAGAGCTTTGTAGTTTTACATTTGATGTTGTCACAGGTTCACTCTTTTTGCATGGGCGGCACCACAGATACACGGACACGAGGCGAGGTCTTAATGTGGAAAAGGGGTGATTTTATTTAGAAAACAGGGAAGGAGAAGGATTAAAGAGGGAGGGAGGGAAAAAATGGGAGGATTTTTAGCGCGGAGAAAGCCCAAGATCCATTAACATTAATTACCGACCTGGCGGCCTCGCCCCTTCGCCCACCTGCAGAAGGGGGGACGCCTACATAGGGAGCCTACGGAGTGAGCGAGGAGCGACGACAGGCTGAGGCGTGCGCCTGTGATGGATGTTTTCGAAGTAACTTGAAAGTAATGTAATTAGTAATCTGATTACTTTTTACATGGAATATTCAGTAACGTGATCAAATTACACTTGTAATAGTAGTAGTAAATAGTAGTTTTAAGTAGTAGAAACAAGTAGTAAATAGTAGTTTGAGTAACTTCCCCAACACTGTTTATTTATACCGTTGTCTGACTATTTGTACATTAATCCCTACACTATAGGGAGGAGCGTATCACACTCGGAGGATGGCGTTATCCGCTCCTTCTGCTTGCATGAGCTCACAGATGCCCATGATTGGCCACCAATGATGTCATCTGTCTATCTATGCATCTTTTATCTATACATCTCTGTCTGTTTGTGATTTCTGTACATCTCCTAATCTATATATTTGTCTGCTGGACCACACATCTATCTAACTGTACCTCTGTCTGTCTGTCCAAACACCTCTCTACATATAGTTCTGTCTGTCTGTGTGCCTGTCTATACAACTGTCTGTCTGTCTACACATCTATCTATCTATATAAAAATACCTGTCTGTGTGTCTATTAACCTTTATTAGTAGTTACAGGTGAATCCACTGATCTGGACTGTTCCAACAGATGCTCTTTAGCCTTCGCTGACTGAGAGAGAACTGTAGCAAGAAGCTGCAGAAAGAACACAAAGACACACAGAGCAATGTTATCTATCAATATCCCATAATCAAAATGATTTATTATGCATATTTTGGAAGCTGACAGGGATACCACTGCACGTATATAGTTTTAAAAAAGGTCTTAGAATACATGCTCTTCATCCACCTGTCTGTCTCTCTGTCTCTCTCACCTTTACTCCCTCCGCCTGGGCATGGAGGATGTGTGTGTTGCTCTGTCCACTTCCTGACGAACGAGCACTGCTTGAACTGCTCACACTGCTGCGGTCCCCACCTAGCACAAGCACACACACACACACACACACACACGCACAAACATACACACACAAACACACAGAGTCAGACCAGACTGGTGTTGAAATACCCAAAACGAACAGACAGTTGATGCACTGCTGGTACAACGTGAGTACAGACACTCAGACGAACACATGCACGATAAACGGAAGGTGGTGATTTCATGAGAAATATCTTTCACACACAAACACACTCCCTGAGAGCCAGCCATCTGAATGACCCTTATGCATACAACTATGTAAAATTAAATCAACAAAAAAATAATTTGTTCCTTGGGACTCCAGGGATATCCTCTCTGATGTCAGCAACCACCTGAGACCATACACTACAGCCGACTCTGTTCTAACAGTCTACCATCGCCATCTGTTATGGTAACACTTCAGCTCAATCTGAGTAATGGGACATCTTGTCCAAATAAGAACTATGATTGACATGATACTCTGATTTATATCCATGCTTTTATTCTGGCTCATCAGAAATATAGAATTTATATTATAGACTTTGCCAGCGCAGTGTTTTCTGTTATGACGATGTTGGACGATCCATGATGAATGGTGAAACAAAACAGTGGTTTCGGGAAGTATTCAGATCCCTTAGATTTTTGCACACTTTCTTGTTTTACATTTAATTCAACGTGGATTCATTGTAGTATTTTGGCCATTAACCCAAAATGACAAACAAAAAAAATCACACCCTTTGTTTAGCACATTGGAGAAACACCTAGCAGGCATGGTGACATAGTGGTTAGCCAAGATAGACATGCGAGGAACTTGGTGGGTTTCCTTCAGGTGCTCCAGTTTCCTCCCACAGTTCAAAGATGAGCAGATTAAGCTAATCGGAATTTCATAAAAAAAGTAAAAAAGTATTTAGTCAGCCACCAATTGTGCAAGTTCTCCCACTTAAAAAGATGAGAGAGGGCTGTAATTTTCATCATA
>JAOVVB010000026.1:7278388-7313507 GCA_028570985.1 Heterobranchus longifilis
AAAGCGCCATCTAGCGATCATTGTGTGTCAGCAACAGCTTCCCATTCAAAACAATAGGCGGTCAAATGACCGGTGAATCGCGTTAAAAGTGACACTGGCGCGGCGCTTCTAGTGTTAAAAAAATATGAAAAACTGTTAATGAATTATAGATCACTGAATAGTCTTACATCACAGTACCTCAGTGAGTATTTAAGATGGCGCAGCACTTTTCCAGACGCCATCGCGGCAGCTCCAGTTGGACAACATCAGAGCTCGAGTTTATTTTCAGAGGGACATCTGAGACTGTAACATCCTTTGTTTCACGGAGACATGGCTCTCTCACGAAGTACTTAATGACACCGTTTTATAGTCCGGGTCTTTCTCTGTTTTCTGATCAGACAAAACAGAGAAATCTAAGGTGAAGGAGTGTGCTTCATGACCGACAACAAATGGTGTAATCCCAGGAATGTCTCTATCTTGTCTCTTTCCTATTCTCCTGACCTCGAGCACATCTCCAGCCCATCTGCCCTGGGAGTTTTCATCAGTTATTACTGTTGCGGTTTATATTCCCCCACAAGAGGACACTAAGACAGCTTTAACAACACTTTACAACATAATCAATAAACCCGGACTCTGCGATTCACCCGGAATGACCTTATTGTGGCTGGGGATTTTAACAAAGCGAACCTGAACAAAGTGTTGCCGAGCTTTCATCAACATGTGAAGTTTCCAACTAGAGGCAACAATACTTTGGATCATTGTTACACCCCTTTCAGGATCAGTTTTAAAGCTGTCTCCTACCAGCTTTTGAAACCATGCCCATGGCCCATGGCCCATGCCGCCATCTTTCTCATACCGGAATATAAACAGAGAATTATACAGGAAGAGCCAACCAGCAGAAAGGTCAGACGCTGGACTGACTAATCAAAAGCTTAAAGTGGACGGGGCTTAAGACGATCATGGACTATAGAGGACGAGGAAACAGATCAGGTGCAGCTGATTTTGCACTTGTTAATGACTTGAATTCCTTCTACGTGCACTTCGAGGACAAGACCGCTAATAGCAAAGCTTTAGCACTCATGAGTGTCAGTGAGGACCGCCCACTCTCAGAGCATGACATAAGGAGAGCTCTAAAGAGAGTGAACAGCAGAAAGTGGTCCTGATGGAATTCCAGGAAGAGTACTAAAAATCTGTGCAGATCAGCTGGCTCCAGTGTTCACCTGCATCTTTAATATGTCCCTTGCCTCGCATAATCTTCTTGATACAAGAACAACAACTTGGACTTAAATGTCTCAAAGAAAAAGGAGATGGTGGTGGATTTCAGGAGAGATAAGCAGGTCCTTTCCTGGTACTTCTCTGGGGGTCTGAGGAAAACCTTCTACACCTTGATTATCCAATCTGTAGTCTCTGGGAATATTACCATCTGGTATTGGAATAGCAGCCTCAAGGACAAACAGTACTTGAGGAGAGCGATTAGTTGTGCCGAGCACATCTCTAGGACTGAATTGCTTGATCTACAGGACATTTACATAAGGCAGTGCAGGTCCAGGAGACAGCGCATTATAAAAGATATACACCACCCACAATCTGTTTCAGTGGCTGCCATCTGGTAAGAGACTCCAGTCACTCATGGCACATACTGAAAGACTGAACAGAAGCTTTTTCCTTCATGCTATAAGGGCAATAAACTAACTACCCCACCAATGACTGACAAATTCAGCACACATTTACTTTAACATAGTCACTTCATCACATATCATGGCACTGGTTTCCCATTTTGACAACTTAATTTTTTATAATTTTATATTTATAATTATATTGTATATAATTTATATCACCGTCTCCTTAGTCTCATTTTTTTAAATTTTGTACTTACATACATAATTATTCTTTAGTTTTTTAATCTGCACAGTCTGGAGTTTGTTGCATTGCATTTCACTACTGTTGTACAATCATGTATGTGAAAAATAAAATAAAATCTGTTTTTTTTCTGTTAGGCACAATGTTACTGTTTACGTCTAGACTGAAAAAGTTTTTCTTTTTAGGGCTGTTTGAATGCACAATTCAGATGCTTAGATTGGACCCAAATCCATTTCATCTATGGTCCTAGATGGAATATGTATCATCTATGAGGTCATGTGACTTAAATAAATTCATTCAACTTTTTGGCTCTGAGCATGCGTAGGACGCTGATGGCATCAGTCACCACTGACAGTGCTGGGATTTCATTTGAACTGTGTGGAGACAGTGAAGAAAATAGACAGTGGAGGAAATATAAAATTGGTGATTTAGTAGATTCAAAATACGGCCTAGCTGCTTACCATCCTCCAGAGAAAAATCCAAGCATATTTTTGCTAAAATCACATCTATTGTTAGAAATAAATTAATGTTTGCATGAATATGACATGCTTTAACACAGATGGCATAGTGAAGATATATATCGATGTGCATATGTTTGCTGTTACAGAGGAGAGGTGCATCCACATTAAAGTCAGATAAAAGTTACATGTTATGTCATGTGAACCGTCGTGACACAAATCTGATCTAACCAAAAAAAAAAAAAACAGCAATGAACAAAGTGGTTTGTAATGTGAATGTAGTCTCTCTCTCATTCTCTATCTTTGTGTGTGACACTCAAGAGATACCAGTCATTCTAACCCATTTCAACCTTCATACAGTACATGTCTGATCCTTTGTGATATCCTACTTTTGGTTGGAACAAAGCTACTTTGTAACACTGTCCATTAAAAGTGCCATAAAAGTGTTATACAAATTAAATTAATTTAATGACATTTTGTGTACATATGTGTCCGTACAATGTATGTACATTAGATATACATAGATAAAAAAAACAGGTTCCTCGCATACATCCTGAATGAACAAGTAAGGATGGATCAAATAAAGTGTGATAACAACATGGCCACAACCCCTGACTGCATGGAAACTACATGAGTACAAGTGTCTTAAGTTGAAAAAAGCAGCTGTCCAAACACTGCTATAATCCATATATCCTCAACGTCCAATATTTCTTAATTCTTATTGAACTTCTTTTTAACTGTATGTTGTAATATATGTACATAAAATGTAAGTTTGTTGTTACATTGACATGAAACCTTTAAATCTTGAAATGTTAAATATTCAACTATGAAACTAATAACTTTTAAAAATATATATTAATATTGTCTGAATCATTTGAGGTTCTCTATAAATTTTCTTTATGTTTTTTCAGAGTTTACTTTAAGGAAGTCCTTAATAACAAAAAAGAAAAGAAAAGATCTTGACTAACTATGCTATAAACTGATTCAATGTAGGGAAAAAGGGAAAAGTGAAATAATGAATACCTGATATCTGAAGGAGGTAATCAGTCTTGCAACACTTCCCTGTATTTCTAAGAACTTTTTCTAGTGTCTCACAGACCAAGCTGGTTATTTGTGTTTCATAAGTCGAGATGCAAACGACCTTTGCCTACAACAGCAGGTAGGGTGCAGATACCACAAAAATACAGAAAACAAAAATCTGCATATAGATGTAGATTTAGATAGGAAGCAAAACAGAGGCAACAGTGGTGAGGAAAAACTTACTGACAAGACATGAGGTAGAACCCTTGAGAGGAAACTGATTTCAATAAGACCCTATTTTTATCCAGTGCAATAATGTGTTGAAAATATGTTTTATGCCCCATATTGTGCTTTATGTTACTGCTCTCTCACTCAGTAATTCTCTATACAGTTATTCTTTACAGGGTTGTATACAGTGGACTTGGAGCATTAGGCAGGGTACACCTTGAAAATTCCAATCCAATTGCATGGCACACACATGCACTCACACACCTTGGAAAATTTGGAAACGGCAATTAGCCTAATCCACATGTCCTTCAACTGTAGGAGGAAGCCAGAGTATTTGGAGGAAACCCACCAAGAACGTGAAACATGAAAACTCCACACAATGAATTGAACCCCTACACCAGTGTGCAGCTTGACATTATTTTCTATCTGCTTAATTATTACAACTTGTTCAGGTCAACAATCAGTATCTCCCAGTATGTCTGTGCATATTAAATAGATGATTAATCTGAAAAGTTCAAATGTTTATTATTTAACTGTTTAAATCATGTCTTAAAGCTGAAAACAGAATATCTTAAAGAACAATCTTGACAAACATTTTACATTTTCTTGTTCCACCAGGCATGACCTACATCAAGGCACACCATGTTAAATCATCTATGCAAAGAGCCTGGCCATGTTCCCTATTTGACAAGCAAATCTTTAGTAGACATTTAAATTAGCCTTTTTCATCTATAATAAATGACCTAGTAAATTCAATTCAATTAAATTTTATTTGTATAGTGCTTTTAACAATTGTCATTGTCGCAAAGAAGCTTTACACAATCAAAAGAATTATTTAAGTTTGTATGGAATGTGAATGTGTATGAATCAAAATGGTCAGATAGTCCCTCTCCATGCAGGCGGCTCAGCCGTTAAAGCTCTATACCTCAATCCCTGACCTCAGATATAAACACGAAAACAGTGAATCACCTCGGATCAATGCGCACTTCCATTCATAAATAAGAGACAGACGACACAGGCACCGATCTCACTCATCACCTGACACTGGAGAGCCCATCGATTGGCTCTTTCTCCTGGCCATCCATCAGAACCGAGCGAGCGCATTTAAACGAGTGTGTCATCAGCCGGCGCAGAGTAAGTAAGGTGAGAGCTAAATAAATTTGAAGTAATGGCTAAAAAGTGAAAAATCATTGTGGTGGAATTTGATCAATTGTTTTGAAAGGTTCAGCCTTGTGTCATGGATTTACTAATTAAAGTCTCGCAAATTGCCAATTGTAGAGGCAGGGAATAATTATTGCTAGCCTTAATGACTGTAGCAAGTTAATATATGAATATTTTCATGATTTCCATTTGTTATCTTTTATTTTCACTTTATTTCATATTAAATGAATTAATACATATAAAAATACACAAATTATGTGTATGTGCATTAAACTTATGCGTACCTATGTTTAGAATCTACAGGCATGACCCTTTATCTATTTAGTGGTTGTTGTTTATTTGTGTTTAATTATGTAATTTAGTAATTATTGTTAGTCTGCTTAAAAGTTTTGTTAAATATTATTTTAAGTAATTTTTTGTAAAAGATCTTTTCATTATATACCGTATTTTATATTTTCTTTTCCAAATTTAAGATGTGGACTTAGCAATGAAAGTGTTAAAGCAAAATTTACAGTAAAAAGTTGTAATCATCATTTACTGTACAGTAACTGCCCGGAAACTTTTTTCCTCATTTGAAGCTTGTGGTTCTAACGAACCCTGTTATAAACCCTGATAGAGTCCTGGAGGAGGACATCGCCTGGGGGTCGGAATGCTCTCAGAGCCCTCAAAAATGAGCCTCGGGTTTTTATTCTGACTCCTTCTGACTTCCTCTGAACTCTAGAGCCTGCGGGACTGTAACACGGAACTGAACAGTAGATTTGGGCTAAGCTTATCTGGAGACGTGGAGCTGCATACCTGAAGATCTTCTCCGGAGCTTGTTCTCCTGTCACCAGGTCATAACCTCGCTCCAGGTTTGAGTACGGCCACGGCCTGTGGGAGGTTTATAACACATTACATAAGATTAAAATAAAAGACAGAAGCCTATAAGGTATAGGGTTTTACTTAGCATCCATAGATGGGTTTATTTGGTCTGATTATTTTTATGCATGACTATCACGTATAAAATAAACAAGCTAAATAACTAATAGATCATTTTTTAACAGTATATCTTAAATATGTGTTTGATATAACATGCAAAGTTTATCTTGATAAATATTTATAAATGGCTGATAAAAGCCATTGAGATCGAGGCCATGGATGCTAATTAAGGAACGAAACCCTTTTTGTTGTGCTTTTATGGGAAAATAATCAACAATGTGGTGGCATGGTGAAGCAATCGCACCGTAATAATTAAGTTAATTAACGTCTAATAACAGTATGTGTTTTATTCCTCTTGCACCACAGCAATTTGCAAGTGATTACCATAAAGAATGACGAGTCAGTTGTACTTTTTTTCTGTTTATCTATTTATTTATTTATTTTCTTTTGGTGTTGTGTTGCAGAAGGAGTAAGAAACTAGTCAGTTCCTGTTTTTACTTAGGCTGTAGCTTTTATAAGTTGTTGTTTCTCCACCAACCTCTCTGAAAGAACTGACACTGGAGACTCCTTCCCAAAAAAAAAATGTAAAAAAAGATGCATACATTAAAAAAAAAAAAAAAAACACCTTCCATAATGTTGTTATATGGTAACTGTTACCATATAAACATTAAGGAAGAAACTGAATCACCAATCAGTTTTGAGTATTTAAAATAAAAACGACGTCTTGCCTTCATTTCATAACATTTTAGAGAATCCTCAGGACTTATATGTACTTATATAATATGTACTTATATAATATATATTTCAACACGTTCCTCGTTAATATCATCGCCGTTCCACCGATCTTCCCACCAATTTCCTTGTGTGTCAGAATATAACCACGAGCGCTCAAAGTCACACAGGACTGGCACGTACTGGTCGCAGTAACAAGGTGATGTATCTAATTTGTAAAGTAACTAATTACATTACAAAATTACTGTCATTAAAAAGTAATCAGTTACATTACAGCGTTACTTTCTGATAAAAGTAACTAGTTCGAGTACTTTTCCATTGCAGAAAATGAAAACTCCTTTGTGATTCCTCATGCATGTTGTTTTAGTCAAGACATTTATAATTATTCCACCATCATCACTCAGCGAAGTTTGTCCCATAATCTGTTAACTACTAATACCCCTATCTCACCTACGCGGTTTCGCGCAGTAACCGTAAGTACGGTTCATCATGATTCACTGCGGGTTCTGCCGCTGTGACTGGGTTTTCATCTTTCCGCGCGTCGGTCCTCTCATAGTCAAACCACATAGGTTATCGAGGGCGTGGTTTGTAGGACGACTTTCACACACACAAAGGATTGGAAATGACTGCTGTCTGGCTCACGGATTACAGAAATTGTCTGATTAACGGATTACATTTTTGAAAAAGTAACTAAATAACTGAGTACTTAAATGGCGGACCCAACGCGTTAGATTACTTGTTACATCAAAAAAGTAATCCAAGTACTCTTATTTTGTAACGCGTTACACACAACAGTGATCATGATAGAACCAAAAAGGATGTGACAGAAAGAAACGACTAGTGGTATGACAATTACACCCATACTATATACACTACCAGTGAAAAGTTTGGACACACCTTCTCCTTCAGTGTTTTCTTTATTTTTATTATTTTCAACATTGCACTTATACTTAAGACATCCAAACCATGAAAAAACACGTATAGAATTATGTAGTAAACTATAATTGTCCAAGGTAGTTACATGACTACTTGGCACACTCATAGCATTCTCTCATCAGATCCATGAGATGATTGGTTTTCAATGCACTGGAAGCCTTGTCAAGAGTTCATTTGTGACATGTTTTGCCTTCCAAATGTGCTTCAGTCCATCAGTTACAAAGTCAAAAGCAGTGCTACTACATCCACAGCACAAATTCATATTATGGCAAGAAACATATGAGAACCGTGCCTGGAAAGAAAGACAGAGAGCTACCTCTTCTGCAGAGGATAAGTTTATTAGAATGACCAGCCTCAGAAACTGCTGATTTACAGATTAGATCAGATTTGAACCCACATAAATGCTTCCTGGGGTTTAAGCGACTGAGTTGTAATGTTCTGAGTGATGTTTCAAGTGTTGCTTCCTGCTATCCAGATATTCCTGGATACTCGTGATGCTTTAATTGTCATGATGTTCTTCAGATTAAAAGCCTTACCCTTTTTTGTGACCCTTTTTTCTGTAGTGCTGATAAACAGTTGCATTTTTGTTCATCTGACAGAAAACGTTCCTGCAAAAGGCCATTGATCACTTGCAAACTTGTGGTCTTGTTTTTTTATTATTATTATTATTATTATTTATTTATTTATTTTTATGCCAGTCTTAGATTAGGAACTTCACTCACTGCACAACACTCACCAATATCAGAGTAGGACTGTCTTAATGGTGTACATTATTGGTACCTGATGCCTCCAACTCTTTCACCAGACCTGTTTCCTCTTGTCTTGGGGTTTAGTTGAAACTGTTTGACCAACTATAATGGTCATAATAAATTAATTTGAGAAGGAACAGAACTTATGGAATTCAATGTTTTTTTTGAGATCTTTGTTGAGATGCTTAGATTTTCCCATGGCCTCTAAAGGTAGGTTCTTTTACACGCACTAACGCTCATTCATTAACTCATAATAATGACAATTATACACCAGTTAGTTCCGACAGTGCGATCTGATTGGATAAGAGGCCTTCCACGAGTGGTGATAATGGACAGTGATAGCAGTGGGACATTTAATTGTATTAGAACAGGTGTTCTAATAATCGTTATTTATTAACAATTGGCAGTGTGAGTAAGAGTAGGTCTGTACGATCCGCCATACTGACAACAGAGCACCTGCCTGCCAAAAACCACATTTAAAACTAGTCACAGAAGTATTTTCAGCAAGAAAACAACTCCTATAATGTGTTATGATAGTGCACTAGCTTTCCATTTAACGCTATTTGTAATTCAACCTCAGACGTTAACAGAGCTTATATTTTGAATCAGAATAAGTGGAAATATAAAAAATATAAATACTGTCCACCCCCTCCAGGTTTATTCTCCTCAACTTTTGGCTACATAGTACCGGGAAGAATTTAAAACTACTAAAGATATGTGTTGGTGGAATAAAAAAAAAAAAAACTGGTTAAATAAATAAATAAATAAATCAAAATCAGTTGATAATAAATGGTGTTTTGGGAACTGTTATATAATCACAGCCATGCTGATATTCAGCACAACAGCACAGCTTCTCGTGTGATATTGCATTGCACACTGTTCAAAGACAACAACGTAGCTGTCCTGACTGGCTTGCAAAAAGAAACAAATGGCAACATGAAACGTGGCCAGTTGTAAAATAAAAATAATATTTTTTTAGACAAAGTGTGTGTAAATTTCTGGCTTCAGCTGTACATTTAAAAATGTTCAAAGTCGTCGTCCCTTAATGTTATTCATGTAAATCATGAATTATTTATGTATTGTACTGTACAGTCTTTCTTTTTGTTTTAATCCACTCTGACATCGGTTCCACTTTGAAATGCACTATAAACTACAGTATGACTATTCCTAGAACTGCTGACAGTCTACGCCGATCAGCCATAACATCATGACAACTCATTTTAAAGTATGTTCCTCCTTTTGCCACCAGAACATTAATGAGCTGTGTGTTTTGCCACCTTTGTATCAGAACCAATATTAACCTTTTCAGCAATTTGAACTAATGTAGCTCTTCTATTGGATCACACTACACAGGCCCGCCTTCACTCTCCACGTGCACCAATGAGCCTTGGCCTCCCATGAGTCTGACCCATTACTCTGACCCAGTAGCCTAGCCATCACAATTCGCCCCTGTCATATCTTGTTACAATGGCACCTGGAAGTGGGTGTAATATATTAGGCAGCAAGTGAACCTTTTTCCTGAAGTTGATGTGTTGGAAGCATAAGAAATGGGCAAAGGTAACAATTTGAGTGACTCTGACATTGGCCAAATTGTGATGGCTAGATGGCAGACTCGATCAGGGCAACTCCAAAACTGCAGCTCTTGGTCCCAGTCTGCAGAAGTCAGGACTACCAAAAGTGGTCCAAGGAAGGAGAACCGGTGAACCGGTGGCAGGGTCATGGGAGGCTAAGGCTAATTGATGGGGACATGAAGGCCAATCTGATAAAAGAGCTACTGTAGCTCAAATTGCTGAAACGGAACTTCTCATTATCAGGCGGGTGGTCATGATGTTATGGTGTACAACACCTTTATAAAGTAAAATAATAATGCTTAGCTACGTATGTATATAATATAGTCATATTCTTTCAGTTGTTGATAAGTGATTCTTAAATTTAAGAGTCGCAAATTCAAACCATTTCATGCAATTCAAAACATACACAACACACAGACACACACACACACAGCCAATCACCAACCCACACCACCCCCTCACACACACCTACACACCCACCCACAGACACAAACACTGTGCAAAAGAGATACAGTATGATGGCAGCAGCTTTTTCCTTAAAGCCAGTTGGTTAAGGCATTTTTGTGTGATTTGCATACATAAGCATTAACATGGTAAGATGATTAACGTCTGCCGATTTCATAACAATAGATTTCTTTGAGCTCTTCAAGCATAAATAAGGCAGACATTATTATTATTATTATTATTATCATTATCATCATTATTATTATTATGAAAACCTTGTTAATTGTACCATAACTGTTTTACATTCATGACCTAATACATTTATGACCTACAGTAATACATTAGGTCCTTGTGGATATGTTGACCTTAAGAGGTTTTTAAAAGGGTTTTAAAGAGAGTACAGATGGCACAGAGCAGATCTGGCATGGAGAAGATTCACTTGCTGTTAGCAGAACACTTGCCAGGGTACGTCACTGAAGAGGCTAATGTGTATGTGTGTTTGTGGGGAGGGGGCATATTTTTATATTTTTTTATAGTTTTGACGTTGAATGAACACTTTCTAAGAGTAAACATCACCATGTCAATGTCACGTTTTGAATCAAGTCTTAGATTACAGTATCTGGCGCATTGGACATACAAGTTAATGTGACTGAACTGTTAAAACAGATATAGAATATGTTTACATAAAACTGTCCAGCTGAATTCCTATTCTCCAATCAGATTTGAGAATTCCATAAGAATAAAACTTTTTAAGAGTTAAAAACAATCTAGCGGAGGCGGCAAATAACGAAGTACAAATACTTTGTTACTGTACTTAAGTATTTTATTGTGATACTTTTTACTTCTACTCAACACCTTTTTTTGATGAAAAACCTGTACTTTTACCCCCTATATTTTAAAAAGCGGCTTGTTGGTTTTCAGATGACAATCACACATACTGTATGTGCGTTGATTTTCTAATCTAAATGTAAGCATTTACACTGAGTCACTCATACTATAGCGTGACCTAATCACCCCTATACGGGAAGGACAGAAACAAGTCAATTCCACCAGGCCTAGTTCACAGATATGACAAGCAGGTCATTACGAAAGTGCAGATTATCACATCAAAATGATTGACGGTTACCTGGGCAACGTATCTCGTCCAATCGTTCTCTGGACTGTGGATTCTTCTGCCTCCTTTTTCAAGCATCTCGAACAGACGCGGTTGTTAAGGTAAGACCAGAGGTGATCTAGCTAACTAGCTAATATACAGTACTGTCTAAAAGAGAACTCTTTACTCTGAACTCTGAAAACTTTATGCCAATAACAAAAGTTTTTTAAGCTTATAATTTCAAGTTTTTTAGCTTATAATATTTTGGCACACCTTTTAACCATATCCTATTCTTGATGCTTGCAGTATGCCCATGTTTAATTGATTAGACTGTTTAATTGATAAGACTTGCATTATACAGGGTAGCAATGGTAAGTCAGTCATTAAAGACGTTAACAATGCTCCTCACTGTTCGTTCAGTTAATATCAAAACTTTTTTTATTTTTTTATCAAAAATTAATTACTACTTTTATTCTGGTAAAAGGGAGAGGAAGTGCTGTTATACTGAATATCAGCACAGCTGTGATGTGGTCATAGGCCTGAGTGCTGAAGGCATCACCGCCGTGTTATATCCAGCAATACAGCACAAGCTCAAGAGTGATATAGCTTTTTTTAACAGTTATTATTAGTCTTTTAATTAAACAGTTATTTTAACTCTGGGTTCCGCGGTTACATCCCATATAAATACATAGTGTGCTATGTAGAGTATACAAATTCATTCGATTTGGAATTCAACCTTGTGTTAAAAGCTAGTTACTGTAGCTTTGTAGCTGTAAATAAAAAAACACGGTTGGTTTAGAGGCGATTCGGAATGACTTGGAAGTCCCCAACATATGAATGAGTTCTGTTCCGAGAGCTCGTTCGTAAGTCCAATTTGTTCGTAAGTCCAACAAACCTTGTCTACGTACTAGGATTCTAACACAGTTAGCGATGCACAGTATATTACAGTAGAGTGTTCTTTTGAATCGTGCCAATGGTTGAATGACTCATGTTAAAGGTATTTAATGTCTGCCATTCTTTCATTTCCTCACAGATTGCTTGTTCGGAACTAAATGTTGTATAATTGTATAAGTTCTGAACTTGTTCTTTTCTACTTAAAGTACTTTTTAGAGCATGTACCTACTGTAGTATTTTGAATTGAGTAAAAAATGTATGTGGTACATTTTCAGGCAAGTACTTGTACTTTTAATTGAGTATTTAGTCTATGTACTTCTGCCAACCCTGCAATCTAGTACAAACCACCCTGTATGAAATGACCGTTAGCTAGGATGTAACACCATAACTCAGTCATGGACATGTCACCTCATCGTAGCATAGATGATTCGACAATATTAATATTCAATATAAAATATAATTCAACAATATAACATTCAAAACATATACAGTATTCTAGTCTTCGATAAGGTGATGTTAAAAAATCCTTTGTTTTTTAACAGGTTTTGGGGGACACTGTTTATAGGAATTGTTTATTTTGACAGACAGCATGATTGATGTTTTGACTGATGAAATAATGTCTTGATTAATCATTATCATTAGTCATTGATTGCCTGAAAGACTTCAAGTAAATCAATGCATTCATTGATTTGCTGCTCGACAACCCGCTGACTGATTTACTCCCCGGTTCATTGACCACTGAATATCCAATGCACACATGAATGAACAGATGCAAATTTGATGCTTGACCAATAGATTTGTTTGCTGATTCAATTACTGATCCATTTGACTGTCTTCCAGCTTGAACGTTGGATAAATGATTCATGAATGAAAAATAAGTTTAGCTGGATTATCGGTCGCTTGTTTGGTTGAGCTGTTGGTGGGTTGGTTAACTGGAGACTCACCACGTCGTAGTGTCCGTGCTGTGCAGACAAATGTAAAGGAATCTGTCCCTCATCTGACTGTCCGTTAACCGAAGAGCCTGATTTTAGTAACATCTTCATTGGCTCGGATCGCCCCTGCCATGCAGCATAGTGCAGAGGACGCATACCTGTAACACACACGAAGACAGAATTCAAAGATAAGATTTCTATGGAATTATCAGAAGTATCATTGTAACCAGCATATAAACTAATTAGGTTTTTAAAATGATCCAAAAAAAAACAAACAAAAAAATGGAGTTCACAGCCAGGACAAACGTCTGAAATTGTTCTTTTTTTTCTCTTTAGTAGCTTCCTTCCAGTTAAAATTATGATTTAATGGTACTTCCGACATACAAATAAGCAAAACGAATAGCTTGATTTATGCTTGTTGATGCCGTTGACATTGTGTTCTACTTATTTTCCTCATGTGTGGCATAGATTTTAATCTTTTATACCAGTATGAATGGAACGGCTCAAATCTGACCTGAGTCTTACATTTTTAATTGTGATTTGGACCGCATGCATACTGTATGTGCTACTCTAACCCGAGTGCATAGTTATCAAAATAGAACATAATAGGAGAAAGAAAGGATAGAGAACTGTCTCTATTTATCTTTTGATGTTCAACAAGCATGAATTTTATTTAGAAATCACAAAGAATGAAGGTGTATATCCAAGAATTCAAAGCGCTACTACTGGGAACTACTCCAAATCATCTGTAAAGCAAAGCCTGAATGGATTCTCAATGAATGTTTACTCTTCCAGCTGTACTTGAAATCACAGAAATGACTGGGGAAAAAAACTTAAATAAGAATAAGCATGCTTTTTGCACATGCAGGAATAGAAGAACGACAAATAAATATAATGTCCCGTTCTATCAGGAGCAGAACTAGTAGATTTGAGAAATGTTCAACGTGGAAAATTGTTCATTGTGGTCTCAGCACACTGACACACACTCAGACGGTGTTGCTGGGGTTCGACTGCAGGGGAGAGAGGAAAAACTGATTCATCTGCTGCGGTTTCAAATCATTCTCATCAGAGAGCTTCGGACTCAAAACACACACAAACACACAAAACACACACTCGGAGCTGGAATGAACACTGAATCTACACTGTGCTCCAAATCTCCAGCTGGACTCCATCAATCTTTACTAATATGAATCGAGTACAGTAAGTTCAACTTGACTGTGAGCAACTGAAGAAAAAAAAAACACAATGTAGTAACTGACTCAGTATCAGCCCTGGATCCAGACACTGGATGAGCCATCGTTACATAAATAAACATATTTTTAGAAGTTTTAAAGTGGGAATCTGGTTCATGCAACTGCCACATTGCCCCTTGATATCCAAAGTGCCCTTTTGCAACCAGGGAGAATATGAGCAGGTTTTGACCGACTGTGAAGTTTCACACCTAGAATGTGAGATTAAGATTAAGATTCAGTTAATTGTCACATGTACCTTATCATACAGTGTTATGGTTTTTTTCACATATCCCGGTTAGGAAACTCAGAGCACAGAGTCAGCCAGGATGCAGTGCCTCTGGAGCAGATAGGGTTAAGGGCCTTGCTCAAGAGCTCAACAGTGACAGCTTGGCAGTGCTGAGGCTTGAACCCCTGACCTTCCGATCAGTAACCCAGAGCCTTAACTGTTTAAGCCACCACTGCCCCCACAGTAAATACAATGTAAGTAATAGGGGCCAAATTTCACAACCCTTGTTCTGTGCAAAAACACATTCCAGAGTTCAGCTGAGACGTATCTTTCAAATGTTATTTATTACACTGTATTTAGTACACATTTAACACTTTTCTTTCCCAGATTAGTTCCTAGTAAATAGTACTACTAGATCTGGTGAGCCATATCCAATCGTGTTTAGAGTATGTGCATTTATCAGCATTATATGCATGCGAATTTCTGCAACAAAGTTTCTTCTGCTACCGGGGTGTGAGGAAAAAACAAGCAAGGTAGCGCACATTCAGAGAATTTTTATTTTAGGAATCTGCCATTATTCATCATCAATTGCTTTAAATGCCCAGGAAATCAACTGATCATCGACTATAATCCATGATCGTCCAATCAATAATGTGTAAATTTTATTGTTTTATGTGTATCGTATTTTCTTTTATTAATTATGATAGTCATGGGGCCCTTGAGTGGCGCAGTGCTTCCCCTATCATCCAGAGATCACGAGTTCGATTCCCGGGTGATGCTGTAACCTCTCGTAGCCGGAATTATAAAAAATTATGATATTCATGATTACACAGAGTAAAGAGAGGAGATTAAAACTAAAAGAAAAGGAGCTGCAGCAGTTCACATATGGGTCTTATCAGATGGGTAAAAAAAGAACACAACAGGTCTTGGATGTTGGCAAGATTCACACACATCCTGGCTGGTTCTCTAAAATCCGTGCCATAACTGTCTATACTATAGTTCCCTGGTTCCTCATTAAGAACGGAGATCATTTCAAAGTCAAACGTAAGTAGAAGCATGCTTATAGTTCTTTTAGAACTGCTGTCTCTGACTAGTTCTTAATGTCTCACGCAGTTCCCTTCCACTCTCGCTGATGAACTAGCTGAATAGCTTCGCTTTCACTGATTCCTTGGCATCATCCAGAGTTAAATCCAAATAGAGAGTAAATTCTCCCTTTGCAAGCCTTCCGAGACTTTGATAAGTTGTCTGAATGCAGACACGACTGTCAGGCTAACTATAAAAATCTTACCACTGCCACCATGTTATGTTATGTCTATTTTCTATTTAAATGAACTTTAAACAGGCTGGCGTTTTCACAATGTGAAAATGTGAATATCCATTTCATTTCCAACTCAACTCTCACAGATCCAAGCACAACTTGGTGGGTGTGTGGGTGAAGCTGTTGCAATCGTCTAAACTTACTGTTCTCTCTCACGATAATAGTCTGTATAAAACAAACAGATACAACAAAAGTTACATTTGTTACATCGAAGACTGACTTTGATGATAAATGAATGCAGATCATTTCTTTTTTACCCTACATAATACAGTACTGTATATCTCCCTAATTTGGTTACCTGCCAATTCCCATTCCCCTTATAGCAACTACCAACTGGGGAAGCTGGCATCTTTTCAAACTGCTGCATCATGGGGCAGTGTAAAAAGGCAATAAAAATAAAGCAGAAAAAGGTGATATGTAATAAGGAAATGAAAACAAAACTGAAAATGTAGTACGATATGACCAGTTTGGCTGCCAAATGCAACAAGAGATAGAAGTTGTGTGGGTGAGGCTGTTGCAATCGTTATGTCCGGTTACATGTTCTCCAATCACGATTTCTGGACTCTATTATAACCTTATGGGATCACAAATATGATTTATTCATTGTGACACAATTGTGGGAGGTGAAATTTTTAGTGTTTTGTAAAATCTTACATAATTCACACTTATATAACCAAAACAAATTTGACATAATATTTGTGCTTTTTAACACCATCGTGACAATCTATCCTCTAAAGAAAAAAACTCATATTCTCAAAATTCTGCAGTCAAAACTTGCTGAGGAATACAGTTGAGTTTATTACCTTTGATTCATTTTTTTCTGGATTTCCTTTTGCGTTCATTTTTACCATTTTCTTTATTTCAATGTGGTCATCTACTGCACTACTCAATTACACTCATAAGGTTTTTTTTTTTTTTTTGCTTCTTGCTTCTTTTTGCTGTTTGGTCTATGCAGCCTCAGCTAACCCAGTTCTCGATATAGCACCAACCTTTCTGGTCCCTGATGTCCACCATGGCCTGAGAGTCCAGCAGCAGAGCGATGAGCTCCAGGTTTCCATTGAGGGCAGCATGGTGGAGTGCAGAAAATCTGCAACACACATACAAAACATATATATACTGAAAACGGCGCATAACAGCTCAACATGTGGAGTGCAGTATGATAAAAGTTTATTTATTTATTTTAAGAGCTTTGTGATTTGTAAGATCCAGCTGGTAGAAGAGCAGCACGAAATTAGAATGAAATCAGGAGGGAAATAATGAGATTAAAATATATGAAACTTAAGGGCTTTGGCAGGGAAATCTTCCTGTAGAATATACAAACACACACACACACACACACACACCATATTACCAGAGACGGTTTCATTGACCGTGTCCTTCATATCCTCAGGCTAATCAAACGAATTCCATATGCAGGTCAGTATGGATCAGCATGGCTGTTTGTTTAACTCAGACCACATTAGCACACATTAGCTAAGACACATAAAAAGCTCACATTCCAAGTTTTAGATACCATGGGATTGTTTCTGATTAGGCCAACAAAAACAGACACCTTAATAAACGAGTGACTGTTTTACTGCTCGATTGGTATGTAACGTTAAAACTGCTGAACAAATTACAACACGATTTCTTTTTCGCATTGTTAGCGTTCTGTCGCTTCATGTTGCGCTAAATGGCTACAAAATATAAATGAAAGAAAGGTTCTGTCTGTACACTGGTCGCAGAATCACACAAAACTGGCTGGACAGAATTTAATGCAGGACTTAGATATCTGCCAGATGTTTAGCCTGCACCATAAGTGAAATGAAAATGTTAAGTAAAAGCGACGTTTATCTGATCGCTTTATCCGATCTGCTTTTTCGATTTCTCGTCTGTGATTCACTCTCCGATTAACGAACAGGGAGGGTATTTGGCTGACGATAAACTTAGAACAAGGCGTAAGATAATCAACTTTCCACAAGTAAATAGCTTAGCGTTAGCCTGTACACCTAAGATAGTACAAATTAGCTGGTCCACTTTAACCTCAACACGTCAGGTAAAAAACACATTACATTAGCATGTACAGAGTAGTTGATACAGTACAGTATGTTCACCACAAACAAACAGCTGCTACACACCACAGCTAGTACACATTAGCTGTACATGTTAGCGTGTACACATCCGGAAATACAAATTTGCTGGTAAATATTATCGCATGCACTTCAGTTAGCAGCAATTAGCTTCAACACAATGTCTACAATCTCTGGTATATAGGATAAATTACCTAAGAGCTTTTAGCCAAGAGGCATTAGCTAGTTAGCCAGTACCTTAGATAAAATAAAACTGATATTTTTTTCTTGTGACACAATGTGTATAAATATGTTAAAATGTAAGCAGAATCTAATTACACATCACTACTGACAGAAAAGAAATACAAATAATTAAAATATAATAAAACTAAAAGTGTGTGTGTGTGTGTGTGTGTGTGTGTACAGGGGGTATATATTTATGTGCGGATAATAAAAAAAGTTGTGAGAGACTATGTTTAGAAATGCATTGCATATGCAGCTGAATCAACACACACACACACACACACACACACACACACACACACACACACACACACACACGTGATCTGATTTACATGAATCTACAGCCAGAGAGAACAACCATACATACAGTGGCTGTTCACCGAGTTCACAGCTGCTTCAAGTCATTTCATCCACTTCCCCCCCAAAAAAAGAATAATAGTTATATGTGGAAAAAAGTATTAATTGTAGTATTATTATGACTGATTATTAATACTGTGCTCTCATGTCTTATAATGTTTTGCCACTAACAGAACAAATGAAGTGATCTGAACAGGCACTATTCCCTTCTTCAGCGTTGGTGCGTGGAATGTGCTGTAACCATAGAGACGGCCATGAAGGCTGAGGTGAGTACGAGAGAGTGGAGGGAGCACGCTTAGAGCAGAATACTAAACACACACACACACACACACACACACACAGAATGTGAGCCAGCTTCTCACTTTCGCTTCATCTCTTTCACTTTCTTTTTATCTCTCGCTACCTTGTAAGGAATTCCCTCCTTCTTATTTTCTTTAGTGGAAAAGCACACACCATGCAAAATTCAATGCCTGCTTTGATCCACAGTTCCCAAAACAGCTGATACGTGTTACTTCAAAGCAAGAGGTGAAATATCAAACCCACACATGGACTCCCACACACACACACACACACACACACATACAGACACACAAAATATGAAATATTCATTATCATTATTACTGTCGTTATCATCACCACCGTCACCTGCATCATTATTACAATTAGCACCACATCCTTATCATAAAAAAACTCATAATCATTAGAAATACTACCCCCATCATCATCATCATAATACTATTATCCCCATTGAAAATTACCATCACCATCATAATTACCAGCATCACCATACTACTATTACAGTACCATTAGAAATATCATCATCTTACATATTATTATTATTATTATTATTATTATTATTATTATCAGCATTATAATACCATCAACATCATAATAGTACCATCACCAGTAGAAACACCATTACAATTATCCTCATCATTGTCATCATAATTATCAAAGTATTATCATTATCTTTAGAAATTCCATCATCATCATCATCATCATCATTATAATCAGAATATGATGATCATTAGAAATCCCATCATCATCATTATCATCATCATTATAGGAAATTTTCATTATCATTATAATCTTTACATCATCACCTTTAGTATTACCATCATCATCATCATTATCAACTATCATCATTATCATTATCACCATCGTTATCATCATACTACCATCATCACTGAAAATACCACAATAACCCTACTAAAGTCATCCCTACCACCACTACACCCCACAATCACCTCCATCATCATCATAATAATCAGCAGCCTCACTATTGCTACTTTCAGCATCATCACCAGCATTATCACTACCAAGATGATCACTGTAATGGCCACCATCATCCCATTGTCCTCTTCCATCATTATTTTAATTAACCAACATCAATTTCATTACATTAACATTAGCAACATCATTGATTTTTTTTTATTACCATTATCCCCACTATCTTCACCAGCATCACCATCTATATGACCATAATCAACATCATTAAGTTGTTAGAGCCAGAATACTGCAATGAGAGAACAGGTGTCTCCTGTGAACACATATTACGAATTCATGAACATGTTCCCAGATTGTTCTCATCTGTCAGGGGAGCGTTAATTATGCAGAATCATAGCTCACCCTGTCGGTAAGGGCTTACAATGAAATACTGCTAAAACAGTAATATATGGAGACAGCTTCGTCTCTAAATCTCCCAGCAATAGCTTTAAATAAACGTCCGTTCATTATGATGGATTTGCTATGATCATCTAAATTAGTCATGACCAATCTTGAATCATCTTTTTCGCTTTACTCACAACCTAGCCTGCACTCTTTTTAATAAGCCTCACACTACCATGTACACTCAGATTATTAATTCAGTGACCGCATTGGGAGACGCAAAGTTCTGGGAGAAGCCGGAAACTAACCCCTCAGCTGAGGTTAAACTGGTTCAGATGGTTAGGAACAACCCGTGTATCACCAAGGCACAGGCCCGCCATCAACTGGAAGGACACCAGAGGACTTCGCCATGGACTGAAAGGTTGTCGCCAAAAAAGAAGGCCTTGTTCCAAAGCCGGCACATTTAAACTCAACTGAAGTGTGCAGTTGATTGTAGGTGGATATCACAGATATTGGTTGCAGGTAAAGAATTACAAGTTGCAACTTTGCCTCAAACTCAGAATTAGAGTCCATCTCTTTTAGAAGCTAAACACTGAGAACGGCATGTTATGGTGGTAAGATTGGATTGCGAGTGTTGGTGGGATGATCCTGTGATAACCTTGGGGATTATGCAACTCCCTAATGTAAACTTCTTTAGTGCCTCACTGAGATTATGCACATATAGTGTTTGCCTCTGAGGTTGCCAGATGTTTCTTGAATGGAAGCATCATAAACAGAGCGAGAGTTTTTCTTAAAAGCAACTAGAGCACTGCCTTTAAACACAAGCACTTCCCTTAACAATAGAACAAAAAAATCACTTTCGTTAAATGCAGACTTATTTGTGGCAAATGTATACAATATAACTTAAAAGCAAGAAATAAGTTAAAAAAAAAAAACTAATAAGACAGACAATATGACTATATGCAGTGTATCTAAAAATATATTTTTATAAAGTATTTTTTGTTACTGAATTCAAAAAGTGAAACTCTCATATATTCTTTGTTCATAGAGTGCTGTATCAAAGTATATTCATTTGATGACTGAAAGGCAAACGTCTGGTAAAAGTAGGAAAAGGTGCAATAGGGATGACCTCAACCTTAAGAAGATTGTCAAGCAAACCTGATTCAAGAGCTTAGGAGAGGATGGAGTCAGTGCATCAAGAGCCACCACGCACAGACATCTTCAGGAAAATTGGCTACAGCTATTGCTTTCCTAGTATCAAGTCACTCCTGAAACTTTCCATAATATTCTATTTTTTTTTTATGCAATGTATATGATTAAGATGATGGTAAAATCTAATATGAGTCTGGTTCTACAAGACTCTTAACTTCACCACGGTTATTTTCAGGACTTCACGCTGTTCTTGTCAGTGAAATATATTATGCTTGTTTGAACATCCCAGTTAAACATTCCAGTCCAAATTTGGTCCCCTTTTGCTATTATAATAACCTTCACTCTTTAAAAAAAAAAAAAAAAATCAAAAAGGTTTTGAAGTGTAGCTGTTGGGATTTGTGCTTATTCAGACACAAAGAGCTTTAGAGATGTCATGGCGAGGAAGTCTGAGGTGCAGTCAGAGTCCATGTCTTCATCGAGCTTGCTTTGTGCACTAGCACATCATCATGCTGTAACTGGTTTGGACCTCTTAGAATATTATAATGCAGGGGCATAGAGAGATCCTGTACCTGTACCACCTGTATATTTTTCCATATAGTGACTGTAGCTGTAATCTTTGTCATTTATTGTGGTTCTTACCATTCAAAATCAGGTCTAACAAAATAACTGCTATGATGGAAGTGATATTTAAGACATCTTTTTCTCATGATGTGCCGGACATTTGACTGTCATGATGCTGAGGAGTTGAGAGAAATTTTATGCACTTCATTGTGTGTGTTTTATTATCGACGGCTTTTACTGACAGAGGCAAATTATACTTCATAAAAATTAAAATTGCTGACTGAAGCACTGATGAAAAGTCATAATTAAAAGTCAGAAAGAAATCGTTACTGCATTTGCACTCACTGAAAGTGGTGATAAATCAACAGCATAACACTGACTCCACTGAGAGAACCTGTACCTCTTTGAAGTGACAGTTCAGCCAAAAATGACATTTTACACAATTTGCTTCTTACCGCAAAGAAATTTATTCAGCTAAGATATCTGTGTTTTATAAAGTTTGCTTTTTTAATATCATCATTAAAGCTTCCAGTTACAGTAAGAGTCATGCGGCGATCACCACAAACACTCGTCACGCGATTTCCTGAAATGGCCTTGTTAAGTATTATATACGCAGACATGCTGACGTGCTTGCGAATAATGTCTGACCTCCATTTATCCATAGAAATGAACAAAAAAATTTTATGACAGCCATTTTAAAACTGACTTACTTAGCATATACTTTAATCTGCTTTTATTCCACTGCATATTTTAAAGTTTGAACTGAACAAAAACATTATTCAAACAACAATACAATAGTTCTAGTTACATTTAAATGTTTAATTTTACTTTTTACAGCTCAATGCATGTGTTACTAGTTTAGAATCCTCAAAGATCACATCTAACCTGGGGTTGCCAGGTAAGACTCATGAGCTACAATGACATGGACAATATTTCTTTAATCCAATTCAAATCATTCTGATTAGAGATTCCAGTTCAACTTTTTACATGGATGCTGATCCACTACAGTATTTAATCAAAATATATCTTTTTCTTTCTTTTTTCTTTAACATATGCAAATATGTCGGTAATGTAGGCTGACGATCTATTCCGAGAAATCTGCATTATGATTGGTTAAAAGAATTTGGCCTCATTTATCATTGGTTAAATGCTTTTGCTACATGTGAAATGGAGGCACCAATCAGTCCCACCACTAGAGACCCAGCAGACCCCAGCAGTCCAAAGAAAAGACCAGTGGGAGAGAATTGTTCTAAAGGAGTTCAATGATGAAGATTCAGACCAGATCGGGTCAGTCTAGATGAGTTTGCATGGATCCTAATAATTGGAATAACACCCCAATCGGAATAAAACTGCATCATGTAAACACCTCAGTTGGGCATATAAGTGGCTCAGTGGTCGGTTTCAAACCCCGCCCACTGGATGCTGTGCCAGTCCCAAGCCTGGATGAAATAAAAAAGGACATCCGGCGTAAAACCTGTGCCACGTTGTGTGCGGCTCAGATGGCAACCCCTCAATGGGAGCAGCCGAAAGTCCCACATTTAACCACCTTAGTCGGAACAACTGGACCCAATCTGGCATAATCAATACGAATTTACAATCAGACAAAGGGAGAGGTGGTGTAAACCTTTCATAATCTGTTGAATGGGTAACTGTTATCCATGTAAACACTTTATTCGATCAGTCCTCCGCATTTTTGCCGCACGTGGTTGTAACATTAGGTGACTTTCCAGGAGGGAAACCTGTGTTTATTTACATCCACTGGGCGAGACACCAGTGGATTTGACACCGATTGCCTCGTATTTGACATGCTGTTAAGCATCTAACCGGTAATAAATGAGACTGAATTCTTGTAACCAATCATAAAGTACTGTAGACGCCGTGATTTGTCAGAAAAGATGAGAAGCCTAACTTGAGTTCAAAATTATAGAAAAATACCTCTTCTTCTTCTGTTATATTAACCACAGTGGGCAGAATCACATGTCAAAAAAGCTATTCAGATTAAATGCTTTCTGTGCATGAATTCACGCCTCATCAGATCAGTGTCTGTGTAAACAACCGGCTGAAGAAACATCGTCTATGTAAACACAGCCGCTATTACTGTGGTGGTTACACAGTGTGTTTTTATTTAGATTGGGCTATTGTCTGAATAGCATAAATCACTCCTAATGATTTGAATAAGGTGACAATCTAAGGTAAAAACATATAATGTGACTATCATTATCTGTGTACGGCTTGATTGATCCGGCTATTGAACATGTTTCTGAGTAACTTTCGTTTGTTTTATCTGCTAATCGGAAGATAATAAGAAACTAAATGCAATGCTACGCCTCCAGTAGTCTTGCACTTAACTTTCAGAGAGGTGGCACTCACTACCCCTGCCCACCCTGTAGCCACACCCAAGGTGCCGATTGGTTGTGCTTGTGCTATAAGTCACTTAATTTAAGCTGTTCCCTAGCTCTACACTATTATGATTAAAATAAGAAATGAAATAACAGCCAACACTTTTTGCTTTATATATAGTATGTACTGTATGTCACTGTTCCATGTACACAAACCAGGACAAGCCTTTGGTTCTAGCAGTACAACATACAGTACAAGCAATATATTCCTCTGGAGAGTTTAGTTGGTGATGTTACTGCCCAGGTGCTGGTATAGTGTAAGAATGTCGTGCACTGTACACAATTCGATAGTGACCGCTCCATCTACAGTCAGTGTTCACATCCGTCCAGTGTCTGAGGATGAACAGGGTTTTATATCTCTAACCACCAGGGTTTTATTGTTCCTGTTTCTCAGAGGCCATAGAAGGAGACTTTAATCTATGGAGCTCTAATCACCACCAGGCTGCTGTGTGTGTATGTGTGTGGGTGTGTGTGTGTGCGTGTGTGTGAGTGTGTGAGGCCGAAGACCGTAAATAAAGCCTGAAACAATTTGTTGTGTTCTGGCCCATGCACAAGCACTATAGCACTATAAAGAATAAGACACTGGGGGAAAAGAGATAGAGAAAAAGACCTTGAATTGCATTGTACATTGTGAAATGAAAACCGAGGAGAGAAATGGAAATGAAGAAAACATAATGGGAAATAAAAAAAAAAGCCCAGAAAGACAGGGGGAGGAAAGCTGAAGAAAAGAGCAAGAGGAGAGTGAAGGAGAGGAAGCAAAGCTCAGACACTGAAGCCTTTGTCCTTCTTTAATGCCTCCTTCAGATCCACTTCCTTCCTGAATGCTGACATCATAACCTTGAGACAACTTTATTTAGCACACCCTCCTCATGAATAGGTAATCAGTTAGGCGGTCCTTCATCAGTTAGTTAACGCTGATGGGTTTTGCAACTGTACTTGATAATACTGTTCATGCAAGAACTGTTCCAGAACAGCTGATCTTCATGATCGAAAATAACAACTCAAACCTGTATCCAAACCTTACAATGCAGATAGTTATCATTCTTATGTCTTCTTCTCATATTTCTATTTTAAAAGTTGTATTTTAGTCATCTATCATATTCTTCATCGATTGGCCCTCGTGCTGAATTCTGTGCCATTCTGAAGCCTCTGGATGAAGAGATGATAGATGGAGAGTTATAAAAAGAAAGCTTGCAGACAATCAAAAAAACACAGAAAGAAATAGAAAGTAAACAGAAAACTGGAAGAACAGACTTGAGGAGCTCAGAAAAAGAGATCTCACTTTGCATCAATAAATATTCGAACCATACACACACACGCACACACGCATGCATTCTAACAAGTCCCAAAAATATTTGGCGGCCTGACAAAGCCTTGAGTGATGTTTACAAAACAGGCACACGGATCCCTAAAAGGCGTCGTCTGTCACATACTTACCCATCTGTGTCTTGGAAGTTCACATTCACCTTCTTGGCAGAACCGAGCAGCTCTGGGGAAAAAATAGAAGGGAGAGAAAATTGATTAGACATCAGACTACAGTGAAACACTCCCCCCTTTAATCTGGATGTTGAAGCAGCCCTGGATGTTAGAAGTGAATTTAGCACACAGAGATTCTCTCAGAGATACAGACGCATGAGTTCTTTACATTTTGTAAATAAAAAAAATCTATACTGTACTGTGTAAAAGTTTAAGGCACATGCAACATAACAAGGATGTCTTCAAAAAAAGGTCCTGCATAAAAAAATATTATAGAAAAAGCAGTGAACAGTAATTAATGAAACAAAGTCAATAACTGATGTGCCGATCATTTTGCTTAAAACATATTTGCACGGTTTTAAAGATAATTGGCAGCTTAGTTTTACTGAACATCCTGCAGAACAAGCTACAGTCTTTCTGACGACTTAGTCACCTGCTTCTTTCTTCATGCATGCAAAACCCAGAAGCTGTCATTTTGTTTTTCCGCTCTTTTACACAATATGCTGCTTTCGTTTCTGGCCTACTGATATTTTCCTGTGAGATTGACATTTTCTGATAGAATACTGGAAATCAGAAACCAGAAAGGGTACACAAGACTTTTGCACAGGATTGTATAATATAAGTATTAAATTGATTTTTTTGTAAAGAAATTACTTAGCAATAGTGATCAAAATAAGATAATAGTAAAATTGAAATAAGTATGTGATATTTTTATAGCTGGCACTACTCTGAGCTACTTCTGCTAAAAAGTATAAAGCAATCCGATCTTACACACATGCTGTAATTATGACATTAAGTTTGGTAATACGAACAAGCAGAGATTGTAAGCCGGAGAGTACGTGAGCAACACTGAGAAATTCTGCACATAAAATACTAAAGGCAAAGACAGGAAGGAAGAGGAAGCACTGCCTCCCATCCCTCAGGGCTGAAAATACACGGTCACCAGACCCAAACAGAGAGGGGACTATCTGTTCGTCACAGCATGAGGATGTGGGAGAGGAAACACCGCTGACCTGTATTGTCAGAAGGGTTAGGATAATTTAATAATAATAATGATAATAATAATAATAATAATAATGATAATAATAATAATAATAATGCAAACTAATATCACAAAATCTGTATATTGCAGAATAAAATACAGACATGCAACTGTTAACTATTAAACACTGTTGATACCAAAATGTTCATGAATTCTCAACTCTGATTGGTCAGAAGGTGCTGAGTTGTTTTCTATAACAGCTGTCCCATCTGTCCATTAAAAATGCGAATCAGAGGCAGACTATCGATTTGATTGCGCATCGCAATTTAGATTCAATTCAGCAACACTACTTTTTTGTCGTTTTTGCCTGATTTCTCTCAGCTGTAGTTCTTAAAGATTTTAAGTATTAAAAACTACAAAAAGTATCTAATGAAATACAGAAATGCTGTGTAACTTTTTTTTTTTACACTCATATTACCTTCAAATTTACTAACATCTTTTATCCTTGGGTTAATTTGAACCCAGCAATTTCAAATCATAATTAAAATTGTTACCCAAGTTCATGTATAAAAGTAACTGAATATGAAGCAAAAAAAATAGTTTTCACTCATTTATTTTAAGACTTTAAACATTGAATGGGGTCAAATTGACCCCAAAGATAATAGGAGGGTTAACGTCTCATACATACAATAGCGCTAATCCTTTTAACCAATCACCATAAACTCAAAAGTAGAATAAGAAGCAATACTCTCGTATTTGCAGATAATAGATGGGCTCAATTTTTGAGGAATGCATCATTTTTAGAGCATTAAACATTTAAACACATTCACAAAATATTGAATGAAAAAGATGATTGTCTACTCTAATAAACTGAACAGCTCTATTATCTATTCATTCATCTATCTATCTACACTAGGGTCACCTTCGGTTCTGATACCATTACCACTAATACCATTTTTTAAATATTCACAATCATGACACTGTCTCTTTGCACTCATCCTGGACTTTCATGGACACATTCATGCACACTTACACTTACACATTTATATTTTTCTTTTTTGGATCTTTGCACACAAGTCACTTTAATAAGACACTTTTCATGCATATTTGCACACCCCCAGTCATTTTTCTTATTTATTTTTTCTATATTTTGCTATATTGTATTTGCTATTTTTCTATTTTGCTATACAGAAAAATAGAAAAAATTGTACAGAATATTTTTATTTTTATCCTAGTTAAATTTGATCTTCTACTGTATTTCTTTTTCATATTTTATATTTATATATTCATATTTATTTCGTATCTATGAGCTTTATTTTTAAAGTCACAGGCGGTCGTATAAGCATTTTACTATGTATGTAAGTATGACTGTGTATGTGACAAAATTTGAATTAGAATTTCTGAAAAATTAAACCAATGCAGAAGTGCAAAAAACTTGCAGTTCCTCAATTGACCACTAGGTTCTTCAAAAGGGAGTCAATCCCTACTGACCTCCATGTTAAAATGCCTTACTTTACAAAAGAAATAAACATGTTCACAGCCTGGTACAAAACACAGTTTTGGTCTTCATAGCTAGTTTTTTCATTCATGACAACTGTACAAAGGGTGAATTTTTATGTAACTCATTAGGTAAAATTACATTAATCCATAAAATTATACATAACTAGGGGTGTGACTGAGTTGAGTGTCTGCTAAGCATCTCTTTAGCTAGCCAGCTAGCTCTAGCTTAATTCACCACAAGAAATGTAAGAGTAGACACGAGGCGGCGTGTAGGGTATGAATCATGGAGTTCAATCAAACGTATTAGCATATAAACTAGCTACTTTAGCATTTGAGCTAAGCGAAAGCTAAGCTCGCTAGCTTGTGGGTGGTAACTGAGTTAGATAGGGAGGTTCCAAACAACAGTCACGTTCCATTCAACCTCCCCATTTGTTCATTGATGGATTAACCAGGGTTTAGGTGGAGTCAGCTCCTGCCAAGATGTCAACCAGAGCTCCCACAGCTGAGCTTCAAAACCGCTTTTCAGAAAATCTATGTGTGACGTCACGCAGGGTTTGTCCAGTTCTTATTACACAGTCTATGATCTTACATCGTCATCTTTATCTGATTGTTGAGTGCAGTGAGCTGTAACATCATGCCAGCGGAAGAGGAAAATGATACTTTGCTGAGAATGCCACATACGCACATATACACACACATACACACACACACACACACACACACACTCTAGATTGCATAAGAAATGATAACTTCCCTGTTAAGAAATGACTGCTGGATATGAGCAACACACATACACACACACATACTGTATCCACTCAAACACTAGGTTATATAAGAGATGATAACCTCCCTGTTACAAATATGATTGCTAGCATATGAGCTTCCTGAACTTCCTGCCGTGTCTTAATATTCTGATGAGCATGCTTGATTGACAGCTCTCTGATCAAGACTCCCAATCTGCTTCAGTATGTCAATCAAGCAGATCCAAAGACGATGGTAACGAGGCAAAAATAAAGGTATACTCAACCCCATACAGTACATAACCAGAAAGAACACCCCCACTTCGATTTACATCTCAACAACATCACATGAAGCACTTTGGTTAATTGGCCAGATGTCAGCACACCATTGTTGTTGTTTTTTTTCTTTTCTCGCTCGTTCCAGAAAGCCTTGAGCATAATGTGTGATCTGAATCGTGTGAGTGTCGTAAGATGGCAGGAGGTTTATTCTCCACTTTCTCGCCTTGGGATAATTATACTCAGGATCTCTTTCTCAAGCTCAACTTTTCTTCTGCACTAAATTGGTGTAACCTAGTTTTTGGGTGCCTCAATGCAATTGGGCAACACAAGAATGATAGCAGTGACAGTTAGCAACAGAATAGAAGCCACTTCGTCCCAAAAACAATAATATGAAGTACATGCGGTAAACGTAAAAATGTGTCATACAGTAATTATGGTCTGAAATACCATTTTCTGTGTTTTAGATTCAAAGAGAGATACAACAAAGTGAAAATCTACCACTTTACAAATGCGAAACTTAGAAAGGTCAGAGCAGATGCACTCAAAATGCGTTCAACTGACAAATTTCAGACTTTCTTCGAGAGAGGATGATTCACAATCATTGCTCATGTCACATCTCTGGAAGGTGCTATAATGTGCTAAGATTTCTTCACAATGGGATTCAATATGCCACTTAGAAGCACATCTGCAAAATACAGCAGGACTAGGGAGATGTAAAGGGACGTCACTGATATCTATCTACAACCAGTTTTTGATTTTTTTTTTATTACTACAGTAAAAGCAAATATATACAGTATCTAAACAAGTCAAACTCAATGCCAATGGTATCAACAGAGAGGCATCCGGTACCAAAAATTAAAGTCCCTCTTGACACAAATTTGTATGCCAGAACCACAACACTAACCCAAATATACTTAATAAACAATTGAGTTTAAAAACTGCTTATAAGGAAGTTTTTAGTGAAGCTTCTAAAGAAGCCAGTTTGTGCATTTGTGTTTTCTGATATCAAATAAGTTATCATTACTTTTAAAACGTCTAAATTTTACAGCTACTCAATATTGGTATGACGTCACGAAAATTCACAAAATGTGCTTATTATTATTATTATTATTATTATTATAATTATCATTATTATCAGTACTATTATTTGGTCACAAAAACAGCCTAAAACAATTCTAATGAATTTGTGCTTTATATTTATTTTTGCTCAATCATGTGTGTACAGTGCGTTAAAATGAAAATAAAATTCAATTCATCATACTGCCAAGTTGTGTCCAAAAATTATATGCTTAGGATAACTTTATATTGCACAATCCTGATTTATTTATTTATTTAAACATAATGCAAAAAATGGCTAAACTGCTCTGGTTTACAGTATAAGGTCTACATGCTTTGACAAACAGTGCCAAAAATCTTTATACACAAAAGAGTGTTTAGTATTTTTCCTACCTGTTTACATATTGGTAGATAAAGGGTAGGGGGTTGTTAATGTAAAATGTATAGAAATATCAAACAAATAAAAAATTGTGTTAAAGGTCATATGTATTTGTTGTTAGTTGTATGTAGAAGACGACTTTTGTGCTGCAGGTAATGTCGGACTGTTCCGCTGGATACCACCGCAAGTATATTTCAGACCTGTAGGAAACACTGATATTACAGTAATGTATTTCAGGAGCTAAGACGCACCTAATAGTAATTTTGCAAACATTAAATGTGCAACATAAGATATTTGATATTAGATATTTGAAGAAGATTTGCTTGTTCTTAGCTGCTTCGATTTGCTTCGAAACTTTTAAACTCTTTTAAATCTCCTCTAGCCAGCATTTAGTATTTACTCAAGTGCAAATGGCTGTACCCAGTGCACGGCCATGGTAAAGCATATATACAACAGCACACTATAGGCACACCTATATGTGCTTACCGAAAATCCCATTTCAGATTTATTCCCCCTTTGCTGTTATAATAAGCTCCATACTTCTGGGAAGGTTTTCCAATAAAGACACAAGGGCATTAGCGAGATCAGGCACTGAGGTTGGGCGAGGAGCCTGGGTTGCAGTCCATACTCTAATTCATCCCAAAGGTGTTCAATTGGCCAAAAGTAAAGGCTCTATGCACGTCACTTAAGTTTCCAGTCCAATCTTGGCACACCATGTGTTCATGGAGTTTGTTGTAATGCACTGTGGCACTGCCGTGCTAGGACAGGTTTGTGCCTCTTATTTCCAATAAAGGAAAATGATAACAAAGACTTTTTTTATATAACAGTGTACTCTTTTGACTAAGTAGTACATTATACATGTACTGTATATATAACAGAGATGTACATGATAGCGCACATTAAAATAAAGATTTTTTGTTTAGAGTAGAGTGTCCTGAATTCTGTGTTTGAGACTGGATTTTGTTTTAATATCTATACTAATTAACAGCGATCAAAATTAGGTTCTGCTGTATGTGTACTACCTAGGTGCTATAATGTTACAACGCACATAAGCACACCATTTTGTTTCAGATGTTCAGATGTTTTACAAAACTCAGTCGTGCTTTTGTGATATTTTTAGACTAAAGAGGCTTCTCCTGGCACCCCTTCCCAACAAACCCTACATGTTCAGTCTTCTTCTAATTGTGCTGCCATGGACTTTAACATTTAACAAGGGTCTGAGATGTAGCTCTTCACGCTCACCTGAATGCTCCAGACCGGCAAACCGCCAAAACTTTAATAGTCTGCGAACCTGCTGATGATCAATTAATCAAAGGTTGATTAGCAGCACCTGGCTGCAGCTTACCCTATTCAATTCTGTAAAAGGATTATGGGGTTCTTAGTATTGCCCACATGTTTCCTTTTGGCTTTATTTTTGTTAAATGAATAATTGCATGGTGAAAAAAGTTATATCTTGTTATTCGAGGTTGTATTTGCCTAATACTAAGACCCACTATGATCAGATGATTTTTTTTTTTTTTTTTACATCAAATAAACACAGAATTAAAAGGGGTGGTACTAACTTTTGAACATGATTGTATACATAATGCATCTTGAAAAAAATTTTATATAAAAGAAAAGTAATTTTCCCCCCAAAAAATCATAAATGTAACTCATATATTCTACCTTTAGTACACATAAAGTGAAATATTTCAAGCCTTCATTTTAATGTTTAATGTTGATGATTACGGCTTACAGCTTATAAAAATCGAATATCTTAAAATATTACTCAATTTTATTTATATAGCCTTTTTAATGATGGTAATTGTCGCAAAATAGCTTCACAGAATAAAAATATTTTCTAGAAATTAATATAAAATGTGTGAGAATATACATATAAATCAAAACAATCAGATTGTGCCTGATGAGCAAGCCGAGGGCGACGCTGACAAGGAAAAACTCTGAGATGGCAATTGGAAGAAACCTTTAGAGAAACCAGACTCAACAGTGAACCCACTGATCTGCAGTCATACTGTGTGTTAGGAGGCTGGAAGTCCAATATAACAGGAGAGGTGTTTAAGTTACTGTATACTGAGTCCACTTTCATTATTGGAGGCTTAGATACAAAACTGTCTGTAGGAATTTCAGGCCTGAACTATTGAGTGACTGCAGTCACAAGCCATCAGAGAACAGCTGTCTGCGTCAGCCTAGTCCAAGACCATCTGCATGGTAAAGTGAAAACGGGGACCAGGATGAGTCGGACAAGGCCGAAGGGCAGAGGAGGTCTGGATTACTGGGACCGCCGTGTGTAGCTCAAAAAAATTTTAATGTATACTAAATTACTATTTATACAGTACTAATAAAGTTTATCGCTTGGTCTAGTTCACACCACAACCATGCGGAAGAGTGCTGACATCAAAATAAAAACAAATCTATACAGGGTCATGGGAGGTCTGGAGCCTATCCCAGGAGGGGGGTACACCCTGGATGGGATGCCAATCCATCGCAGGGCACAAACACGCTCCTTCACACAACTTCCACAATTTGGGAATGCCAATTAACCTAATCTGCATGTCTTTTGACTGTGTGAGGAAACATGCAAACTCTTCATGCAGTTCCTTGCAGCCCTGGAGGTCTAGGACTAACCACCACTGAGCCACCGTGAAGCCCATGAAATATTGAATGTAGAAGATATGAATCTTTCAGTTTTTAAATAAAATGACAAAAAAGGTAAAAAAAAACTTTCCACTATAATGACATTCTTTGAGATGCACTGTACAAACCCTAATGTTTGATGACCGTTATGATATAGCTATAACGACGCTGCCAGGATGTTCACCGCTGGGACAATGATGCTTGTGAAGCTTAGAATGACTTTGGTTAAACTGACTTTGAGATAGTGTTGAATGAATGACCCAAACACAGCGATGCAAATTCCAACCGTTATCCTTTATTTGCGGCATTTATTTATTTATTCATTCCTTTAAGTTGCTAACAGTGTTTAGAACTCTCATTCTAGCAAAAGTCAGGACAGCAGGAAGTGGGCTTAATACTGGCCAAAGTACTGGACATCTGAAGTGTACATAATAAAATGATGAACATTTTAGTGACATTAAGTGATATCTAAAGCATGGTAATTCAGGGATTAACAGAATTGTGGGTTTAAACGATAGTTATACGGTACTGAAGTGCTTAGATACAAAAGCCACTTGTACGGCTGAATAGAGACGACTAAAACACTCCAGAAACGCTTTGACTGAGAATTTGCTTGGTTTTGAATGCATCGTGTGAACTTTCTTTTTTTTTTTTCCAGCACTTTACAAAACATCGTGTTCTCTTTTATTTAAGATTCCTGCAGTGGCTTTTCTTCACCATGTAAATCAGTAAATTCCGGCGGTGTGGCGCATGTGAAAGCGCTTCCTAGAGGACATGCACACTTTACCCTGAGCGAACATTCGCACAAGACGTCCTGACATGCATACAGAGACGTGCACGCATCAGTGATAACGTCGCGGAATGACGTCAAAGGCTGCATGTAACAGCTACATCTGTACCTTTCGCACTAGCCCTGTCTGTCTGCCTGTCTCTATCCAGACTGCATAAAATGCACACATCTGAATCTGTTAACCTTTACGCATGGAGTGTGTCTGGGTGCGCACATGTGTGTGTAACCTGCAGGTGGTTAATGAACAGTGTCTGGATCACTGCAAGCAAAACTATTAACACTTGGCTGCGTAAAGAGTCCAGGATCACTTTCCAGAGTGCATCACAACCAACACACACACACACACACACACACATGCCTGTGACGTATATAGCTTGCTAGAGATTAGATCAGGCAAAAAAAAATGAGTTAATTTCTCTCTCTCTCTCTCTCTCTCTCCCTCTGTGTGTGTGTGTGTGTGTGTTATGTCTCATTCTGTGTATCTTCATAAAAGGAGTGGAACACCGAACAGTTAGAACAACATCTCCAAATATATCTCCAGACCTCTCAACCCCAAAGGAATACAGTGGAGTCCTGCACAATGATGGACAATGGATGATACAGTAGTAAAAACACAGCAACGAGTAATACACATCATATTTTTAATGTAATCCTGTTACAAGTCTTTTGTCCTTCGTCTCAGAGATTAACCAGGAAGCGCTTTCACATGGGAAACAAGCAGCCACTGTCTAATTATCATTATTTGTAACTGCATGTAGATTGGCCACTTTTTTCTTTTTGTTTTTTTTTAACATCCGTTTTTCACCATTTTTGGCTAAATAAAGTTTTCGGTGGCATTCTTAATAAATATACACTGCCTGAGAAAAAAAAAAAAAGAGTCACATTTCATAAGGGGTTAGAAATTATTGGCCTGGATCGAGGAAAAAAAACAACTAAGGAGATTTGAAATGACTGAGATTGGGTTAAAACTGTCTGACACATTGAAGGTTAGTGCTGTTCTGTCAAATTGTGATCTAAAAAAAAAAAAACAATCTGTGATCTTAGATCACTTAAAGTGCCCCTATTATGCCATTTTAAAGGTTGCTACTATTGCTTAATGAGTCTCTTAAAACAGGTTTACATGTATGCAAGGTCAAAAAACACTTTAGTTTTCTCCAAAAATAG
>JAOVVB010000026.1:7322423-7332621 GCA_028570985.1 Heterobranchus longifilis
CTCCAGCACGATGAGAAAACCACACACACACACACATACACACACACACACACACACACACACACACACGCACACACTAACGGAATGACTGCTGTATGGCTCACAGATTAGATAAATTGTCTGAATAACAGATTACAGAAGCTATAAATAACTAAGTACTTAAATGGTGGACCTAAGGCGTAGATTACATTGTTACATCAAAAACGTAATCCAAGTACTCTAACGTGACTTTGTTGCACCCACCACTGGTCATCACAATGTTTTGACAACCAAAAGTTCCTGCTCAGAAGAATCATGTCTTATCCATGGACATGTCCCAAATGACAATAATTGCTTTATGTACTCTACACACCATATTATGTGAATTACTGTTGGAGCAGCTATTACGATGTTGAATAAAGGACTACATGTATCCTTTTGAATATCTGTCGGTCACAAAAACGGAGGCACACAATTGTGGTGCCCCAGCATACAAGAACCTCAAAGAACTTTCACCTTAAGAACAAAATTTTTCCAAGAAATTTGCCTCGGTATACAAAGCATTTTCAGCATACGAGCAACCGAACCGAGCTGTGCATACGTCCGTTTTTTTAAGCAAGGTTTAATGTCCATTTATTTTATATTTTACTTAATTTACATGTTTTTTTATATATATATATATTTTTTGATTGTTTTATATGCAAAAATATGATTATTGTGTTGGAAATTGGTAATATTTTATATTACATTCCTATACCACTGGATGTCGTTGTATACTCACTCACTCATCGTCTATACCGCTTTATCCTGGTTTTAGGGTCGCAAGGGACCTGGAGCCTATCCCAGGAGACTTAGGGCACGAGGCAGGGTACACCCTGGACAGTGTGCCAATCCATCACAGGGCACATCACACAGGCAATTGGCAATTTGGGAATGCCAATTAGCCTAATCTGCATGTCTTTGGACTGTAGGAGGAAACCCACCAAGCACGGGGAGAGCATGCAAACTCCATGCACACAGAGACGGGAATCGAGCCTGGCCGGGAATCGAACCCGAACCCTGATGGTGCAAGGCGACAGTGCTAACCACTAGACCACCGTACCACCTCTTTGTATACTGTAGCATTACAATTTACAGTAGCATCCAGCATAACAATGTCCCCCTGCACAAAGACTGAGGTCCATAAAAACAAAGTTAATATGGACAAACTTGAGTCTCTCTCTTTCTGTATTTCTCTCCCATTCACCATGTTTTGGCCTCTGTTAGAGGTCATGTTACATTGTTTTAAACAGTCTAGATGTGTGTGTGTGTGTGTGTGTGTTGATGCACTCAGGTTATCTGTACTCATATTCATGCATAATATTTTCCCATGGTCCACAATATTGCATTAAAACACTATCTGGTAACCAATCTGCGAGCTCTTCCTGGAGTGGCTCTGTAATCATGTTTACCGCTCTTATAAAGCCTTACTAATCATCTAGCTTGCATGGTATTAATTAGCAAAGTAATTAGCTAGACGATGGACTAGCCATCAAAATAAATGGACGTAGATGATTTTATTTTGTTCCAATCTATAAAGAAGAAGAAAAACAGACGGCGGCCTTTGATGGCTAGGTGTAATCTTAGGGGTTTGTACATTTTAAATGGGCTTTAAATGCAGAGATGTGGCTGCGGATAAGGGAAGAGCTGTGCTACACTGCTGTCTCCTTCCTCCCTCTGGAGTCTGGAGAGATTGGCGTCTCATTGACCTTTCTGTACTGAAGCGGCCTTGTCGATAGCAGCACTGGGAGTATAGCGTTTCCTCCTCTTAAATAATGACAAAGAAAAGGGATTTAACTCTCTCACAGCTCACTGCTAATTTAACTTTTGCTGAAGTAGGTCGAAATTACATTTCATAATTACCTAAGCTTGTGCCATAGTTTGAGATATTACTATGAATCAGTAATTTAATATTAGTAAATGTAATAAGTTTGCTTCTGTCAATTAGCTAAATCTAATCCATTACCGAACAGGCGACTTCATGAAACACCACTCATTAGCATGGACGTCCATTTCTGCCACACATAAAGGTGGTTTAGGATAAAGACTTTGGTCCTCATTTGGTCAATATGTGTGTTACACTGAGTGTGTTTACATGCACCTTAATAATTCTAATGATCAATAACATATTTCGATATTTTCCATTAGCTGGCTAATCAAGTGTCCATGTAAACAGCACACTCTTAGTCCCTTACTCTTACATCTCACATCTGATTAAGACTGTTATCCATTTCAGGAAATCCAATAACGCCACCTGGATTTTGGCCCAGTAATCAGGTTACTCAAAGCATGTTCAACAGCTAATCAGATCACTTTCCATTTTCTACACAGTGTAGGCATGGAAAGAAAAGTTAAGTTTTGTTAAGTCACTTGTGTTCCACCAATATGACAAACACAGCATGATGGATTAAAGTAGGGATGCACTCATAAGGATAGAAGTATTGGGTATCAAACAGAAACTCACCAAGCACGAGGAGAACATAAAAACTCCGTGCACCCAGACCCAAGGCGGGAATCTAACCCTCGACCCTGGAGGCCACGGTGCTAACCACTACGCCACCATGCCGCCCTGAGAGCTCAGTATCTATTCACACTCATACTCATAAAACTGTTTTTGCACTGATACAAATTTTACGACAGAGCTCAATACAGCCAAGACAGACCCACTCCTCATTTGAGACAAATGTGGGCGTCATCGTTGATGACAAAGAAGCGGAACTACCTTTCTGGGCACAGGGGAAAAAATGAACTAATGGAACAACAATCAGGTCAGCATGTTCCCTCCTCTCAAAGTTAAGCTGATGCGCTGCCTCTTTTTAGTCTGTCTTGCTAGTCTAGCTTAGTCATGCAGCTCTCAGTCTGCCCATGGATTACTTGCCAGACACTTCCACAGGTGTCTTCCGTGACAACAGTAACAAAACCGAGAATGAAATTCATTCATATATTCATTCATCTGCTATACTGCTTATTCCGTACAGAATCGCAGGAAGCCTGGAGCCGATCCCAGGAGACTTAGGGCACAAGGCGGGGTACCAATCCATCACAGGGCACATATGCACACACCACACACTCATTCACACACTACGGGCAATCTGGGAACTCCAATTAGCCTAATCTGCATGTCTTTGGACTGTGGGAGGCAACCGGAGCACCCAGAGGCAACTCACCAATCATGAACACGCACCCAGACCCAAGGTGGGAATCAAACCCTTGACCCTGTTCTATTCAATACATTTGATACAGTAAGTGCAAAAGGGCAATGATGATAATCATGTCACTTGTGAAAATGCATTAATACTGTATGCAAGCATGCACAGAATGAAACTTGCGTCCCTTCATAATAGAAGGCTTACTTCTTTATGGATGTATAGATTTTTCAAATATTATAACAATAATCCTCTTTCTTGAAATGTAAAAGACTTTCTGTTGCATCTTCAACAGTAACAATGCGGCACTGTTGTTTATGAGCGGTCGCCCTGGTACTGCAGGACCGTAAAACTGTGCTCCGGGACAACGGCAAGTATTTTATCAATCAGTCAGCAAAAGTGGTATTGGTGTATTCCTTGATTAAAAGTGTCTATTTACTGTATCTTTAGCTGTATACTTTATCAGAAGTATTCCACTAGTTTCTCCTTGGAAGCTAAAGGTTGAATTGCATTGCTGGATGAACCTACTGGAAAATATAATTCACATAACATAAACATATTTAAACATATCTAAAAAGCTAAAATACTAGAGCTTGGTAGTGGAGTCCCTAATTTTGTTCATTAGAATGTTCTACACTCAGGATCATGAAAGCCAACATACCAGTATACGGCATCTACAGGATAGTGACAATAAAGTCAACTGTTCAAAAAATAATTTTGCATAGGAGCTTCTTTTTCTTTTTTTGTTTTGTTCCCAAAATAAATGCCACATAAGCCTATTAGCATATTCATCCCGAATGGTGATTGCAGTTGAGCAGGTGTTCAAAGCTCTCTGCTTGAAAGATGCACTGATGTGGCATCTTCACTTTCTGCCATGGTAAACTCACTCACTGTAGACCACTCATCATCTATACCGCTTAATCCTGTATTCAGGGTCGCGGTGGCCTGGAGCCTGTCTCAGGAGACTTAGGGCGCGAGGGCGGGTACACCTTGGACAGGTTGTGAATCCATCACAGGGCACACTTACACACATTCACACACTATGGGCAATTTGGGAACGCCTGTTAGCCTAATCTTAGCCTAGCCTAGTCCATGTCTTTGGACTGTGGGAGGAAACTTACCAAACACGGGGAAAACATGCAAACTCCATGCACAAAGAGACGGGAATTGAGCCTGGCCAGAAATTGAACCCGGACCCTGGAGGTGCAAGGCGACAGTACTAACCACCACACCACCGTGCCGCCTGGCCATGGTAAACATTACAGAAAAAGAACCAAAAAGTTGGGGGGTTTTCCAGTTCATTAAAGTGAAATAAAATCTATGTCATTAAATAAGTACACAACATCAGTTGGCTATATTTATTTCAAATGCCAGCAAAATATTTTAGCCTAAAATAGTCAAATTTTTGATTTTGGGGCAGTTGGGGATTTTCAGGTTTCAAGCCAAGTTCTCAAAAAAACTAGGAGGTTTTCCTGAGAAAGAAAAAGTTTGAATATATTTCTAAGATAATAAACCCAAATGCATCTTTTCTCTATGGCAGATGAACAGCTGGTCTAAGGACCAGGTGGCTGCCTTCCTCTCTGAACAATGCCCTAAGGTATTGCTCACTGCAGATTCACCCTTACTGAAGGCTACAGAATCAATATGCTGATACATCTGATTCATAAGTTGGAGAATACAGGCAAAAATGGGAATAAATCCTGGATTTCACCACCAGCCTTGGATACGAGCAAGACAAACTTATTGCCAGAGCTTTCAGTCCCCCAATCTCTTTTTGTTAAGAGTAATTGCTAGCAGAAGGGCAGTTTTCTGAGACAACAATTTCATACTGGCATTATATGTAGGCTTGAAAGCAGGGCCCTTAAGGGATTCCAGCAAAAGGATGAGATATTTTGTCCTTGGTCCTAGCAAATTGTGGCAGATGGAGGTGACACTGAGCCTATGGAAAGATTGTAATAAGCCTATAAGACCCCAGAGAAATACCATCCATAGTGTTGCGTGCTGTGATGGGTGACTCAAATAACTTAATGTATAAGAGGTCATGACACTGTCTAGGGGTCCACCAAATTAAGGATTAAAAAAGTGAACATTTAAACAGCTTCAAGTTACAAGGCATACAAGACCCATGTACCGTACATGGTAAGGGGAAATCATAAGGGGAATGCTAGGCCACACTTCTGAGTTTTCAAATCAACCAGAGGGCCATGACTCTACAAAGGTTACAAGATCTGCTTAGGGGAAGTAGCCATTTGGACAACTGTTAAAAACAAAGGAAGCAGCAAAGGAAGTAAGATATATAACAAGTAGAGAGGCCAGTTTTGGGCCAGAGCATCCAGTTCTAACAGGAGTGTGGCTCTACCAGGGAGAGCGCAACCAGCAGTGCGTTTACGTGGTACTGGTGAAGAAGTTTGTCAACTCCACTTCACCGGATGAATGTTCCAGCTCAACAGTGAGTCCATCACACCATTGTACAGTAAATATTCCACTATACATTCCACTGTACCACATTACAACAGTGCTTTATAAAAGATGGTATTGTGTGTTCGGGATTGAACTGCACCATCCAACCTTACTAAGGTTTATGGTACGTGTCAGCTGGCGGTGGCCATCCCAAGAGGTAAACTTGGTGGCAAAGACAAATATTCCCTGTCCAGTCAGAAAAGAGATCGAGTTATAGCCAGAAAGTGAAAACTATCTGTACGATTACACTATGAACTGGTTCCAATTCAATTTGCGGACATTCTACCGATCCTGTGGAAATTAGCACATACTGTACCAATCCCCTAGCAACTGTGTACCTAGTATTAAGGGTATAAGGACAGACTCCTGAGTTTAATTATCCTTGATGAAGAAATTAAAAGCATAGAATCAATGTTCATCCAGATCAGGGGCCGGCAACCCGCGGCTCCGGAGCCACATATGGCTCTTCCATCCCTCTGCTGCGGCTCCCTGTGGCTTTGGATGCTGTTAAAATGAATATTTAATTAAAATGTATTTAATTTAATTTATTTATAAATAAAAAGTAGTTTTTATCTTACACATAAAAATGTGTATTAACATCAGTTTCTTATGCTGCTTACCACAGAACATAATTTTTGCTTACAAAGATATACTGTATAGTCAGCTAATTAAGGCAACATAAAAGCAACACTACACAAATATTTGCAGGCTAACTATTTATCTTAGCTAATATTTGTAGCTCTCCAGCAGTAAGGATTTCATAGTAGGAAGCTACCTAACTAATATTGCATATAATCATCGTGGGGGCATGGTATTAAACTTCAGCCCTACCCTTGATATTCATCTAGACCAGGGGTCGGTAACCCGCGGCTCCGGAGCCACATATGGCTCTTTCATCCCTCTGCTGCGGCTCCCTGTGGCTTTGGAAGCTGCTAATATGAGTAGTTAATTTTAATTCATTTTATTTAAGTTCATTAGTATTTTAAATCTATTTCTAAATTTGAGAATTATCGTGATCTTGTAACATTAAAAAAAAACAACGTTTAATTCTTTTCAAAATATGCGTCACAACCGCCGATGTGCAACACCCGCCAGCACACGATTTATATAAATAGTCCTCTTTTTTATTCAAGTTGACAGCTGACTGCACGCTCCAGTACAGCAATAAAAGGATGACGGCACACAGAAGCAGACGGTTTTTGGTTTGCTGCAGGTGGGCAATTTGGGGGTTTCTTTTCAAAAGGTTTTTTATATATATACACCATAAAGCTACCAAAACAATATACAGTATGCAGTGTTATCTTCATTTTAGATGATCTGCTGATGAGAGATTCTTTATTGATCCAGAAAAAAATCCTAGAAGTTAAGAAGTAGCATGTCGCATAATCAGTAAAAATAGGCATAAAACCTTTAACAAAAATGTAAACAACCTATTAATTGCAGGTCATTATGTTACATATTATTATATGTACTGCAACACTGACCCCAAAATTGTTTATTTTGTAAATAAATTTTAATGTACATATTTGCGTTCGGGGTGGTAAAACATTCCAAGCATTCCTCGTTAATCCTGCGCTCTAAAATACGCACCCCTTGCAAGTGGTCCACTGTACCTGTGCCTGTGCGATAGTACCTGTGCAACAGGAGCAAATTAGTTGCTAAATCTGTTTAGAAATCTGTTTAACAAAATCTCAAAATTAGGAATTAATATCGAACTGTTTTTTATATACAAATACAATTTTACATTGCAATACAAAAAGAATCAGCACTTTAGTAGCGTGATCATATCATATCGGGTGGTCCCTTGGAAATTTCCATCCCTAATAATTAACATTTAAATTCTAATTCAATTGCAAAATGCATTGTAATATTTGCATTAACATTATAACATTCTTTCCATAAACATCTAAAAAACCATTGGGAAAAAATTGGCCACACTGATTTGACAACCATAATTATACATCACTTATACAGTAGTTTTTATCTTACATACAGTATAAAAAAAAGGTGTATTAACATCGGTTTCTGATTCTGCTTACCATAGAACATAATTTTTGTTTACACAATACTGTATAATCAGCTAATCTAGGCAACATAAAAGCAACACTACACAAATATTTGTGGTTAGTTAGTAAGGATTTCATATTAAGAGGCTCCCTAACTAATATTGCATATAATCATCGTGGGGACATGGTACTGTATAAAAATTTCAGCTTTACCCTTGATGACGCAGCGATGTTAGCCAATCAACAAAATAATCATGTGTTGATGAGATTTGCTTATTCGCATTATTAATAATAAGGGTTAAACTAGTTAAACTCTCTTTCAGTCCATGTTAAAGTGTATGCTGATTTTCCCTGCTTTGCACACAGTGTTATCAGAACAACTTCCAGACCTACAGAAACCCTGACCAGGATAAAGTGCCTACTGAAGAGGAGCAAAAAAAATGAATGAAGCTGTGAACATGTGTAAAATCATAAAGCTGCCTCAGTTATCAGAACGCTCCAGATGTGACACAAACCCCACCCACTCTCATACACACACATACTGTAGAGCTAGATGAATATTTCATAGTTGTATTCTACTGAACCATTGCTTATTTTACCATGAAACGCTCATTAAGACACACACATGCACATTTATAGTACAAATGCTAAAAAATCTATAATTATGTACTAGAAGATAAAATTAGGTTCTGTAACAAATCAAACAACATGCATTACACACTATGTCCTTCATGAACAATCACTATATCATGCAACTACCTGAACGATTATCCTTATTATGGACTAATAAAATCTTAAAGAAAAAAGGAATTATTTTGTTGAGTATAAATAAAGAAATAATGACTTTCTCTCTTTTTTTTTTTTTATAACATCACGCTTTACTATAATGAGCTCGTTATTATTTATTTCCTAGAATACCTCTCATAAATGTCCTGAAGTGTCCATTCCATACATAAATAAGGGACCATCATCAAATTATGGATCATCAAATTTATGGTATGTGTAAACCACATTGAATTATCGCCTTAATTGTTCTATACTGGCATACAGTACAAGAAAGAGCCTGTAAAATGTTATGCGAACAAAGACCAGTCAGTGCAATAGATGTAAATTCAAGGTAGTACACATTATTCACATGCACTTTGACAACGGTCCCTTACTTCTCTCTCACTACAGAGAGGAACTCTTAATGCCCAGTTTAAAGACAAGATGCATCAACAACTCAACAGACATACACACAATTCCTTAAGGGTATACATGAATGTTTTTTTTTTCAGTAATGAGTACTTACCAGTCCTAGCACAGGTGGTGGGAATAATCATAATAGAATGTGTTGGAACACGGGCGTGAAGAAAAAAGCGACGTTGTGATGGAGCTGCTCCTCGCAGATTACTGGTCTGTGTTTTAGGTCTACAGCCAATAATAAAGCTGCACTTCATCAAATGGTGTAATGAGTACTATTCCTAATGGTTGACGAGACACAGAGGGTGTCTGTCTCGTCTCTCTCTCTCTCTCTCTGTGGTAAGTCACTAGGCTGCAGAAGGCTCAGATGGATCTGCTGGCAGGCAGGGCATCATATTGACATCATGTATGTGTATATGCTTAATGTTCCTACCCTGAAGTGCTGTATTTGTTACACAGTTAAAAAAGACAGACAGCAGACACACAGAGCGAGTGCGAGAGAGAGAGAGAGATGGAGAGAGGGAGCGAGAGAGGGAGAGAGAAGGAGAGGGAGAGAGAGAGAGTGAGGGAAAGAGAGATAGATGGAGAGAGAGAGAGAGAGGGAGAGAGAGAGGGAGAGAGAAGGAGAGGGAGAGAGAGGGGGAGAGGGAGAGAGAGATGGAGAGCGGGAGAGAGAGAGAGAGAGGGAGAGAGGGAGAGAGAGAGAGAGAGAGGGAGAGAGAAGGAGAGGGAGAGAGAGAGTACCATCCCAGTGCTAGATCTCACAGCCTACTGATTCTAAGAGTAAACAGTAAACAGCAGGTTCACTAAATTTCATTTGTCCCCTCTATCTTTCTTTCTTTCTCTCTCTCTCTCTCTCTCACAGTTTCTTCACACAAAATGAAAATAACCTGATCACCTACCCGATTACCCGATGCTTCGTCACACAGATAAAAGACTAACCAAGCGATTAATAGATTCTGTTCTGCTGATTTTTTTCATATGCAGTATGTTGTGGTGCACTCTGTAACTTTTTTAAAACGAGAAACAAGCATGTGAAAATGGATAAAGAAGGTAATAAGGATGTTAATTCGCAGGAGTCTGATTTGTCGTCATAACGTGACTACCTCAGATGGTGTGCAAATATGTGATTGCTGCTGGATTTGGTGGCGTTTGCTGGCGATAGCATCAGTTCATTCACTTCTGTTGCAAAAGAGACGATGCTGTGGAACATGCTGTGCTTTACGCTTCATAAAATAAATAATGTGCGGGTAACATTGACTGATACTGACATTGCAGGCTTTTTTGGGGGGGATTTTAGCCAGATTTTCTCCCTAATTTAGTCGTGTCCAATTCCGCCCCGTCACTAGGGGCGCTCCCACATTAAGGCTACTACTACCACTCAGT
>JAOVVB010000026.1:7361641-7375918 GCA_028570985.1 Heterobranchus longifilis
CCCGGCTTGGGACCGGCACTTCATCCAGTTGCTGAAGTTTGGGCATTGGGTGGGAGTTAATTGGAGGTCTGAGATACATACAGTGTGTATGAAAAAAACGCTGTGTTCATTGGTTGGGAAAATGGGCTGTGGTTACTCCTAACAGGAGCAGGCACAAGATAAAGAACAACATGATGAACTTCTGAAAGTTCTCGGATACATTATCATCAATCATCAATTGATTGTTAAAAGCTACAGAGCCATAGCCAAGACCATAACCTCTTCTCTCAGGGCAATGAGGCTGAAAATATCATGGTGGAAAGCTCAATGAACTTCACCCAACCATCCCAGGACAGGTGAGACTCCCAAGCGACCAAACTAATAATAAGGCAGAAGAGAGTGGTTATTGAAGAAAAAGACAAGCTGAAAGCATCAAGGAACCATCAGAGATGAGCTGCACTGCTCTATTCTCTAATACTCTATTGCTCTAATACTCTTTTCTATTCCTACACCTTACAAAAATCATGTATTAAAAAAAGAAGAAGAAGAAGCACAGAGATACATTTCTTAAAGCATTTAAACAAATACAGTTCATCCAAAAAAAGTGTAAACCTAATTTATATTTTGGAATTTAATATGAGCATCTCATATTCTAGTTTCATCACACAAAGTGAAATATTTCAAGAGATTTTGAGATTTTCGTTTGAAAGTTTTTCATTTTCATGAGCTGTAAGCCAGAATGATCAAAATTAAAACAAAACAAAACAAAAGGCTTAAAAGATTTCACTTGAGGATAAATCAAAAGAATAAATTCAGAAGGTTTGAAAGAGTTTCCAATATATTAGAGTTTCACTTTTAAAAATTACAATAAAAAATTACAAACTGATTTCAGCAGTTCTTAATCATATTTGGAGAAAGAAGGCTATGAGTATAATTTCAAGAACACCAAATCCACAGCGACAAAGGGAAAGAGGAAGGAGTATTAAGATGTGGGTCTGCAAATGCTATTGAGGGATTACGCATCTCAAAAGGAAACATGAGTCATGTTCTGGTACATATTAGATGAGAATTTAATCTCATGTGCCGATGTTTGTCTCGATGTTTCAGGAAAGCCAGAACACACCCTTGTAACCTTGGAGAATTGAAGATGACTTGCCAAGAGGAATGCTGTAGAAGAACGATTTAATTCTTAAAACATTGTCAACTCTGCCAACATCAGCTTAAAATTTGTTCATTTGTGGTGTCAGCTAACTTTTTCTCTCATAAGTACAAATTCAAAAGACGTGTGTAATAAAAAAAAAAAAGCACTGGAAATATACACTAATCATAACATTAAAACCACTAACAGGCAAATTAAACAACACTGATAATCTAAAAAAAAAAAAAAAAACAGTATTAGGCAACAGTCAGTTCTCAAAGATGTGTTGGAAGCCTGAAAAGAGAACAAGGTAGATTATCTCCAAAACAGTACAGTACAGTATATCCGATATGCAGTGGTCCGTACAATACCTACCAAAAGTGGTCTAAGGAAGGACTGCTGGAGAAGGGTAATCAGCACCCAAGGCTCATTAATGTGCATAGGGAGCAAAAGCTAGTTTGTGTGGTCTGACCCCAAATAAATGCTACTGTAGTCAAACTTGTTAAAAAGGTTAATACTGGCTATGATAAAAAGGTTTAAGAACACAGACTGCATAGTAACAGAACAGTCAAGAGTTTCTGACCCGTACCTACCTACAATGGGCATGAGCATGGACATGAGAAGTGGTCCATGGAACAATGGAAGAAGGCGGCTTGATCAGATTCATCATGTTTTCTTTTATATTATGTGGTTGGCTGAATGTACATAACGTACCTGGGAAGGTTTTTGAACCAGGATGCACTATGGGAAGAAGACAAGCCGGTGTAGGCAGTGTGATGCTCTGCATATATGTGTATCTGCTGGGAAACCTTGGTCCCTGACATTCACCTACTTAAACATTGCTGCTGATCAAGTACACCTCTTTGTGGAAAGAGTATTCTCTGATGGCAGTGGCTTCCTTTACCAGGATAATGTGCCTTGAAACTCAGCAAAAAAATAATTAGGAACATAAAGTGTTCCAAGTTTAATCATTGGAAGCCAGAAACGTCCAGTACTTAAAGGATCAGCTGCTAACTTCTTAGTGCAATATACTACAACTCAACAATCAGCATTCTTGTGGAGTCCATGCCTCAATAAGTCAGATCTGTTTGTGGCATAACTGGGATCTATATAGTATTAAGGAGATGCTTTAATAATTTAAGGAGTATTTTAATATTATGACTGATCAGTGTATAAAAACAAACCAAAAAAAAAAACCCGACAGTGTCTGAATACTTGCTTCCCTTACTTTTACACAAGTATGTGACTATAGACTGGCAATTTAAAGAACAGTATTAGTAGGTCAGGACAGTATGGCTAATGTGGCAATAACTCCCAGCCGTGTTCTAGTAATGTGCAAGTAGTGTTGGTAAATGTGTTCCCACAGACAGACGTGACTCTTGGTAACAAGGTGCCTTTTTTAATTTTCAAGGATCAGGCATTCCACTTGCTGAATGTTCATAAGAAAGACTGTAGTGGGCTCCGAGCCACCTCGGCCAGAATTGTCGTTCACAGACGTATGGCCTTTCTTAAAAACTTTTAAAAACACCATTCAAAGGTCTATGAGTCTAATCAGTGTGCTGTATTTGAAGTCTTTTGTCAGTTTCCTCTCTTCCTTCGCCAGAAATTTCATGACAAGTCTCAGTTCGACTTAAACACCTCTAATATACAGTAGCGGTGTTGATTTTGTTTATTCTGCGTACCATCTAGTGAAAATGAACAACACAACACATGAATCATTGGCAATGAAAAAATCCTTTATTTATTTTTTTAAATAGGAAACAAACAAAAAAAACTCTTTTTGAGCAAAAGCACCAACAAACTGGCTTTAGTCATTTTATAGATTTTTTTCCCCCACAGCCAGTTGTATTTTGTGCAAACGATGCTGATCTCCATTTGAGGCGCTGGGGGAAAAAAAAAAAAAGTCTGTAGCTGGTAAAGTCACATTTCTGCAGAAATCTTCATCAGAAATAAAGCGAAACCTCCAAAATGGACACTCAAAGAATTTCAAAGCACTGCAGTAGCATCGCTCCCTTTGGTATTTGAACTCAACTCCACCCAAAAACAAACAAACAAAAACAATCCCTATCATAAGATTTGATCCTTTTTTTTTGCATCTATTGTTTGGCTACGTGCCGATAATCAGTTCTACAAATGATAATAGTAATAGTGAGATTTAGAATGCGCTCCAACGTTATCATGTACTCTGAAACATTTTGTCAGAACACTCGCTTGACATTTTTACACTGCATCTGTTATTTTATTAGGAGTAGAGGTGTAGCCAATTTAAAAAAAAAAAAAAGACAGGCAGAGTTAACAATGTGGAAACATATTGGCACAAGCCACTAGAGACAGGAATGACCATAGCCCTCCTGATACGATAACACGATAACCAGGTGCTGATTTGTATTCCAATTCAATACGTTTTATGATTTTATAAATATCCTGATTCAATATTAATGTTTTCAGATTTTGCTACAATTCTAAACAAACCTTGCAAATAATTTGTTCCTACCACACAGGATGCTGTTCTGTGTGAATCCTACAGGATTACCACCTTAAATTCAAACATATACATTTTAAATGTATTATTAAACACAGATTTTGACATGAATTGCCAAATAAAAGAATGTCGATACACATCAGAGTCGATTTTTACTGATCGATCTCGATAAGCCACATTATACGATTTTCAAAGCTTATTCTGGAAAAATTTTTTGGGTCATGTGCTGATTGATTTTAAATCAATCATTTATATTAAAAAAAATCTAAAAATGCATCAGGGTTTGTGAAAAAAAGGTACCAAAAGAATCAGCTTTATTCTGAAAAACTACAGTACTGTTTTCTCTGCTGAAGACAAGACGCCATCTTGAAATTCATCCAAAATAAGGATTCTCACATGAGACGTTTGTACAGAGCATTCGGCTCGGTCATGTTCTTCGGAATATTCAGATTTATTGTACACCCTGATTAGCTGCACGTGCCCTTCACTGCATTTTGGTTAAAGCAAAGTAACACAGCAAAAAGGACATTGAAAATAATTTTAAACATAATCAGCAGGAAAGAAAAACAATGCTATTAAAATATATCAAAAAGGAAAAAAAAAGAAGGAAAGAAAGTAAAAACGAAAGAACCTGCACTTCTCACTAGGGATGCACCAATCTAGACTGAAGATGTTCAAGTCTGATTCCTTCTAGAGATGTGCTGTTTACCCAGAACCAAACTCAAGCCCTAGTTTCAAACCATAAGAAATTAATGCTCCTTAAACTGCGTAAGTGTGATGGAACGTAACTATAAGAGAGCAGTACCAAGAAAGCAACAGCCAAGGTGAGACATCAAGTGTTTACGATCCATTTCTGCAACTCAATTATATCTGTGCAGAAATAAATGAGCATCAAACTTAAAAAAAGAAAAATACGGATCAGTGCATTCCTAATTTTTTTTTGGTCTAAAAGAACCAAAAAACAAAACCATTTACATGACTAAAATCTCCACACTATAATTCTGCATCCTGGATGAAATACATACAAGTGTAAACATTTCTGCAAGGTGTCTCCCTGCTCACAAGGCTCTGTGTATGTGTGTGTATATGTTACCCTGTGTAATGTGTATGTGTGCTTTAGGCATGTGATCATACTGAATTGCCGTGCCGCAAGATTTAGCCAATCCTTAATGGCTAAATAGCCTTAATAAAAGGCTTATTTTTTAACATATTCTTTGTTTACCTCAGACGTGTAGGCGGCAAAAAAAAACTAAAATTCATACACACAGTATGTTCTTCAAAATAATAAAAAAAATTTTTTTTAAATAAGCTGTGCTGGTTTTCTGAGAATTTACACAAAAGCAAAGAATTCCACATGCTGTGAATGAACAGGAATGTTTGTATCAGCTGCCAGATATCTTGAAACATAGCTAGCACAAGGTGTACCCGAGTAACTAGCATTTAGTAGCTAGTAATGTTAAACTTCTTGCTCCTTAGTATGATAGCAAACTCTGATTAAAATTCAAGGCTGTCAAGTTAAGAAGCGACGGGTAAATGAATATGTAACGTTTATTAGCTTCAAACGCTTCGAAGTAGAGAACTGCCAAGTTCTCTCCAAGTGGACAAAAATTACACTTATGTTTAACTAACTGCTGTAAAAGACTTGAAATGTAATTTCCTAGCTAGTGTACATTAAAGCTCTTTAGCCAGCTAAGAAAAAGCAGGCATTCCTGTATAAAATACCTTGAAAAAATAAGTCTGCGCCAGAAAGGAAAACGAGAGAGAGAGACCACGCAGATATTTCACAGCATCATGGATCAACTCGAGTCATCGGTTACCGGCACATACTCAGTGTGTACAACCTGGTTTCAGTGCAACAGTTAGACATTCACACTTGAATTTCAGCACCTTGATCTGTGTATACGTGTGTGTACGTGTGTGTACGTGTGTCTCAGTCTCACACTCCTGATGCCATTGATTAAGGGAGTGTCAATCAACACATTTACAGCTTAAAAAAAAAAAAAAAAAAAAATACAATCTCCTCTACCAACTCGCACAGACTGATTTTACAGGGTAAGACATCATTAAGGTCAACAAGGGAAAGGTTTTCTTGAACACTGAGCTACACATCAGCATTATTAAAAACATCCAGCTTTCCAAAAGTTTCGCTTTAACCTACTGGATATGAAACATGCCTGATTTTGAGTTGCAGGAATATTCGTATTAATATGGTGTATTAAACAGCTCAACATATCGGTATGTCGCAGTGCTCCAGCTCTGTAATGCTGAAGCTTTGGAATGAAACTTTTTACTGTTGAACTTTCCTGAGATGTTCAAGTCATAATGCGCACCAGGATGGCGCATCATAATATTGCCAGACGCAGCTTTCCAATACTAAATACCCGGAGAAACTGGGTATCCCAATACTTTTGCACATACCTAAGAAATGACCGCTTTTACAGACATCCTTAATGTTAAGCTGGCTTAAGTCCGTTTGTTGATTATAATCCAATTACATAACGTCAACCAACATAAGGTTGAGACTAAGGGCGTTTTCACATTAGGCACGATTGATTCATACTGTACTTAGGAATGATTGTTTTCCCCTCCCCCGCTGGTCAGAGTTCACATTGTTTTTGTGCACCATTCCCAGACACGCTTGCGTATTTACACCCTCCAATACAGCAGGTGGTAGGACACACCCATTTGGTTTGAGAGTCACCATTAAACACAAGAGAAAAAATGAACAAGGAAGTTGCCTTTTATTATTGGTATTTCGTTAAAGAGCAACACTCTTGCATGCATCCACCTGTATCAGATTTGGATTTGTAGATATTGGAGGAGACCGACGGCACCAATGATGTCGCATCTGTAATTCTGTTCTGAGGTACGCTTTCAATTGCTACCACATCTGATTTGATCCGCACCCGAGTATTCTGTATTGTTCCTGAGACTACCTTTTCCAGTGGTCTCAGGAACAGTTCATGAGCACGAAACTATTGTGTTTTCACAGATCAAAATGAACCAGATTTTGGGGTCAAGTGTTCTCAAAAACTAATGGCACTAATGTGAAAACACCCTAAGACAGATATGAGATTTTAGCTTAAGCTTCACATTCTTCGAGAGTTGTCACTCGGCAGAATCAAGGCATGTGCACCAACATATGTTAGACAACAGGGTTGGGAATTAAAGACTGTTTTTTGTGCAATCCTGATTTTTTTTTTTTATCATCAATAGTTTCATTACTTGGCGTAAGAAAAGTAAATTTTTTTTCAACCAATCAAAGCAGATCAAAAACAAGTGGCGAATTAAAAATAGAACTAAATACAAAAAAAAAAAAGTCACGATGATTGGATTGGCATACAAAATGGCTAATTGGACATGAGAAAATGATGTCCCACGTTGTATTTATTAATTTATTATCCAGTCCTTGAACAGCCCCCGCCCCCCCCAAAAAAAATTTGCTCCAATTGTCCAATATTAAAATTAACCGAAATTTTTTTACTTGTGCATTGTGGTGATCAACATCAACCGGACATCAAGGATAGAGCTTGAATTAAATTTGCCAATCACAGTCTGACACCACAAACTAGGAATCAAGAGTTACCAGTAATTTTTTTAAACTGCTAGCTACTTTTCACACTTGATAGACAGGTTACTCATCATGCCTCTATTTTCAGATAGCTGGCTTTTTTACACTGAGATTTTATCCCCATTAAGACATTTGTGCGAGTGGCAACATGATGACAGGTGATCGAATTTAACCCAAGCCCATCCCTTGTTGACCCCCAGATGTGCTAATGGGACATTTTTTTTCCTTCTAATAATCGCTTACTGTGGCCTGAACGTACACAGTTTCAAAAAGCACCTGACAAAGCAAAAAAAAGAAAAATTATTAATAAAAGGTCACCAAGGCCAAGTCTTACCCCTATTTGTCACACTGTTTAAAATATATTAAAAATATTTCCATTTGAAAATTGGTGCAAAAAAAAAAAAAAAAAAAAAGGTACAAAAATAGCACCCAGGTTTATTTCAAAGCAAGAAGTAGTTCATTAGCTCCAAATAATCTGTTGCTTTATGGTTAAAATGAATGATCTTGCATCCAGTGGTCTGGCAGTTCCTGTCGTCTGTAAAAGCTCAGAAAAGAAAATTTCTGTTCTGCTGGCTTTCAGGCGTGTTCCTTCGCAGGTTCTGCGACGTCGTTGTTCCGAGCTGGTTTAAATTGGCACAGGCGAGCCATGGCCCTGTCAATGATCAATGTGCTCACCAGGCCGAAGTCGTGCATGCTGACCAAATGCAGCAGGAAGTTCCGGCACAGGTTCTTCTCCACAATGATGGAGCCGTAGTTCTCCACGAACAGCATGCAGGCCTGAGTCATCTGATTATCAGCTATAAATCTGATCACGACAAAGAGAGGAAAGAAGGAAATTAGATTCCTGCTCCTATTACCAGCAATTCAGAGAAGTCAAGTCACCTTTAGTAAGGCAGTGTTTAAATTGATTTGAAACACAACCAGTCAGGCATTTGGAAAAGCCTCATTATTTTCAGGGCAGTATTTGACTTAATTTGAAACAGCCAGTCGCTTGCCCAGTGCCGGTTTGTCTAAAACTCCTTTCAAAATTGGATTTTTAGAGCTTCTAATTGCTTTAGCAACATTATCCCTCTCTGAGTGTCTCATCAGTGAAATGGCTTACAGAACATTACAAGGCATTCAGGACAGGTTAATGTTTAAAGCGCGTTTTAACTTGTGTGAATAACGGACAGGCTGGTAATCACTTTTAGTCTTTCCTTTAGGAACATTGAGATATCTCTGGTTAACAGGCTATGTATTAAACCACACTGAAGTGCAGTTTAACTGGATGAATTTTGTTAGTTAGAATTGTGTTTGCTATTGTTAGTATTACTAGGAAATTACTGGGAGATACTTACCCGTGTTTCATGACATGAAGGTTCCACAGTTTCATCACCTCCTTCTCGCCTTCGTTGACATCAGTAAACTCATCAATTTGCTACAATGAGAAAGATAGGAGATAAGTATTGGGTTTAGCTGTTAACTTGCTAGCACAAGTACAGATGTACAAACGTTACTTCAGTCAGCTGCATGCCTATGGATGAAAGAGTCCGTGGAGAGGAAAACAAACAGAACACTTAATTATTATTATTTTTTTTTTTTTTTAAGTTTTTACTGAAAAGAGATACAATCCAATACATCTTTTTATGACTTTTGTCACATTTACAACAGATTGTATATTATCAAAAAGCTCTTCATGGCATAAAACAGGTCAATATATCTCTGGGTTATCTCTCAATTATAGAAAAAAAACTATTTACAGAAGACAGGGGATGTATAGACAATACCTATTCATAAAACACAGATTCTATAACAGAAAAACATCTGGTTCAATAGGGGTTATATACTCAATCCACCTAGACAAATAATCGACAAACATATCTATTTGGTTATTCATACTGAAAGTAATTTTCTCCATTATAAACACTTTTTTACAACATCAATCCAATCCTGTATTTGTGGCGGATTAGGTTTGTACCAGCTTTTTTACTTGAAGCAAGAATTATTCTATACATGTATTTGTTTTTCCCTACCCAGGAAGCCATCGACACCGTGCCCATGTAAAGTACCTTAAAACTGAAATCAATTGTAATGTTTAAAATACTTTCCAACACCTTATGTATATCTTTCCAAAAACCTTTAATTTTAGGACATCCCCAAAATATGTGAAAATGGTTCGCATCCTGTGAGCCACAATGCCTCCAACAATTTGAGTTGCCTTGAAAATTATTTTTCTGTTTTGGGGTAAGGAAAAACCTAATAGTATTTCTCCAGAAGAATTCTCTCCAATCTGGAGAACGGTACATATATTTTCCCAGTCCTTGGTTGAGAAGATAATAAATAAATATTAATAAATACCTTTCTTTCTCCCATCTTTCTTTGATGTATAAGGATGAGTCTCCTTGTAAATCCATCAAGGCTCTATAAAATGTTGTAATAGTCTTTGAACATTGGTTCAGCCTTGTAAGCTGAGGAGAATATTTTAACTAGAGCACTCTTATTAGGATCCTCATCGATCCCTTTTTTTTTATTTTCTGGCAAAAATGTTGTCGGAGCTGGAGGTATCTGTAAAAGTCTTTGGATTCCAAACTAAATTTTTCTTTTATAGAATTAAAATCTAATAATTGTCCTTTATCCATGATTGAGCAATAAGCAGTGATCCCTTTCTCAGCCCATATTTTAAAACGCATATCTAATGTATTTGGTTTAAAGTCAGAATCATATGATGGCCATCTCAATACATTTACAGAATCCTGTAGATTATAGTCCTTAATAATCTCAGACCAATTTTTAAATGTTGCCTTAATCCATTGATTTTCTTTCTTATTTTTAATTAAATAATCATCCACAATGCTAGCTTGAATAGGGATCCTGTCAAACCAACCAATCTCTATATCCTTCCACCTTGCTTGATATTCTGGGTTGCACCAACAAACTATTATTCTTAACTGTGCTGCCCAAAAATATTTTTGTAAACATGGGAGAGCAACCCCCTCCTTTATCTTTACTTAGTTGAAGGGTTTTAAATTTTACCCTTGGTTTCTTGCCTTGCCATATGAATCTGGAGATCATTTTATCCCATTCTGAGAATCGTTTTTTGGGGCAAGGGAACAGGCAAAGACTGAAATAGATAGAGCAGTCTTGGAAGTATGTTTTTCTTGACTGAATCTAATCTAGATCTCATGCTAAAAAATGGTAAAAGATTAAGAAGTTACATTTTTTTATTAATAGGACCATAATTAAGTTCCATACTTCTTTATCACAAATTACTGCATCAATTCAATTCAGTTCAAATCAAACAACTTTATTTATCTCCATGGGGCAATTTAAGGCACGCAAAGTAGATTAAAAAAAAATCAGAATTTCAAAAAAATCTGAGTAAATACCAAATTAAATTAACATAAATAAAAAATAACTGTTGGAATCATGATAAGTGGATTTAGTCCGTTAGTGCAAAAAGCTTCAATATACATCTGTAGAAAATCTGTAAAAGTAAACATTTGGCTTAATAGACTGGAGAAAACACAGCGGACCAACATTAGCAAAAGATATGACATCCCAGATCATCTCCAACTTTACACAGAACTTCAAGCAATTTGGATTCTGTGCTTCGCCACTCTTCCTTCAGACTCTGGAACCGTGATTTCCTAATTAAATCCCAAATTTTCTTGAACCTAAAAAAGGGTCCAGTTCTTTCTCTCCTTAGCCCAGGTTAGACGCTTCTAACGCTGTCTTTGCTGCAAAAGTGGCCTGACACTAGGAGCGCAACAGTTGTGGCCCATTTCCTGAAGATGTCTGAGGGTGGTGGCTCTTGATGCACTGGCTACAGCCTCAGTCCACTCCTTGTGAAAGTTCTCCCAAGTTCTTGAATCCGCAGTCATTCTTGTTGCTTGTGCCCATTTTCCTGCCTCGAATTTCACAATTTTAGTCGATGTCACCAAGAAGATTCCTCAATACACATTTTATAGACAGAATGAAGGTTCATACTATGAATAGTAATTTGCTCAAACTTAAAATTAAGTAGTAAATTAATTAAGAATTGAAGTAATAATAAAGTAGATTTCTTCCAACAAAAGTGATGAATATCGCACACATTCATCAAACTGCTCGACCTTAGTGAAGATTTAGAAAATATTATTTTACAGTACGTACGTTACATAACTAAAAATAAAATATTTATGGAATATTTAATAACCATAAATTGCATTTCTGCATGTATTTAAAGCAGCAAGTGGTCATACCTGGGGGAGAAACATAATGCAGGCTGTAGAAATACAAACTCAACTGCATTATAAGCCTTAAAATGTTTTTTTTTTCATTCGTTCTCTATTGTTAAATTCTAGAGTGCAGTCATATTTTTCCTGGTGCTGTTATTGGTGTGTCTTTGTTAGCTGTGTGTGTGTGTGTGTGTGTGTGTGTGAGACAGTGTGTGTGTGTCTAACCACTGGTAATTGGCAGGTGACCTGCAGCAGGACCTGTGAAGGGAACCCATGGAGCAGGACAATGAGTCCTTCCCTGAGGGTCAGACCCCTAAGCACCCATCCCTCACACACACAAACACACCCTGATGTCCAGACAACAGATGATTCTCGTGATATATTCATCAAGCTGTCAGAGCGGAGAGACGTCGTCTCCGTTTCGCTAAAAAACATTACCGCGGTCGTCCCGTACATCGATCCAGGACTGAGCGGAACCAGTGCCGTTTATAGCATTCATCTCTAGTTCCGTGTGTGTGTGTGTATTTTTGTGTGTGTGTGTGTGTGTGTGTGAGAGTGTGAAGTTGTCTTGACATGGTCTGGACTGACCGCCATGTCAGTGGAGACTTCATTACGGCAGTCTGTGGCATACACCGTCCATGTCCAGACAAGACTTCTCTAATGAGCTTCATCACACCACTACTAACATCCACATGCAAACATGTGTATATACACACACACACACACACACACACACACACCGTAACAACAAAGAGCTCAGGAGAGTGAGTGGCCATTATCAGCCCTATCACTGTGAATGGCCTAAAAATACCCAGCAGCCCCAGGGTGAGGTTAGACTTACTCCCGCTTGCTTTGCTCGATTTATTTATTTTTTTGAAGTGGAAGATATTCATAGGTAAAGAGTGTGTGAAGAGTAGGTATTTTATGCAGTAGTGAGTGGGGCTGTTAGACTGCATTGTGTGAATGTTTGTGAATATATATATATATATATACATACACACACACACACACACACACACACATTACTGTGCAAAAGTCTTAGGCACCAGATTATATGCTGTACCAATTTTGTTATATATGTTTATCATGTCTGCTTAATTATGTACAAAATCATTCAGTATTTCCATATATAACTTAGAAATTAATAAATAAATAACATTACAGGAGAATATATGCATGGCTGTAAAGAAAAAAAATATAGTACAAGACAGACGAATGTACGCTCCTGGGATCTGCATAAAAATAGATAACTTATGGTAACTTTGTCACACTCACTCCTTTCTATTTTTATGCAAATCCCAGGAGCGTACATTAGGTTTTTTGTTTCCATCTGAAAACTGATCTGTCTTGTACTATATATATTTTTTCTTTACAGCCTCCTGTAATGTTATTTATTCATAAATGTTTAAGTTATATATGGAAATACTGAATGATTTTGTACATAATTATACCGACATGATAAACATATATAACAAAATTGGTACCTAATGATAGATAGATAGATAGATAGATAGATAGATAGATAGATAGATAGATAGATAGATAGATAGATAGATAGAGGACAGGGTACAACAGGGTATGTAAGGGAATGTAAATAAATAATAAAGAATAAGAGTCTGCAAAATGTGTGGACTCGAGTGTGTGTAGTGCAAATAGTTCCTAACATTCAGTTAATGACAATGTTTGTGAGTGTACAGTTCTCAAATGGCTCTGGAGTAGAAACTGTTCCTGAGTCTGTTTGTGCATGATGTGATGGACCTGAGGCGTCTGCCAGAGGCAGAAGGTCAAACAGGCAGTGTCCAAGGTGGGTTGGATCTTTCAGTATGTTTTTTGCTGTGGCAGCGAGAGCTGAATAGGTTCTTACGGGGAGGATAGTAAGTGTCCTGTGAGCAGCTGATTTTTTTTTTTTTAGAGAGGTCCTGATGACCCTTTGAAGGGATTTCCTGTTTTTTTTTCCCAAGCAGCTGGCAGACCATACAGTAATACAGTACGTAAGCACTGTAAGTAAGTAATTCTCAGGAAGTAAAGTCAATGTTATGCCTTCTTTACAAGTGCTGTGGTGCACGTGGTCCCGAAGATGAACCCAAGAACCTGATACCTGTCTCCATCTATGTATATTGTATTAGAAGCTGTGCTAAACTTGCAAAAGTCTATAATGAGCTCCTTTGTTTTTTTGTGGATATTCAAAATGAGATGAGTTTTCTGAACACCACTCTGCCAGTTTTTGGACTCCATCCCGGTAGGCTGTTTCACCATCTGAGATGAGACCAATGACAGTTGTTTAATCTGCAAACTTGATCATCTTGTTGGGGGGAATGGGTTGGTGCATAGTAATGGGTGTAGAGGGCATAAAGAAAGGGGCTTAACACACAGCCCTGTGGGGCACCAATGCTGACTCTAAAGCATAGAGGAGAGGTGGTGGCGTATTCTGTTAACAGACTGGTGGCAATTTGTTAGGAAGACAATGGCAGGTGGGTTGGTTAAGTCCAAGGTATTTATATTAGATACAATTAGTACAGTGGAAAAGTATTTGCCCCTTCATGTTTTTTGTATATTCATCACTCTTAAATGTTTCAGATCATCAAACAAATTTTTGTATTACACAAAGATAACCTGAGTAAATGCACTTTTTTTTTAATGATTTCATTTGTTAAGGAAAAAAAGCTGTCCTAACCTGCCTGACCCTGTGTGAAAAAGTAATTGCACCCTAAACCTAATAACTGGTTGTACCACCCTTGCCAAGCACTTGCGATACCTGGCAATACGGTTATCACTTGCCGTGAAGGAATATTGATCTCAATCTTATGGGAACTCCTTCAAGACTGTTGGAAAAACATTTCAGGTGACTACCTCTTGAAGCTCATCGAGAGAATGCCAAGAGTGTGCAAAGCAGTAATCAGAGCAAAGGGTG
>JAOVVB010000026.1:7401884-7415453 GCA_028570985.1 Heterobranchus longifilis
ATTAAAAACAACTCGAATTCCATCTGCCAGCATATGAAGCCATAATATGGACGTTGCGACATCATAAGCAGACGTTCACTGAGAAAGACAAATCGAACAAACACTTGTTTATTAGTTCTCTTTCTCTTTTCTTTCTTTTTTAAAATCATTGTTCCTGTTCTTTTTCCTTCCCTCCTTTTCTAGTTGTCTTTCTCCTCTTTTGCTCTGTACCTTTTCTTTTCCTCCCAATTTAACGCCTTCATCTTAAAATTTCTCTATTTCTTCATTCCTCCATTATTTTAAATTCCTTGCAACTTACAGTATTTCCTTCCGGGAGTGCACATCTCGGGCAGAATAGAGCTTTGGCTGAAGAAAAAAAACGAAAAGAAGTATTTCAGACATAACGGATAAATCTGTCTACGTTTTTGTTTCATGTCATTCATTCATTCATGAATGCGACAATAATTTTAAATAAAGGTTTACAGGGTCTCACTAACGGATCCAACAGTGGCTCTCTGGCATTGATGGGTTTTCATCTCAGAAACCTTCCGCTTCAGAACGCGGAGCTACGCCTGCCGCTGGAATTTTGTTTTCTTTCTTTATGTTGTTAGACCTCATCTTTCGTCTAGTTGTACTGAAATCCAACTGTTGCCTATTTTTATCATGCAGGATGGTGAGCGCAGTCCAAACACACACACACAGAAAAAAAGTTTCGCTGAAGGGAAAAAAAAGAGCATGTTGAACTCAATAACCTCTCCCAGCTCGGCGCTCAAATCCCAAAGCAACCCCCACTTTATAAGAGCAACTTATAAAGCCTCTGGCATATGTGTGTGATTGGAGGCTGTGTGTGTGTTTGTGTGTGCGAGAGGGAAAGAGAGAGGAAAATTCTCTGCACACTCTTTCTAAAGTTTCTCCTGTTGGACGGCTGACAGCAACGTTACGGCCACAGCAAGACACAGAGAGAAGGAGAGAGTGAGAGAAAGAGAGAGCTTACGAACGAGAGGCAGCAAGAAAAATGAGGGACTTTTAGGGGCAGCTGTGTTTTATTAACCCAGTCATAATGCCCCTAAAAATCCTTATTGCTCTTGCAATATTCAGCGAGCACACTTCTTCTTCGGTCCCGTCTTAACATGCCTTCTACAGAGGCACCGTCGTAAATCCTCTGCAGAGATGAGCTATAGCACACGCACCATGGGATGAAGAAGATCTGCAATATGCAATTCATAATACGCACACAAACATCAATAGAGGCATAATAAATTAAACATGGTATTACAATATAGAATGTGAACAGTCTTGTGCTAAATATCAGGCATTTCATTTGAGATAGTAGGCTTTTAATGTAATAATTGAATTTAAATTGTAATTAATTACTAATAATCAATTTATTCCAGATAAACTATCAGCATTAACTCTACATGCACATAAACTCACAGAGGAAAACGGAGTTGCTTTGTTAAGCAACAGGAGCAAAATCGCATCTCATAAGTTACTTATCAAAGTAACTTTGATATTCCTATAAATGTTTCATGTTTTATTTTATTTCTTTATAATCATTTCAATCTCCTCCAACGTGCATTAAAAAAAAATTCCAAGTTCGCTATATGTGCTCACTATGTAAGGTATAAATATTATAATGGCATTGTATTGATAAAATGTTGTTTGTGATGCCGCCACTTAAACCTGTGGAAATGATTCATTGTGTATAATATGTCAATCAAAACCAAATAAAACACTGAAAATAAATTATAATCTGTCCTAAATCTAGCAAAACAAGAGACATTTGCTCAACAAGTAACACCTGTTTCTATAGACAGAGGCTCTTGATCTCCTTGGAAACCTTAGATCTTTTTGTGCTTTTGAATATGTAAATATTATTTGGAAACAAAACACATAGACAGCATTCTTACAGTGAATGACATAAAAAATGGATTTATTCACATCTGAGAAAACTACATACTACTAACTTAAAAGGCCTTTTTTTTAAAACTTTTTTTCCAGTGATAAATTTGTATAAATCATCTCATAGTTATTATACATGTCAGAGGAAATGGGATTTCATTGTGTTTCCTGTTTCAAGTTTAAAGGTCCACTACTCACATTTAGTGATGGTCCTATGGTGGACTCTCTTTCGTGAACCCACGAAAGACAGTCAGTAATTCCAAAGAGACCTATATGGTACATGAATCTGATAAAGTGGTGACCACACCTCATTATAAAGCTCTTGATACCATTTGGCAAAAAAAAAATTTTAACATCTCCTATTCAGATTCCTTGAGTGTGTGGAATCTGGAAGCCTTACTCCACGCACGACCTCTAATTAACACACACACACAGTACGTGTAGCTCACTTCCCAGTACTGAGATCCAGCCAAAGTGAAAAACCTAATGATGTTTGGATGGCACATTATAATGAACTACACTAGTATGCTAAGAGTATTTAACAAAAATTTAACTGAAGCTATGTTGATATACAGTATTATCACTGATTTCAGTATCAGTACTAATTGGAATGATAAAACATGTTCACCCAAAACACGACAGGCGTTCAAGCCAAACCAGGACTTTTGATTTTGCAGAATAACCGCACACATTTATGAGTGTAAAAACTACCTTTATTTCTGTTTGCTTCATGTCTGGAATGGTGGCCTCCCAGGAACTTATTGCACAAACATGTGAAAATGGCTTGGAGTGAGGTGAGGACTGTACAGAAGATGTGGCTATAAATCCTAGTCAAGATCCTGTTATGTGCACGTGGTGTTGGTGAATAATTGTGTGTACAGTTTCAATAGTTTTCAATCTTCTCTTCTCAACTTAGCACCAAATTATCTATCAGTTTCCAAGGATCAGGCGTTCCTCTCGCTGAACGTTTACAGAAATGACTGCATAGCAGAATCGTCCTTCATGGACTTATGGCCTTCTTAAAAACGTTTGGCACAATTCAAATGTTTTACTTCAGCTAAGAGTCTCATCACTCTACTGTGCTTTTGTCAAGTGCTTTTATGCCTTCATTCATGAGAAAGTTGATCATTGTGTTCTGTTGAATCCTTCAATCTCATAGTTTAAAAGGTGTTGATTAATATTCTATTATAGTGGATTTGACAGTAATTGGGCTACAAGGCAAATCACATGCTTATATTATTGTTGTTTTTTTAAAGCAACGATTCACTCAGCAATTTGTAAGACAGATGCTTCAAATGAACTGATAAACTCACTCACCTTCTATACCGCTTTATCCTGTATTCAGGGTCGCAAGGACCTGAAGCCTATCCCAGGAGGCTTAGGGCACAAGGCAGGGTATACCCTGGACACACTCACATTTGGGAGCACCAATTAGCGTAACCTGCATATCTTTGCATATGTGGGAGGAAACCGGAGAACCCGGAGGAAACCCACCAAGCACGTTGAGAACATGCAAACTCCATGCACACAGAGACGGGAATCGAGCCTGGCCGGGAAGCGAACCCGGACCCTGGAGGTGCAAGGGGACAGTGCTAACCACTACAACACCGTGCCACCTGAACTGATAAACATAATGTGTAATTCGGTGATACAGGAGGGTTTTAAGTTAATTATATTCAATTATTCGTTTAGTGATGTTATGGAAGAATTCATAACTATTAGCACATAGTAACATGTTTTTCTACGTTTTCCACCACAGGATGCATGGTGTTATAGCATCTCAACGTCAAGCAGTTTTTATTTCTTTTGTGTTGTTTGCTTTAAGATAGGATGCTAAGGAAAATGACGTTGTATCTGTAACTGATAACAGAAATTAACTTTATTTGCTTATATTTAAAAACATTGCTTTTGTTAACTGCTGCTGTAAAAGCCAGATAACACTTCAGGACATGCTGTTTTTGGAAAATAATCAACACTGTCATTGACTGTACATGTCTAGTTTGGTTTGTTACACCATATTTTCTTCTCTGGTTTAATCATAGCCAGTTTACAACCAGTAGCTTAATCTGCATTCAAAGATGGTAAACAGGTTTTCTCATGTCACATGATTGACAAGTAAGAAAGAGAAAGGCTGTTGTTCCCACACAACAAGCAAGACAGCAGTGCTCCCTCTGATGCTTGGCTATAATTCGATCTCACAAATCACATGCTTAGTATCCTAAGCCTCCTTTCCTAGTAAAAAGCGGTACGAAAGAGAAAACACAATGCTTCTGGTACTTCTGATACAATGACCGAGAGCAGAAATGTAGCTAAAGGGCTAGCTTTTGGGTTTAAACCCTCTTAAACTATTTCATGTCAGTTCCAAACGCTTAGTCATGGGTGTTACGCTTACTGTAAGTGCTTATCCACACCTCAAGGACAACAAAGTCATTATTACAATTCCATACTCAAATTCCCGTCATTTGCTTCAAGACAGTAATGGCTTCTATTGTGACAGACAGATTTAACCAATTAGAATCATGCATATTTTGCCCACCGCTTCTACTGTCTGCGAACAACCCATAACACACGAGTGTGCAACTTTTCTCAGCAAAATGTTCTTTAGTATATTTATTATCTGCCTGTAAAATGAACTCTGAGAGTGATACTCTTAACCCAATCTACTTTAAACAACATTCAAGCAGTGACACGTGCAAGCCTGTAAAGTGATATTGTGATGCCCTGATTATGCTGTAAGTTTTTTTGTATCTCTGCCATTTTTAGTAAGATTGATATTGAACTGAGTGACTCATGTGTAAAAAAAAAAAAAAAAAAAAAAAGAAAAAGAAAAGAAAGCATATGCATACACTATTTAATCTATTTCAACCTGATCTGGTATGTCTGGGATGAGACCGTGGGGTGGAAGAGAAAGGGGGGCAGATGACTCAGTGTAGGACCACACCTTACTCTGACTCACTCACACTGACACACACACACACTCCTCAGGCATCTGAAGATCTTACAGCAATACAGGCGTTTCATTACCTTGTCTGCAGCTAAGCGTGTCAGTGTTCAGTAATTGACAGGGAAAGTTTCTATACTGTTTCTACAACTGTTTATATGATATTGCACAGTTTGTTGAATGAAAGCACTTAGGACTTAGCTTAACTGTTCTTTTAACATGATATTGGAATGTCAGGGAAGATGGGATTTAAGCTGTTTTAAAATGTCACAGGTAAAAAAAAAAAACAGGATATACTAAAGCGGATTAGGGAAACCATTAAAAAAATATTTGATTTCTCACATAAAGCTCAGAATTCCGTCTTTATTCTCAGATAAAACATTCTGGGATTGAACTCAGAATATGTCTAAGTTCTGAGCAAAAAAGTCAGAATTTTAAGATTAAAGTCAGAATTCTAAGCAAAAAAACAAAACTCCAATATATATTTTTTCCTCCAATATTTTTTTCTAATCCTCTTCTGTACAGGATTAAAACATATCAACACTGATTTGGTTCCTCATGTTCTTCTTTACCTGTGTGGGTTTTCTCTACGTTCTCTGGTTTCTTTTGGTTTTAAAATGGTTACACTAAATTGTAATTTGCTCTAATGTGTGTGAAAGGGAGAGTGTGGAAGTATAACAGTGCCAAAATTCCTCAAAGCAAAATAGCATGTTGAATTACATGAACCGAATGCGGAAATCACAATACAAATCTCTGAATTTTTCTGCATTTCAATTTGATCCAGATGGGAAAAAATGATTACAACATTTCCAATGCTCAATATTTTTCAAATGCAGAAAAACGTATACATTTTCATTTGGATAAGTTTTTATTTATTTATTATAATTCAGCATGCTACTTTGAGGAATTTTGGCACTGTTATGCTTCTATGTGTGTGCTTGTGTGTGTCCATGGTACCAAGCAATGGAGTATTTCAGCTTCATCTCCAGCATTCTCAGGATAGGCTCTTTACAGAAAAAAATATTGAATAAATATTTTTAAACTATCATGAGTTATTATATTGTATTATCATTATTATTATATTTTATATTATTCTTTTAATAATATATAATATATTATTATATAGTAATTATATGGACAGCTGTTGTTCTTTTTTCTTTTCTTTTTTTTTAATTTTTATAAATGAGCAGTGTTCACAGTGCAGGTTACAAGTTAAAGAAACTGAAAGTTAGTTTTTTGGACTGTTTATACTGCTGCAAATTTATTTTCATGTAATGACTGCTTAATTATAATTATTCACCTCTTCATATCAGAAAAGTCAGGTAATTTTTATTTTTTATTCTGATTGTACGATGAGTTGGGTTATTAAATTAGATCATTAGACTATTAGATTATTAAGCTGCATGTACACTGGGAGTTTTGAACTCAGTTTGCTTATTACTTAAGAAAGATAGATTTTTATTTGACTTTTGGGTTAGTGTGTAACCAATCATAGCTGTTAGTGTGAGTGTGTGCATATGTGCAAGTGTGTAGTTGGAACTGTCAGAAACTGAAGAATGTGTCAACAGTGAGTGCTGACAAGAAAAAGGTGTGGTGTTTTAAATGTGCGAAAATGAAAAGTATGAGCAACGCTGTAATGTGGCTTTTAGATTTACACAATTCGGTCCTCTCAAAAAAATTGATAACACAGTAAAATTCCAATCCAGTCCACTTCCAACATATCTATCTTAACCAGACATTTTCTAGAGAGTAATAATGTATTGTTTCATTCAGTAACTTCATTCTTTAATACAGGCTATACCCAGGTGAAGGTTATGGGTGATCTAGTGTCTACTCCAGAAAAACTAGGCACAGAAAACAAAACACCAGTCAGGATGCACCCTTATATAGAGAAGGTCTCCATGCAGACTCCAGGACATCACCAGCCACAATTCATATCATACATAAGGCACACTTATTCACACCTAGGGGCAGGTCTATGTAGAAACCCCCTACATGCATGGGTAAGAATAGGCCAGTCCAACTCGGTGCTGTGTACCACTAAAAAAGATTTAGTGGAGGTACACAATAGTGGAAAGAGTGGAGAGCAGCTGCCTGTCCATATACATACCCACATACAAAACCATTCCTGGTAGCACGTTCCACAAGAAAACACACCTGTTAACATTATTTTATTTTAAACAACAGTTGTCTCCTTTGGAATTGCTTCTTAGTCATTTTAAATTCCCAGATTGCGTTGGTGTTCCGAAGCACAGTGACACCGTTAACGTCTGCTGCAAAACTAACTAGCTTCTAACACAAGGCTAAATCCCTCTTCAACCACTGAATACAAGGGCACTACTTGGTGTGGGGAACAAGGGATTGTGCAACCTACGTAGCAAAACTAGCTTTCCATTGTATACTATTTGGAATCCAATCCCAGAAAAGTTTTATTTTTATTTGTGGGTTAGTTTGTGTTTTCCCATGAACAGTTGGTTAGCTGAGGCTATTCTAAAGTGGATAAGTGGAGACAAAGAGAAACCTACAAGATTTTCAGGAATGCCCACCACATCCATGGTTTATTCTCCTTACCTTTTTGCTGCATATTATCTGCAAGAATTAAAAACTGCTTTCACCTTTGCCTACATGTATATATTTTTCTAAGGTCAAAGGAAACCAGAGAACTCAGAAGAATCCCACCTAGACTTGGTAAGTATGTGTATCTCCATATAGACAGAGGTCAAGATCAAACCAGAGACCCGTAGCTACCAGTGAGTTAGCAGTACTAAATTCTGCACTCATCAGTCACTCATCCTCACATGCTCAAAAAGCAAAAATACATTAACCTTAACCTCAACCCACATATACTGTGTCCAGTGTGACTGCCCTCTTTGTTTCAAATAATGAGGGCCAATTCAGCTAAAATTAGCTCTTGACCAGACAAGAGTAATGGAGATAAACAGTAGGAGAGAAAAGCCGGCCCAGTCCACCAATGAGGGCAGCTGCAATTCTTTACTTAGGTTGCATTTACATATGCATTTAAATCATAGTGTTTGCTGGTAATATTAATGGATTAAAACTTTGATGGAACAAAGTATGACAGAACCATACTTCCTCACATAAGGGATGGTCTTGGTCAGAGCACCCTATGTTTAGGTCATGGTCCATTTCTCACCACGTACAAAGCAAAGCATATCAATGATTTCCAAAATGTTGGCTCTTCTGAGAATACCAGAGCAGGATGGAGATAAGAAAGAATGAAGACAAATAAGCAGGAAACAGGAAGTAAAAAAAAGAAAAGTTGAGACGCTATATAGGAAATTGCATTCTGACCTTTCTTTATTTCTTGTAGGGAACTACTGTGTACGTCTCTCTTGAACCATGTAAATCACATACTAGCGCGCTAATCAGAGCATGACAGTATTTTTTTTTTAGCTCTGTGTCTGCTAGCTTGACAACATTAAGGGTGCTTACACTTTTCAGAATTTTTTTCTTTGCTTTTAATTAAATAATTGTGGCTTTCTTTGTTCATATGCTAATATAAAAATGGGTTTTGTGACAAGCCAACTGTAACCACAGCAACATTCTTTCCTGTTGTATCTGGTATTAGCTAAATAACTAGCCTGGACTTGCTGTAAAGGTTAGATGATAAAATATTAAATAAAGTTTTTAAGCTTTTTGCTTCATGAAGGCTTATAATTGTTAATATTCAAGTACCCACAAAGTAACATCAAATAAATAAATAGAAATGAAAAGCAGTTAATAATATAACAACTAAAATTTTGCTAGCTATTTAGAATCTAAGGTACTATGGCTAATTATTCGTAAGGAGTGGGATATATTCGAGTGAACAGTCAGTTCTCTAAGTTGATGTGCTAGAAGAAAGAAACTGCAAGCATTTTTTTTTTACGTTAACAAAGTCTACATTGTGATGGCTAAAAAGCTGCAAAGGCTCCAAAATGGCAGGTCTTCTGGTGGGTTCTTGGTAGGCAGTGGTTAGTGCATTCCAAAAGTAGTCCAAGAAAGGACAGAGAACTGGTGACATGGCTCATAGTAAGTCATGGCTCATTAATCCACATGGGAAGCAAAGGCTAGCCTGTTTGGGCCAACCCCACAGGAGAGCTAATAGAGCACAATTTGTTGAAACAGTTTTTTTCAGGATATGATAGGAAGGTGTCCTTACCCACAATACATTTCATTGCATAACCACAGACTGGTCAGAGTGCTGATTCCCGTCTATTGCTAAAAGCACCTAAAATGTGACCGTCAATAGGTAAAAATAAAAGAAAAATAAGAAAATAGTGATCTGTAAAATTATTTAAGTCGACGAAAAATCCCTGCAGTGCATCACATATTACACTATACTATTTTATAGGTACAGGAAATTCACACTTTATTTAATTGTGTAACATGCATGATACAGAGCTAAAAGTACAATTTGGATTTAAAACAGTTTAATAAATATTTATAAGTGTTAAACTGTATTGTCATGGCTGACTTTTGAAGGTCCAAAATTTGATGAATAATTCAGTCTGCAAAGATTACATAATAATGATCATCCATTATCTGAGTCACTTTACATTGTAAATGGGTCACGGGGACATCTGAATCCTGGTGGGGGAAGAAAAAAAATCAGGGTAATCAAGGTAAAAAGAGAGCTTAGGAAAAGAAAAGAAGAGATGAAAAATAAAGAGACAGAAAGAAACGGGACAAAAGAGATAGTGAAGGAATTTCGGGTGTCGGAACAAAGGACTCTAGACAGAAGTTGGCCTTTGAGACTCGTGGGACTAGAGTACTGTACATGTGCATTGTCAAACCTTCAATAGTATAGTTGATAGTGTGTTATGGAAGCAACCAGGTGAGATCACATAGTCTGTCTGTAAGCGTCTGGCAGTTTTTATCTGTCAAAAAAGAGAAAAAATATATTAGTCAAAATATTTTTTAAAAAGTAGATGGCACAGTTCCTTGCTCTACTGTATGTGGGTCACTGTGGCTTCTGCATCCTGCAGCACACACTTAAATATAGCACAGCCTCTGTGTGTGTGTGTGAAAGAGAGAGAGCTGGCAAAATAAAGACAATGGTTTATTTACCCAATTTGGTTACATGGATATGAAGTTATGAAGTCACCTTTGATTTGGGATTTAAAAAATTGAGGATCAAAATCCACCCGAAACTAGATTACACTAGATCTAATAAATTAGATTACACTAAAGTAAATTAAATCATACAGAAACAGTTACAGAGAGGTAAGACCTACTTATTGCTGCCACCTTAATTTTAACAGAATTTGACCAGGACATTTTTTTTTATAGGTGGCATTGTGGTTAGCACTGTGGCCTTGCACTTCCATGGTTGAGGGTTGGGTTCCAGTCTTGGGTCTGTGTGCATGGAGTTTGTATGTTCTCCCTGTGCTTCGTGGGTTTCCTCCGGGCACTCCGATTTCCTCCCACAGTCCAACGACAGATTAAGTTAATTGGTGGTCCCACCTTGTGCCCTAAGACTCCATAGATAGGCTTCAGACCCACATGAACCTTGTACATAGGATAAGCGGTATAGACGATGAATGGTGAAAAAATCCAATTGAAATGTCTTTGAGTTGAATGAATAATGTCCAGGGACTTACTTATATTAGATGAAACACACCTTCTCACAATTGCCCAAAATCATGAAAGGAAGGAATAGGAATAAATTGAGACATTATAACACTGGTTTGTTTTTTTCTGCTTTTATATGACTTTTTATCCGGGATGTACACTTTGTTCATTATAGTTACACACTGATGAGGACAATCAATCCCAAAAGCAGCCTAAATTTAAAAAGGAAAGAATGAAATAGAGAGGCTATGGGAGTGGAAAGATCTCTTCAGTCTAAGAGAGGAAAAAGAGAGATGAAGAATGTGATAGTGAGAAGGAGAAAGAGAGAAGGATGTAGTGCTGAATCAGGTTGCTTAATATAGCCAAACATTTTCAGTATCTGTCACAGTCCCTAACACCTCAGTAATGTGTACCTGTTTAATGGGATTAACACTCCTGTGTTTATGAGGTGCACTCACATACACTCACACGCATTAGTAAAACCCTCCAGTTCTCATCAGTGTGTGACTGCATTCTCTCTGACCTTACTGTGACTAAACAACAGACATAAACTGGCCAAACATGGCTAAAGCTAAGAACTAGCTGATTAGCCACACATACGCTGTTTCCCTAAAATGGACAGTGATGAACTTCTGAGCTGATTTATAGGTGTATTTTAGGACTTAGTGCCATATACATAGTACAAAAATAATGTTGTTTCATACTATTCACTTTCCAAGAAGATATAGTGCGCAATATGTTGTATTGTGTAGAGATTTTTTTTTTTTTTTTTACCTCCCCTCCTCCTCTTTCCTTCACCACGTTCCTATGTGGTACTTTGTTTATTGTATATTTACATAGTTATTTTTATTCTGTTTTGATCACTTGTTTAAGCTCTTGGCATTGAGCACGTGTGTATTTTATTTATTACAATTTAACAATTTGCCACCTGTAAACATTTATTGACATATTGTGCAAATGATAAATAAACTTGACTTGGATCCTATTATCCTGAATTTGGAGAAGCTTAGACAAACTGTTTGTAACTAAGATGCCCCCAGGCTTAACAAAATACAATCCCTAAAGAGAATAAGCAACAGAATTAACAATTAAAGCTAGACAGAGCACATTTAGCTGATTAGCAATGCATATTTGTAATAGGTACATAATGAACACCCCAGCATTCTCAGCCTTTAGCCACTTTTAGTAAAATGTTTCTTTTGCCAAAATGTCTTCTTAGCTAATGTACACTATAATAATAAAAAATATAGACATGTAAAGTGGTCCTTCGTGGCTCAATGTTAGGTTTCTATCCTGCCATGCAGAAGGTCTGGGTTCAATTCCCACCCAGTGCCAAAATCCCCACCACTGGATGCAGTGCCAGTCCCAAGCCTGGAGAAAATGGGAGGGTTGTGTCAGGAAGGGCATCTGATGTAAAACCTGTCCAGATCAGATGGTCTGCTGTGCCAATCCCTTGATGGGAGTATCTGAGAGACCAACAATGACTCTGTTTTTTTAAAGTAATAAACTTGTCTGTTTATTTTCTGTTGTGTATATTTTCTTCTCATCATTTTTCTTTATTAGCACATGATACATAGTCTTCATACATGGATTAAGTTTGGCAAAAGAATTATATGTATTGGTCTGTATATGAGGATTGTATAAGTATACATAGACGATGTATGCCATGTCCTCATCTGAGGACATCCAGGTCTGAAGAGGTGGATCAGAATGGATGGATCTCAAGGACACTACATTCAAAATAGGTATACACCATGTTCATCACAAAGCACCATGCAGACATTAAAACTGTATAGTAAAACATAGTATAGTTTTCCAATAAATCAAAATGAAAGAATCTTATATTCACCAAAATAACATTTTACTTCTACAAAATTTCAGGATTCATAAGGTAAATGCTAAAACATCTCAGCTGAACAGGAGTTCCTACTTATGCGAAGCACTTGTTGGTTGCACTTTCTCTATTTTCATGAGCCACAAGTAATGGGCCAACTGACTGATAAGAGGTTTGATGAATAGTTGTTGGCTAGTTTCCCCAATTATTTCCTGACAAAATAAATAGAAAAAAAGAAAAAGTTGATGCCAAGTGCTGAATTTGTATTTATCTGTTCATGAGAACTCTCAATATGCAGTCCAATCAGATGTTGATGCAATTGGAGGCCAAAACAGACCTATCAGAGAAACAGCAGAGACCTTTGAAGTGACCAATCAACAATATTGTGCATTTAAAAAAACATGGAATGCACTGCTGAGATCAGCAAGATCAAAAGGCATGGAACACTACAGAAGTGGATGATTGTGGAAACCCCTTCAAAACATCTAGCCAAGTCAAGAACACTTATGCAAGCATTGTCAAAGTCTACACTCAAGACATAACATCATCAAATAGGATTTATCTTAAGAAGCAAATTACAAGTAACATTAACGAACAGAAAGGATAGATTAGACATAAAAACATAAATGCTTGCCAAGATCTGGAAAAAAATTCTTTGGACAGAAACCAAGATTCCTGTGAACCAGAATAATGGAAAGAGAAAGGTGTAGCAAAGAAAAGGAAGGGCTAATGATCCAAAGCATACCACATCATTTGTCAAACATGATGGAGGCGGGTTAACGGCATGGGCATGTACTGTATGTCCCTCAAAGAATGTGGCCACTGGTGTTTATTGATGATAATAGGCATAGTAGGAAGAATTTTGAAGGATATAGAGCTACACATACTACTGAGATTCAGGCAAAACTGATAGGACTGTGCCTCACAGTACAGATGAATAATGACCCAACATAGGCAGTCACATGACCTTAAGCTAACCCCATAGTGTGACCTCAAAGGGTCCTTGCCTCTTGACTAGTATTATTAGTAGATGGGGAGTAATGTAGGGACTTTATCTCCTGGTGAAAATTATCTTGTGTCTATAGAGTTGTGAGAAGTGTGTTTTAATCACAGGACCAAGAGGTACTGAATATTTTTGCTGAGGTTTCTTTAGGTATAGCTTCTACCTATATACAGTGGGTACGGAAAGTATTCAGACCCCGTTAAATTTTTCACTCTTTGTTATATTGCAGCCATTTGCTAAAATCATTTAAGTTTTTTTCCCCTTATTAATGTACACACAGCACCCCATATTGACAGAAAAACACAGAATTGTTGACATTTTTGCAGATTTATTAAA
>JAOVVB010000026.1:7434429-7458755 GCA_028570985.1 Heterobranchus longifilis
AATTCAAATTTTATTTGTCACATACACAGTCATACACAGTACGATATGCAGTGAAATGCTTATACAACCGCCAGTGACCTTAAAAAAATAAAAAAAATAAAAACTTATACGTAAGGAACAAATATGAATAAAAAGAAATACTAAAGAAAAATACATTTAACTAGTAAAATAAACTGTACAAATAAGGGCATAATAAAAATATCACAATATATAGAAATATAGAAGAAAATAAGTATATATACTGTATATACAACCTTTTGTTCCAGTATACAAATTTGATTCAGTGAGATTCCTGCTCTCTAGAGTCTACTTTTACTATTTCCTGGAATCGCACTGGGACATGGTGACACGATCATCCCAGTCATGTGTATTCACTACATAAGATTCCACTTCCTAGTCCGAATTCATTACTACATTAGAGTTAGCAACATCATTACCAGTCCATGGCAAGTAATGCTGTTCAGTACTATAACTTTTGACTTCGAATATGAAGGTTTACTAAATAAGGATGAAAAGGAAGGAGAGGTGAGTTTTACCATAAGCACATTTAATTGGAATGTACATATCAGTAGCTAGGGTTATATTTCTTCAATCTGTTTAAAATCATTCTGATTAGAGATTCCAACATAACTGTTTACAGTACATGAACACATACAGTATCCAGTGATCCAGTAAAGGATGTGTGTTTACATGCACAAAGCATTTAATCATCAGCATTAAATCAGTCAATATAATTCTTTTGAAATGCACAAAGTGGTTCTGCCCACGGAAGGGAAATATAACAAAAGAGGAAAAAGAAAAAGTTTATCTCTTTTGCTCCAGGTTAGGTCAGGCTTCCCAAGTTTTCTTATAAATCCTGTATTATGATTTTTTACAAGAATTCAGTCTCATCTCTGATTTGTTAGATGTTTTTCTATGGGTGAAATCCGAGCCAATCAGAGCTCCTTTCTCATTTCTCAGTGAATGAAAGTCTGAAGTAAAGACAGGTGGGAGTTACAGTATATACTGTATGCTCACTGAGTTTAGCAATCAAGACTAGAAGCAAAATTTCCTTCCTGAAAAACATCAAGTCACATAATCTTACCTCTACATGGAACAAACATCTGCAGAAAGAATATCATGTTCTGACAAGAGGTTTATGCCACTCCTCTAATTCACGATGAAAATTAATTCCAATTGAGCTGGATCAGGTTAGACGTTAAGATGTTTGCATGATGCATTTACATTCTAATTGGGTTATTATTCTGGTAATTAGTATATATTATTAGTAGACATATACTGACTACTGACAACAGTGATGCTCAGTATAACCATGATTTTTTTTATTAATGAAAGAAAACCATGCATGCTTAATTTATCCTTCATGTGCTATATCAACTGTATATACTGTAAAGGACACATGCTAACTCAACCACACTTCACTCTAAATTGTACCTTTATATATATTTTTTCAATACAAGCCCTCCAAGGCCATATGAATATGTTCCCCATATGTTGTAGATTTTCTTCGAAGCCTCTGACTGTGTAAGGAAATCAGTGCTGGCTCTTCCTGCACGTTTTGCTAAATTAGAGGTGATGTTTGCTGGTGAACTGAAGGATGTTCATGGTACACAGACAGGAATGGGTAAATGTTTTTTTTAGATCTTACTTGTCCAGCATGTGCGAACTCAACCTCCACTGGCCCCTTTCATTTCTAAAAACTTCCATAGTTTTTTGCCTTTACAAACCCCATCTTTGAGTCAGCCATTTTTTTAAGGCTCTGTACAAAACCTTTGAACCAAAACAGTAGTATGTGGTTTTGGTTGTAGCTCATTCATTGCGTATTTGGATGGCATCATCTTGCTGCTTTGTTTCTTTTTACTTTTATTTCCTTCCTCTACAAATTATGTGCCATCAGAATGTAAATGGAGTCGTGCTGATTCAACCTTTTTTCCCCCCCCAACACATTCTTATACATCTAAATCTTTTCAGAACAAGGAAACTATCCTCAGGAGAGCAGCTTTGGGTTTCCCTCATGAGCACCCTAGGCGAAAATGGATCCTTGGGGCTCTGATTTATGGCTGCCATTTTAGTATGTGGTTTTGGGAACTTGTGTGGTTGGGCAGGAAACACAACAGTGACTGTGTTCACAACTTATTTGAATGACTCTTTTAAAGGATGAATCAACTTGCAGACATGAACTAATCAAAGCTTTGACTTTTTAAAATTTACTCAATATGTTTCTCAATAAATCAATTATATTGTATCTTCCCTACATGCAATAGGGAACTGTATTTTAAAATTATTTGTGGTTCACAAAGAATAATTGCATTAAATAGATTTGTACACCAGATGAAGTTGGGTGAAGAAATTGGTTATGTTATGAGGTTCATTTGTTTTCAATAGACATAAAATGAACTGTAATCTCATGTACTGTATAGTGCCAGCTACTGTAAATGCAATAAGATTATTAGAGACTGGATACAATTGTGTTTAATGCAAATGAAAAAAAAAAAAAAACTTTCCAAAGGCTTTGTTTGACTGCTGTTGATATTTCAAGTGTGAATATAAACAGTGTAATTTGTTTTTTAGCTATCTCTTCCAAATTTAATCCATGATCTGCAGATGCCCTAAATTGCCCATGCAGTGGCTGTTCTGCACTGTGGATGCAAAATGAAGCAGATACAAAATTCTCCTTTTAGTCATATTAAACATTCAGAGGAGGCTCCAGTTGACATGAACATACAATAAAAGTGAAAAACAAATAATTCCCTGCTGTTTGCCCTTTTTCCATATTTGTACTGGCCTGTGCTTAAACTAGCAAATCAGATTTTCCCCCTTTTGTGATCTCGTATGCCAAGAGACCCTCCTCTGGCTCAGTGCTCGACCCCGCCCAGTCCTGCCATTTTTAAAAGCTGCTGTAAATAGTAGGTTGCTGCTAATTGCTACAGGCTAACCTATACTCCTTTACCTCTTAGCTATACTTTACAATTGATATAGATAAATATTGAGAATGTCATTGTAAATGAATGATCTTATGTATATTTTTTTTGTTAGAAACATGGATGAAAAAAGCCTAAAAAATGGATGGGAAATGATTGAAAAGGTGCTGAACATGTACGTTTCCAGTCCTTTCGGTATGTTCTGAATAGCTAGGGAAATGCATTTTTCTATAAAAGGGTGTTCGGGGACAATTCATTTTAAACTTCTGAAACTGGAAAAAAGGCATAAACCTAAAAGAAAATCAGTCATGCCTGAATGCCGGAGTTGCCTTTCAATGGAAAAATTAACACCTCTAAGTCTTACGTAAACCTTTTTAAAAAAGAGTATAATATGTGACCTTTAAAGACAATCATCTGTGGAGTCTGTTTGTAAACCAGCTTGCACTTTCTTTGCAGGTGTGATCAGGTTTGTGCATGTTTTTGCATGAGCAAATATTTGGTTAATTAGGACCAAAGCTGAATAACAATAAAAAAAAATTGCTATAAATGTGAAGGGACTTGCCAGTGAAACAGCTTTATGGCTGAGACTTCAATCAAACGTATGCATATCCTTCTGAAATGCTCCTTCAGTGTGAGACATATCAAGCAACTTCTACAAGGCACGAGCCTTCAAAATTGCCACAGCGCCGATCCAAATTGCACCTGAAATGCTACTGAAAAAAAGAAAAATAATAATGATCTCTAGCATATTACTTGCCAGTACGTAGACATCATCAGATAGATTGTCGGTTGTAGGTACCTGTTTAGCTATTTATGTTTCTGCAACAATTTCCTGCCATGACAGACCAGCTATCTATATAGCTTATGATATTTTAAGGCATTATCATCATTCTATCTAATTCAGGTTACGTAGATAAAGTATTTGTTGCTACAGTGATAGCCTCTTGTTGTAACTATGACGCTAGCTAGTGATTACGCTGTCTATGTTTAATAGGTCAAATGACGAACATTCGGTGTAATGCTAGCCAGCCAGCTCTAATTACTACCATATTTTTGCGCTAGCTATATTTAGCTAACATGCTCCCATGACAGTATATGTTGTAACAATAGATAGCAAGCTAGCACAAGCTAGCTGGGCATAGTGAACAGTTTTGAAATTGCTGTTATGCTATAAAATAAGGTTTTCTGGTCATTTTTGTTCATTCTTGAGACTTCCGACAAGCAATTCAGATTTATTTGACAGACTTCAGGAGTGGACAAGATCATTCACGGTGGTTCGTATTATATCAGCGACACAGCTCAGCTCACTGCTATAATAATAACACACTCCTTTATTTGCCTGGATGTAGTCTGGCTTGAATGGCAACCTCAGTGAGGCGGCGTGACTTCACACATGAACAGTAGTCACCCTCAAAGTAGTCCGCTTGTTTAAGCCTGCAGCGAAGTGGTGACACCACAAATGTCAGCTCGATTTTGTTACTGCACCTCAGGGGTTTACACGGGAAAGCCAAACGTCATCTGATTCTGGATCGCAGTTAATAATGTTCTTTCTGCTCTGCTGATTTCCTTCTACACAGTCTGTAGTGCCTTTGTCAGTGTGTTTGTGTGTGTGTGTGTGTGTGTGTGTGTGCGTAAAGGGGAACTCCATTCTGACCAGGCATGGCTCCAGCACTCTCTCTTTTCCCATATGATGACTCATAGAAACGTGTTGGGGAATTTTAGCCCATGTGAAAACATTAAGCAAGGCCGAATGTTTCTCCCTATTTTTAAAACATTATTTTTTTACTAGTAGTGGAACAATGGTTAACATTTTCCAATATGAAACCTGGTTTAGCTCAAGTTTGTGCTCCAATTATATTTTATAATTACAAAATAATGTTCAGTTATGCAAGCAGGAATAAACATGTTCATTATATGATAGGTGGTGTTTGTAAATGTGAAGCAGAAATATTATTTTAATTGCCCTTTAGCACTTTCACACCTTTCTTTAAGTCATATCTTTTTTACCCTTCCAGTTAATTGAACATTAACATTACAGGTGTATTGCTCAACGATTGAAAGATTTGGTCTTTGACTAAGTAGAGCCAAAGGAGATTTTGTGTGTTTTGCTTCTCCGGTTGGATAGAGAGGAATGACATTTGGCTGTGATCCGTTTTTCAGTCCAAACTTGTAAACAGAAACAGATTCTGGCATTTGCTTTCTTGCTAACAGAAAAAAATGATTAAAGCCCTCGCCAAAATGCCCAAATGTGGAATGGTGTTGGTGGTGGTGGTGGTGGTGGGGGTTATGCTTTGCAGGGATTAGAGAGTGTGGTGTGACAGGCGTGCTGGAATTTTTCTACAAGATCCTGTTGGGTTTACACAAACTTTCCTGTAAGATCCAAATTCTAACACATGCTAAAGTTCATATTGTATTGTAGATACATGCTAGTTCCCTGTTGGTAGTTCCTCCAGATGGACAAGCTGAGGACATCTTGGATGATCAGATATCACTGGGCTCTGACTTACACTACCCATCAACCCTAGCATGTCACATGTAACTAATTATTCTTGTGTCTCAATATATCTTGTTCTAGTTTTACAGAGTCTCTCAGGTCAAGCTTTTACTGTTGTTGTATCTGTCGTTACAGTTGTTGTTTGTTGTTGTGTGTACCAAGGTGGCACTTGGTCCATGATTAAAGTCCTTGTTCATGTTCACAGCTCTTTTAGTTCGGTTTGTACTTTATAAATTGCACTTAAACGGCACTGACACTCCTCTAACAATGGAAAGCTAAAGATGCTTCAACCAAGTATTACAATGGACATTTAAGTCAAACTGGGACTTGTGCAAAATAGCAGAACCCAGTTGTGAGAGTAATACTAGCTTTATTTCTCTATATATATTTTATATATATATATTTTCCCTTTCTTAATGAATTTATCTCAGTGTTTCACTAGTGCTTGGTTACCATCAAGGTAAAAAGTACCTTAGTACGGCAGTGACATGACCAGATTGTCTGCTTTACATCTGAAATGCTGGCCGCACAGAAACACCTTTAATGGCCTGAACATGCAGAAATGGCTTGGGGCGAGGTCAGGACTGTATGGGGATGTGGTGATAACTCCAAGACGAGTTCCTGTAATGTGCAAGTGGCGTTCATTAATTATTGTGTGATTCAGTTTCCACAGACAGATGCATCTCTTCCACAAGTTGGTGAAAGTTATTTTCAAGGATCAGATGTTCCACTCACTGAATGTTCATGGGAACGACTGCAGTGGGCTCCGAGCCACCTCTGGCGGGATCATTCATCATTCATGGACGTACAGCCCTCTTTAAAATCTTTGCACCATTCAAATTTTTAACTGCGGCTAAGAGTCTTATCACCGTACTGTGCTTGAAGTCTAAATGCTTTTATGCCTTCATTCATGAGAAATTTCATCACAAATCTGGACTTAACTTGAATGCTCCTTGCAGTTAAAAGGTCTAATATCATTTGATCTTGGCATCATTTTTTAATCATCACAAAAATCTCCAAGTTTAACTAGGTTGTGAACACTTTTTATCCACTCTACTACATACAAAAAAGTATTAGGATGTGTTCATATCTGTAAACCTGTTAGAGCTGATAAAACTTACATTCAGGTCATCAGCTGACTTCATTTTATTGCCACATAACGTTGCTAAGCCGAGGACTGACCGGCTGAAGCAAACGTAGGTTATAACACTGCCTCCAGGGGCTTGTACAGTAGGCAATATACATGATGGATGCATCGCTTCATGCTCTTCCCTTTTTACCCTGATGCACCCATTTATCTGGAATATGGCCAAACACATCAGACCACATGACCTTTTTCTTTCGCTCCAAACTTTAATGCTCCCTAGCAAATTGAACCTTTTTTTCTGATTAGTCTCACTAACAACTGGTTTTCTAGTGGCCACACAGCTGTTTAGTCCCAATCCTGTAAGTACTTGTCACATTGTGTGTGTGGAAATGCTCTTCCTTTCCCTATGAAACAAAGCTTTGATTTCTACTGTTAATTTCTTAAGATCTGTTGTTAGAATGTTTTTTTGTTGGAGCACATTTCCTCTGTGAAATTGCTGGTTCAGCAGTATCCTTTCAGGTTTTGATAATGTGCTGGACAGCCCTTAACTCAGTTCCAGTAATTTTAATGTTTTCTTTGCTTGAATAATTCAACCCTTTAAAAACGCTGATTTTTTTTTGGCCAGGAAATGTGTATATTATTAGGGCAGTCATTGGTCATTTCTATTTGATACGTGCATTGCGAGGTATAAAAAAGTTTTCAATTAAGGTTAAACCCATGAATGATGAACATGTGACTACTTGTGTGTGTTTGTGTGTGTGTGTGAGAGAGAGAGAGAGAGTGTATTTCAGCAGCACCACCTAGGGTATGCTATAAACACTACAGCCCTGATATTTTCCAGCTTTCCTTTTTCTCATCTTTATTTACCTGTATTTTTATGCTAAATAAAACATGGGCAATGAAATATTCACTTACAGATAAACAAATCACTTCAGTCTATACCTTTAATACTTTTTAATGTCACTGAAACATATAAGGATCCCATGATAAAGATGAATTTTAGAAACAATCAGAATAAAAATAAACACCAAATCATGCCAATGCAAATGCTTTATTATAGTTTTCAATTTGCGCTTTGTTGCTTGATCATTACCAATGATTTCTTTTCTTTTCTTTTTTTTTTCTTTTTTATAAGAAAACCAAAATCAAGTTTAGCCTGTGTGTCGTGACAGGTGAGCAACCATCTATCAATTCAGTACAAAAACAAATGGCACTAAAATGATCAGTAAGGGAAAGTGTTTGGCATTTACAAAAAAAAACAACCTAATATAACATAACATAATTTTACATATTATTCTATGTGCTGAGTTATTAGTGCAAGCACAGGACTTTATTTTCCACAAATATCTAATGTGCTGATGAGACATTATTTCTAAGTGCCTAGAATAAGTTCAAATAATGTTAGCACTTTTTTTATTCATCTTTAATATATAAGGAATAAGCTATAATTACAAAATTTGCTGTATAGTTCAGCCTAAACAACCATCATTTGCTCTTTAGCTAGGGTGTGCGTGTCTGTGTGTGTGCGTGTGTGCGTGTGTGTTGTACGTCAATACAAACTGTACAGTTGACAACAATGCTACAATGCGATATAGCGAAGGAAGTCTATGAACAGTAAAAATAAAAAAAGGTTCCTAGTAAAATTGAAGGTTATTCAAAGACAAAAATATAGGCACGACCATAAAACAGACTACACATGCGCTTTGTGCAATAGTGTGCATTTCTGTGTACAGCAGTAATCTGAACTACAATACTGTCATTCACATAATGTTTAATATAGAAATGAAAAAAAAAAAAAACATTACATAATGATAAAAAAACAGAGGTGATACATTCATGGCATTTACAGTGAAAGCACTTCTTCCAGTTGAACATTTGATTGTATAGCATATTCGTCTTACCAAAAGGGACACACGTCTTATTTTTTAGGAGGCATACACGTGTCCATAAATGAGCCGACTGCACTGTAATATCATGTCCTTAATCATGTTCGTCTCGCTAGAAAGCTTAAACAAGTTAAAACCATTCTTTATGCAAGACATGTATAAACTCTTGTGGAGTCTTATGAAGTGACAAATACAAAATTAAAGTCAGTACAGGCAGGTGATACACTGACTTTCTTTGTCAAGCGAATAGCTTTGAGCTTTCCCACATTCCCAAATTTGATTCTGAACTAATACGGCTTTAGATCGTAGGAAATCAAAGGACAAAAATTATTTTGATGCCTTGCACCGTGACCAAAGTTTGATGAACTTCGGTCCTTCGGTCACGGTTCGAGGCATCAAAATAACTGTATTGACTGACTAAAAGCCCATTGTAGCAGTTATTCATAAGCTGTATGAAGATGGTTTGTATAAGTCTAAATATGTACCAAATTCCTTGCTTGGTGTTGATGTATAACTTCAGTGGTGGAATAAATCTGCTAAAATGGCTAAATCCAACCCTTTGAAATAAACTACTAAATAGTACAGATACTACAGTGCATAAAGTGATGTTTGGTACATAAGTGCTTGGCAGGTTCATAGCTTCTGTTGTCACAGGTATCTAGGTCACCGTGAGAAATCATAACAATTCATAGCAAATCATGAGGTGTTTTTGGTACTTTCCAGGTAAATAGTGTATTTTCGCAAACACCCTGTGATCAAGCATGACTTTGGCATAGTCTGTAGCAGAGTTGTACGTGATTACATTATGAGTATAAGTCAAGCAACTAAGGACGCCATCATTTCAATTGGGAACAGTTCTACATGCTCTTGCAAAAGATTCAGGAATGTGGGAAAGCCCCCATAACATCTAGAGTATCCTGACACCAATGCTTCTTCTATATAAAAAGTTTGTGGTTAGTAAGAATAAAAAAATATGAATTATGAATTATGCATCTGAACTTTCAAGTAGGAATTATTTTATATTAAATTAGCAGTCAAAGATCACCCAGCATGCCGCTCCGTTAAAATCGGTTCCAAGCCGGTTCCAGGTGTGGCCATACTGAACAGATTCATAGAGCCGTGCTGAAGTAAGTCCACTTAAAGCTACCCTGTAGTTTATAATACGCCCATGTTGGCGTCCCCTCACAACATCATGCGAATGTTCAAAATAAAAAGGGGGGCGGGGTTAATTACATAGAAACTGAGCCAGCTAGCACAGTAACAGAGTGAAGCAAGTTCTTATGGAGAGATCGAAAACCTAGAAATGAAATATAAACGGTTTTATATGCTGCTAAAACGTCGGTTAATGTTTATTTTAATTGCTTATTAGCTGCAATAAGAAAAGCGTATTGGTGTGAGTTAAATAGTCTATTGTCCTTTTACACACTTATATTGTCTCTGTCTCAAACACTAGATTTCATCTCTAATTAATATTCTTCCCAGAAGAGCAAGCATTTAGGTCTTACTTTTTAAAACCTGATTAGATAAATATTTAGAAAATTGCAAAAGAAAAAAAAAAGAAAATTGTGAAGAGATTCATTTCTCATCTCTTACACTTATATAAGAAAATAATCTCTCTTATTATTTAAACACATCCTTTATCTTTCTTTTTCAAAACAATGATGAACGTATCCAGTCGCTCCTGCAGACGTACATTACAACAACCTGTACACGTGACCTTTTGTGCAAATGTGTAGCCATGTGCCGATGATCGGTTAGATGATGCCCAGAAGCACGATATTGAAATCCCAAAAGCATCCCAAAGGCATCGTCTCTCCTAAGGTGATATAGACAGAGGCCATTGTCACACAAGACACCAAAATTTTTTATGAATTTGAAGGGACATGTGACATATTAAAGGAACATGTGTCTCACTGGTCTGTACATTTGGCAGAATGAACCGTCGCGTTGACTAAAGAGGAATACGTGCAGTAATATCTCTAAGCTTCTCTGATTAGCGAACTCAAATACATCTCCAATAAAACTCAAATAAACACACTGTTGAAAAGCAAGCCAACTAGAAGTAAAATTTGGAACAAGAAATTTAGTCAACTGATGCGTTTTTGTGTTTGTCAGTTGGCAGAAATCATTGCTTATGATTAGCTAGCTAATTTATCTCATTAATCAACACTAGTCCTATTCACATCACTCTCTTACAAGAGCTCTGTGAAATGCTAGTCGACGAATGTACAGAAATCTTCTAACTGTAAAACTGTGTAAACAATGCTTTAAAGTTTAAATGTTAAACTTAACAGAACCATATTGGCACATGTCTATTGCTCTGTGTGTGAACGTTTCCCATTTAGCTTGTGCTTCGGTTTGTTTTCTCATAAATCCTAGCACTTTCATGGCTATCATTCTGTTTACGCAAGCTAAACGCAAGGACACAAGCTACATTGTCTCTACATCCTCTCTACAGGATGATGATGATGATAATGATGATGATGATGATAATGATGATGACGAAGAACCTCCAGAGTTGCCTTATTGCCACTGAAAAGTAATTGCATTTTCCCAAAGGTCCATTCTACATGACACACACACACAGACATGTGCACGTACTGTACTTATTAGGGTGTCCGATAAACCGTCATCGTCTGGTGTAAGATGGAAAAGAACCCTGTCTAATAATAATAATAATAACTGATTATGGCTCAGTACATTCATCTAGTACACTAATACATAAAGCCAGTGCTGTTTCAGCATTTTTTCCCAATAGGAGCAGATTCATGTCTATACATTTTACAACAGATTTTACATTTCTTAAAACCCTCAAAACAGCAATAGATAAATCATATTTCTGCTGCGACATATTTCAGAGTGCAACACGGTGTTTCTAGAGGTACACTAAATATTATACAGCAAGGCTATGATTTGATGTACAGGTATTATTTTGAAACTACACACACCTGTGCATGCTGACACAGTAGAAAATCAGATGGCAGTAAGAGGCAGATAGTTATTGCCTCTCAGTCATTATGAGAATGGCATTGTCTTTTAAGTGTTTAATATTGGTTCATTGTTTTAACTAGTTAAATCTGTATGAACAGAGATTAGCCAGATAAAGTTAATTGGTAAAAAAAAAAAAAAAGGCAGAGGGTGGTTCTGGTACAAACATTGGTGAAGGTGCTATGTGGTTAGCAAAGTGCTATTTGTCTTATGCTGTATCTGCTGATTTCAGCCAATAACAACTAACCATCCTGGACTGATTTTCGTAAAGATTAACATCATGTAGCACTCTTAGATAACTAAAGCAACTGATCCAAGCGGAGTGTGTGTATGCACTATTGAATTTTACATTATATTCTAGATGAATTACTTGTTTTTATATTTCATCAGTTTTATATCTCCTGATTAAGAAAATGTTGCCGCGCTTCACTACCCCACCACAAGGTGGCACAAAATGCCAAACTTTACTTTTGTAGGATAGGTCTAGTGCTTGATTTCCAGGATGGAAGGATTGTGGTCCAGTATAGCCAGGATGATCTTATCCATGTACTGTCGGAGGCGGAAGTTGATTTCCTCTTGTTCCTTCAGAGCCTCGACCAACTGCAGGATGAAAAATGTATAAGTACAAATACAGCTCCACACTTTTTTTGTGTCATGCAGTTTTGTAATAAATTTATGTTTGAGCTCTCAGGTAAAACATAATAAAGATAATGATCAGATTTCCTGCTTTATTACTACAACTGTTTTCTTGCATTATGATTTTTTACTATAATCCGTGACAATTATTCAGGTCTACAAAAAAAGAATTTCATTGCACTAAAAAAGGCTCACGAACCAGTTTAATGAACATTAATTCCAGAGCAGATTATAGAGCCACTGCCGTTCTGAATGGAGATCAATATAGAGAGCCACTAGCAGCCACCAGTGGTACTACCACACAGAAGATCATGTTACGTTATCATCATAATGTTGGTCATAATGTACGGAAGAGCATAAACAGAAGCGTTTGAATATCTGCAAATAAAATTTGTACTAAAACTCTAAGGAAGGTGAATGTTTCTTAAACACAATCATTATGGATGATGAGACATGGATTCATCACTATGAGTTTGACAGTAAATGGTAAGGAACGGTTCAAAAGTCGACCATTATCTGGAAAATTTATGCTGTTTTTTAGGATTCCCAAGGGCCAGTATTTGAGTATTATCAGGAAAAAGGTTCAACAATCAACAGTTGAATCATTACAATGAGATGCTTATTGAAGAGCGGAAGTCTAAACTTTGTATTAAACGCGGAGAACTGCTATCCAATGGCGTCGTGATCTTGCATAACAACTAGTGATGGGTCGATCTTGAATGATTCGTTAATTTTGAATGAATCATAAGCGTGACCTGGGAAGAACGAGTCGTCTCTGGGAATGATTCGTTCAGTCGCCCATGCCGAATATCATAGGTTCTGTGCAGAAATTAGTTCATCTGTTTCGAGTCTCCGGGTTTCCCGAGTCGCTTGTTCATCAGGTGACAGCCCCATAACCCTAACTAATGCAGTCTGAGCCGGAAAGAGAATTCATCAGTTCACCTTTCGAGTCTACGGGTTTCCCAAGTCGTTCGTTCATCACGTGACAGCTCCATAAGCCTAACCTGAGATGAACGAGATACTCAAAACCGGGAATCGCCAGATGAATGAATCTTTTCTTTTTCTTATAACATTACTGTATGTTTTTGTCTGTTTTGTTGTGTGATCAACGTTTGCTTAAGTAGTAGATGTTAGGAAAGTAATATGTAACATTTTAATTACATTTTGCTAAAATAAATGAAATGAATGAAAAGATTTATTCATTTTGCTGAATGAGACTCAAAGATCCGAGCCGGTAAAAATAATCCGAAGTCCCCTTTACTAATGACAATGCACGTCCGCACACTTCTGCCCATTACTGTCGACACTGCAAAATCTTCGTTTTGAGGTGTTAAAGCATACTCCCTATAGTCCTGATCTTGGTACATTGGACTTTCACCTGTTTGGTCCCCTGAAGGCAGCCCTACAAGGGTGAAGATGTACTTCTAATTAAGAATTGAAGACAGCATTGCATTTGTGGCTCGCCGCTCAGCCTAATGCATTTTTTACTGAGGGAATACTAAAGCTTGTTGACAGATGGACAAAGTGTATTGAAAAGCAAGGAGATTATGTCGAAAAATGATGTATTTGTATATTTTAATTAAAATAAATTCCACAACCAGAGTGTGTATAATTTTTGACACCCTCGCACAAGAAATAGTTTAATTGGACCTATATTAGACACAGTGAAGTGACATGTTTCAGCCACTAGTAGGCAATGCTCCTCCTGCCTTCGCTCTCACTAGGTCTTGTTAAAAAAGTTGAATGGCGATCAATGAATGAATTCATTTGAATGATTTAGGAGCCATGGTTCCAGTTTCGTCCTAAACACTTCATTCATTTGTCCCGAAGAATTCTCATAAATTCTCATAATGGTCCAACAAGTTCATTATAAATGTTCAAACCTATATTGGAGTCTAAAAGTCTGAGATCAGTAGTGAACATTTAATACAGATATTTCATTACAGATGACAGGTGTCGACTATAATGTGAGTGTACTGTTTATTTCCACTATATAAACTTTTGGACCCCACTGTATGTGTCAGTGATCTGATCTGTTTGGTTCAATGTGGACACTGTAAGTATATTTGCCAAAAGCCCCATTTATAACCCAAATTCACCTTTGCTTCAGTGAATAATCTCAGTACTGTAGATGCTGCTGTAATCATAAAGTCTTTTTGAACTGAGTTAAGTGTTCCTACTAGAAGGCCATCCATTTTAAGAAGAAGTTGTACAGTACGTCAGCCATTTTAGGACACGCTAGAACACATTAACAGGAATTCTTGATCATGGCTATTTTAAGGGATGCACTGAGCACAGAGCAGAGCCCTGGATACCTGATAGTGATTTAATCTTGATCTTCTGCCAGCAGGAGTAAGTGTTGATCGCAGATGGATCCAATTATGTGGATTGCAGTGACTGCTCAAATGCAGTATAACAGTATAACAGCACTTAAACATCTCAGATGTTCTCACAACAGAGGATGAGCAAAGAGAATGTCTAGTGAATGACTTTTGTTTTTAAAACAACGATGCTACCTATGACCATGAGAACCAGATATCCTCATACAAGCCTCTTTATCTTTGTTTCTAATGCGTTATCTGTCTCTTAAACTGTATGAATGTTTTGTCTCACCTCGTCTCTCGATGCGTTGTCGATCTCCGTGGCCAGACTTTGAGCTTTAGTGTGGCAAGCGAACAGGTTTTTAGCCTCGTACAGACTGAGACTGAGAATCTGTCCATTCAGATCATCGTTCTGGTCCCGCAGTTTATGGTTTTCCTGTTTGGAGAGAAAAAAAATATTAGGTGATATAAAGGGCAGAATATCATCCTATGTGATAGGCAACATAAGGTTTTTCTCCACATTGCAATGATAATGCAATCCTGACTTTTTATACCTGCCGCAGGCGTTTCACTTCGTGCTCGAGCTCGATCTCACGTGCTCTTGAGCTGAATTCAGACAAGGAGTTTCGTCCACGCCCAGGTTTCTCCGTTTCTAACTTAAACATCTGCAAATGCTCCAGCTCCCGACGCAGGTCCTCTATCAACTACATACACATGCAGAGAAAAGTGATCCATGCACAAAAAACAGAGGATATATTCAGATCTGTGCTGCTATACAGAATAAATCATCACCTTTTGATTGTAAAGTTAAACTACTGTACGCTGTGGTATCACTATTGCAATCAACGCCATTAAAAGACTGTGATGTCACAACTCATGCCACATATAGGAATATGAAGTATGGATCAGTATAAATAAATCGCCAGTCTATTAAACTGTGGCACTGCCATTCTAAAGACAGGCTTTTCATTTTTCAATAGAAATGGTGACATCACAAATGAAGGGATTAAAGAGCAGAGTCTCACTTCCTGCATGGCTTCTCGTTCTTTCTGGAATTCGTGTCTGTTCTGCCACAGTTTGTCCATCATCTTCCTATACAGATCCATTTCATCCTTTAGACGCAGACTTGTATCTTCTAGCTTGTCAGTCATGCGCTGCTTCTCCTGCAACATAATGAAGGAGAAGAAAAGGAAGAACAAGAAGGAGGAAGAGATCGTGTTCATTATTCTAAAATTCTGAAAATGTTCTGAAAATGCTGGTCATGAACATAATAAATTGTTTCATGATCCTAACTACAGTGTTGGTAATGAAGACGTTGCATTTACATTTACATTGGGATAATGAGAGTGATGATGACACTCACCTGGTCCAGTTTCTCAGTTTGAGACTTTAATCGGCAAACGTTCACCTTCATCTCAGAGTTCTCTTCCTCTAGCTGCTGTATTCTGGGAATTCATTTTTATGAAAAAACGGCATAAAGTATTTGCATTTGGGAGGACTGCATTAATATAACATAATAAAATATAACTCTGCCACCCTGTATACAGGATAAAGCCTTATAGACAATGAGTGAGTGAGTGAGTAAAATAAAACAGATTATATTCTAATAAAAAACATGACTGTTGAACATTTTAATCTGCTCTCTGCCATCTTAATCCAATATATATTATAACATTAGCTTCCAATGGTATGCAATGTAGGAATTACACTCCTTCCAAGGAAAATTATGAAGGGTGTTCAGGTCAAACCAGGACTTGTAATTAAATATTTCATTAATGAAGGAGAAAAAAAAACGATTTTATAGATGAACAGTTGTTCCTGTGAACATTCAGCGAGTGGAACGCCTCGTCCTTGAAAATCGATGGATAAGTTCTGTTGGGAACTGTACACACAATAATTCACCAGCATCTATTGCACATTAAAGGAGCTAAGCTGGGAGTTATTGCAACATCCCCCGTCCAGTCATGACCTCCCTCCAAGACATTTCCACATGCTTGAGCCACATGGGAGGACATTGTTTCAAAAGTGAAGCTGGCGGTCCGATCATCGCTCCGGCGTACTGAGAAATCTTTCTACCTTGATGGCATCCAAACACTAGTGAAACGCTGGGATAAGTGCATTAGTGTAGCAGTTGATTATTTGGACAAAGAGTTTTTACTCTCATAATGGTGTGATTTTATTATGCAAAAATCCTAGTTTGACTTGAACACCCCTTGTAGTTTTACGCTAATGCAAAATATAACTATATATAAAGGAACACAGAAACCAGTCTAAAGGCTTCAAATTAATGAACTCGGGTCTTGTTTCAATATCAGCATACAAAGACTAGACCCAGGACTATAAGATCCTGGTGTGTGTATATGTGTGTGTTTGTGTGTGTGTATACTGTACCTGTTTGAGAGCAGCTCTATTTGATTGCTTTTGTCTTTCTCCATCTTGCTGTAAACCTCTCTGTGTCTCTTCAGCTCCTCCTCCAAACTTTGCTCTGCTCGGGTCTCCTGGTCCTTAATCTGCTCCTCCAGTTCATGTACTCTGCACACACACACACACACACACACACATTGTATTGCACTCTGTGGTACAGTATGTGTATTCATAAGATTGTGACTTCCTCATAGATCAGGTTTCTGTGTTAGTTTTTATAATTACCTTAGCTAACACTGTTGCTAGGCAACTGTAAAATAAAGCTACTGAACATAAACTAGCCAATCAATAGCTAAAGCTAACAATTGTGGCTAACTAGCTCATCTTCTATCCTGACAGTGACAGACGTAATGATGCGAACTGAGACAAAACTGCTTTAAATGTCAACATCTCCCCTTAGGAATCTCCTTAAATTACTAAGGAAAAAATTTAAACTACAATTACTCTGTGATTACAGTCATCGAGTGCTGGCACGGATTCAGCCATATTCAGTAGCATCATTATTCAACTCAGGAACTTCAAAGGTGTCAAAAGAAATTGCACCAGAAGGATTCTTCGATGTGGATTCTTGTTAACGTAATTAGCACAAAACTTTGGCTAACTGCAGCATTATGATTCCTGCTGTCACATTTAGTAGTATGCTGAAGACACACCATATGATTTTATATTCCACGCCATGATCTATGTACCTGTGAACCAGCTGTGTGTTATCGTGCTTCAGTTTAGACTTCAGATCCCCGTTTGCCAAGCTGTCGTTCTCCAGCTCCGTCACCTTCTTCTCCAGGTAACTCACCTGATATAACACACACACAAACACACACACACACACACACACACACACAAACACACATTTGTCTTTCTCTCCTTGTACATGAGCTTGCATTCACATCATTGTTAACGCAGGTAATTAATCTAATACAGTTTTATATATAAATCAATTATGGAAATGAGTTTGAAAAGTGTGAGGAAATTGATATGAATCAAAATGATCACATTCTCCCTGATGCACAAGCCGAGGGCGATGGTGGCAAGGAAAAACTCCCTCAATAGGGGGAAACCTTGAGAGGTAACCCATCCTCATTTGGGTGATAATTAATGCTATTTAATGCTATACATTTCAATGGGGCAGACAGTTAAGGCTCTGATTTTCTGAATGGGTTCAAGACTCGCCACCGCCAGGTTGCCACTGTTGGGTTCTTAGGCAAGACTGTTAATCCTGCGGCCCATCCAACCCAGCCATTGCATGCAGTGCCAGTTCTAATCCATTTTAAAAAATGGGACAGTTGCGAAAGGAAGGGCGTCCAGTGTAAAACTGTAACACATCTTGTGGATCAAATGATCCAATGTGAAACCTGGAGGTGCGAGGCCATATTGCACACCACTAAGCCACCAATTTCAAAACCAGCAAAAGGTTAAAACTATCTTTTGGACGAGTGCAGAGATTTTTTGCTACTGAAGATTAGAGAGGACAAACTGAATGCAATCTTTAAACACTTAATACATTTTCTAGCTGTTTTAAATATTCAAGTTTTCAACAACAGGGGAGTCGACTGATGCGGTCTAGACTTTGGGATGCAGCAAGAGTGTGTGTGTGTGTGTGTGTGTGTGTATGGCGATGAAAGATCTGTGTACCTTTTCAGTGATGTCAATGTCACAGGAGTCAATGCTGTCTCGAAATAAATCCTCAGTGCTGCCATGACTACTGCTGAAATTACTGTGATGGAAAAGCTGTCTGTGTGTGTGTGAGAGAGAAAGAGAGAGAGAGAGAGAAGGGTGTTTATGGAATTTATTCATTTTTAATTTATTAAAAATGAGTCTAGCTGCCTCTGTTGGCAGAGTGCCTTGTATACTTGTCCAGTGCAGTTGTGTCCCTGTCACTATGAGACCGGATAGCAAATCCTTGCACCTAACAAATTAGTGTCACATGGCAATGAGGGCTTGTTTATCCGTATAAACAATTTGAAAGCAAGACGCAATAAATGCCTTTTTTCAGACTTTTACTCATTTTGGCAAATTATTTTTCTCTGACACAAAACATTATCTTCCAAGTTTTAAGCAAACCATGACATGTAGCGCCAGAGTTGTGACCCAAAGCAAACCCGTCATGAAAACCCAATCGCATTCTGTCACATTTTCAGTAAAGCAAAACTTCCAGCTCTTCAAATCAGCGTTTGCAATGAGTGAATTAAAAGCTTTCTATAGATTTTTGAACATTTGATAAGACAAAAAGAGGACATTTACAGTCTGTTCCTAGCATTGTAGTCTCTCCAGCAGTAATAAATGACAGGTACGTGTCGCTTAATGTCCAGGATAATTCTGTATAATCAAAATGTGATTTGATGTTGTGAAGGTTATATAATTATAAACACTACAGCTATGAGAATCATGTAGAGCAAGGATTGTGGTGATGTTAGTTTGTAGTGCAACTGTCTGTTTAATTTCCCAATGGATGCAGCACTTTCATTTGCTCCTTTCTCCTGCTATCACCTGCACTGGTTAATATTTTTGTAACTCAAACTCGGGTTTATGTAGTATTGGCGCGTCTGCGGCTACTTTCACATTACAAGCCACATTGTTTAGGTCGGATGAATGCAATTTCAGCAAAAATATCTGTGGAGGACGGCAAGTAGTTAGTCGCTTTATTTGTTGAGGTCCAGAAGAAGGAAGAAAAACCAGACACCTGTTGCTAGCTTTGCCATGAAATCCCCACACTGACGTCTGCAAGCGCCCCCACGTATGTGCGGAGGCAAAAAATTTGCATGAATCTGACCGTTTTCAGTTAAGTCGCATGATTATATAACGGGTGCGCAGTATATCAGATCTGGGACCAAATACATCTATTCAGAATTGAGTCACTTCAGATCCGCTCGGTATTGAGTCACTTCACGCTGGCAATGTGAATGTAGCCTGTGTTTTTTTAACAGCCCTATGTAATCCCTTTATTCTCTACAGCGCATTTTATGTAGCTAGCGAAACTCTAAACTGTAAGTGTCACTTTTTGCTCTGACCTGGACAGGATAAACATACCAGGATAAAGTATGAAAAAGCTCTTTTCTATTCACTTCAATTCATAAACTTGAACCAAACTGAAATTTAGATTTGCACTAAGCTACAATTTAAGTTTAAATAACACAACAGGATACCAAACTAAAAGTCCTATGATTTAAACATTTAGTTCTTACCGTCCAAAAGCCGTGCTGGAGATCTTCCTGTTTGGACTGAAAACAACAAGAGCAGTTAGTGACAGCAGCCTACATCTGCGACCATTTAAAGAACAGTTTGTCACTGCAATAATAAAGAAAAAAATAGATAAATGTTTGATCAATGATAGAATAAATAATCACCTGTTGGCTTTGAGGTTCTTGAGTCGAGCCTCAAGGTCGTTTAGCAAGTTCACTTTCTTACAGCATTGAGAACAATAAACATCCAGCAGCTCGCTATTGTAAAAGTGTCGGATTTTCTGAGGTGTATGTCCAGCACTACATGGACAAAAGAAAAGTAAATCTGTTAAACGACATGTATTCTATAGACATAGGCTAATGCACAAGAGTTTTGGAATTAAGCAACATTGTAGTTTTCTGAAAAAGAAAAGAAACTGCACAATATGCATGAGGACTAAACTTTCCTGTCATACTTGTCAAAGGATAAAGTAATAGAAAGACCAATGGGATGTGGAGAGGGGTGAATCAAAGTGCATTGAAAATCAGTAATGGACCTTCAGGATGGACATGAACACTCAGATGCTGATCAATAAACAGGATGGCATTAAATCCCAATAAAACCCATGGCTTGGTGTAGGAGGTGTGAGGAAGCCTGCTACAGCAAAATCAATATCCGTTATATAGGGAACTATTATCTCAGGGTTTCTCAAACATTATTTGCACTATTTGCACTAAGCATTATCTGCTAAATCTCACAGAGCAAAATGGTAGTAATAACATTAACAATGAAGGAACTAAGGTAACAAGGATTCAGAATAGTGATAAAATCTTAAATGCATAGTGAGGCGTAAAACATAGGCTTACTAGAAGATATGTTATTTTTGGATATATATATATATACTGTATACTGTATATATGCCTGAATGGGAAATGGCACTAAAGTGAGGCACTAAAATCTGCGCTCTGATTAGGTTAGATATATAGTTATAGGTATATACGTACAGGCGCCATCGGTACTACTCAACCCCAATTATGAGAGTAAAATCTCCCTTTATTTATTTTTAGCAGGCATCACTAAAAGACGAACCACAGTCTTTTACCAGTAATCTAGCTCTGTTTCCATTCAAGGTATGCGTGGCTATATGCATCAGTATGCAGTATACAGTTACAGTGTATAGATACAGTAGACTGTGCAGGAGAAACAAACCGAACGCACTTCTGTGGAAGACGCAATCAAAATCACTGAGCTCCAGGCTCTTCCTGATGATTCAGCTATAAAAGGCTTTTAATGTCAAATCATCATTCGAGGCTCTGACACTGTTTTCTCTCCAAGTGAAGAGAAATAATATTTGTGTAGTCCGGTTGAAATTAACAGGCATCAACCACATGTAAAAGAAGGGATAATAATTGGAACAGTCATAACAGTGCTGGACAGATCAACAATATAATAAAATAAATAGACATTCAAATACATTTACAGCGTGCAGCAATGCAGCACACCAGCTGGAGCATTAAAGAGTGAGTGAGGGCAGTGACATAATATTATCCAAATGTCAAGATTTACAGTGACATAAAAATATTTGCATTTAATTACGTATCACTTTTTATATTTATAAGAACGTTAAAGGCAAACAACCCTGATTAATACCAAATCGTGTGCGCGAGAGAGAAACAGAGAAAAAGAATCACAACTATACATGCAGTACAATCTCACTACAGTATATATTCAGTATCTTTTTTCCTTTTATTCTCCCCTTCATTTGTATTAATAATAATTCTTCCTTGTACTTCTTCCACTTATTCTTCTTCTTCTTCTTCTTTTTATTATTATTATCATCACCTTTGCTTTTTGCTTTCCTTCTTTTCCATTAGTTTTCATCACTAGTGTCACCTTGACTGCACAGTTTATTATGTTTATATTTGTTCATTTTTTTATCTATTTATTTCTGTTGTTATTTTGTGATTTGATTCTGAGCTTTGGCAATACGAGTGTATGCAGGAGTCCTCATACATTATATTTATTCCATGGCTCCTGCATGACTGCTGCATATTGCCTGTATTTAGTTGTATTCTCTCTTAATCAATTCTGTTAGCCAATCTTTTGTGTTAGTTAGAGTGATCTTATGAATATGAATAATATTCTTACATTGTTTTGAATATGAACTCCATTCAAAATTGTGATTTTCTGAGTCCTTTCATATTCATTTTCAGCCCAGCAACGTGTAAATAAAGATTCACTATAGTTTGATTAAGAATTGTTGTTTGTATAACGTAGTTACTGAAATTTGACAATCAATATAATTGAAATGGTACGGAAATGTAAAATAGCTTTTTTTTTTTCTTTTTTTTTTTTTACAATGACTTCATACCTCGAGATCTGAATCCTAACACAAACATGAAATTTGGACCTCGGCTCGAAGAAAATTTTATTGACCGCACCTTCTCAAATTTTTATTCAGGACCCCTGCTCTATATAATCCACTGCTACACTAATGCACTTCTCCCAGCATATTACTTGTGCATGGATACCATAAAGGTAGAAAGATATCTCTGTACACCAGAGAAATGATTGGACTGCCTACTTCATGTTTGAAACGCTGGCCTCCAAGGAACTCCTTTAATAACATGTAAAATGGCTTGGAGCAAGAAGGGGACTATACGAGGGATGTTCCTGTAATGTTCACATGGTGCTGGTGAATGATTCAATTCAATTAAATTAAATTTTTATTTGTGTAGCGCTTTTAACAAATGTCATTGTCGCAAAGCAGCTTTACACAATCAAAAGAATTATTTAAGTCTGTATGGAATGTGAATGTATATGAATCAAAATGGTCAGATAGTCCCTGATGAACAAACCGAGGGCGACAGTGGCAAGGAAAAACTCCCTGAGATGGTAATAGGAAGAAACCTTGAGAGGAACCAGACTCAACAGGAAACCCATCCTCATCTGGGTGAAACAGAGAGCAGGAATTGATCTGCATTCATACTGTGTGTTAGGTGGGAGGCACTTCAGCATAACAGTAGATGTTAATTGATGTTAATATGGAGTCCAGGTAGTTATTGATATTAATTAATGTGAGTAACTGCGCGTGTATGTACACGCGTGTGAAAAGTCCAGTACACAACGTTAACACAGTCCCTAGTTAACTGTACGTACGTCCACCACTGCACAAAATATCCTCATAAACAAAGCTAATGTCAAATCAAGGAGACGAGCACACAGACAATTACGTCATTGGCATGAGGAGATGTTACAACAAGCCAAAATCTCTGTTTCCCCTGTCCACACAACACCACCGAAAACCGAGTTTTGGAAAATTTTCACTTTGGACGGAGTTTTCCAAAAGCTCTGTTTTCAACGACCAAAACTGCGAGCTTGTGGACGAAAGGCCAAAACCACTGAGAAAAATCTCAGTTTTTAAAAATACCCGGCTATGTGTAGACATGGCCTTAGAAGAACTGGGTGTGATCATTTAAACTTGATGATGTGTCAAAAATTATGAAACAGTACACTTTTTTGTGATTAAAAAAAAACAACTATTCAATGTTTAGTTAACTTCTAATTGATTGGAAGCAGGTGATGCATTTTTTTTTTTTTTATTATAAATATTTAACTTTTCTCACTTTTATATTTTATAGAATCTTTATTTTTGAAAGGGGCGTTCAAGTAAACTGGGAGTTTTGATTGTGCAGAATAACAGAACACAGTTTTGAGAGTTAAAAACTCCCTTTATTTCTCTATATTTTCCTGAGACCTGGACTCGACTGTTGTGTACATTTGCATTTTCTGCTGACTATTGTTCTTTATTCACAGCTAATAACTATAAATGTAATCAATGTCTTAAACCAGGAATAAGTTTGGCAAAAGAGCTACACCTACAGTAACAGTTCTCATACGTGTATGGACAAGGATATATGCAATGAAGTTGGAAGAAAAACGTCATGGAGGACATGACGTTTTTCTTCCATTGCATATAAGGACATTCAGGTCTCAAGATGATATAATCCCCCTGCTACACTAATGCACTTATCCCAGCGTTTCACTTGTCCTTGGATACCATCAAGATAGAAAGTTTTCTCAGTACACTGGAGACACGATCTGACACGCTGGCCTCCCAGGTACTCATTTTAATGGTCCAAACATGTGGACTGTACAGGGGATATGGCAGTAACTCCCAGTCGAGATCCTGTAATGTGCAAGTGATGTGTTGTTGAATGATGGTGGGTACAGTTCCCACGGACAGATGCGTCTCTTCCGCAAGTTATCTGTTGATTGTCAAGGATTCAGCGTTCCACTCCCAGAATGTTTACGGGAACAAGTGCATTGGGCTCCGAGCCGCCCGGCCAGGATCATCATTAACAGACCGTACGGCCTTCTTTAAAACATCTGCACCATTCAGATGTCTTA
>JAOVVB010000026.1:7488799-7499629 GCA_028570985.1 Heterobranchus longifilis
AAAGCTTAAAAAGCAAAAAATCTAAATATACAGTGTCTGTGACCATATCAAATTCAAAATCGAAAGATTTGAATTAAAAAAAAAAAGTTACATAAGAAGGCATGAAATTGTATTTAGCAAATGTGTTTCTTTTTATCTGATAAAAATATAAATGTAAGCATATTTGCAAAAAAATGAAGCAGGGATCCGGAGATTAGAAGCATTAAGCAGTATGAAAAATTAACTTTTTCACCTCATTTTTCATTCTATTTAGCACCAATACCATGTTTTGGCTGACTATATGAGTATAAATAAATGAATCAAGAAAGAGTGAAAAAGAAAATGTGTACAATGAAAAAAGGCGGGGGATTTGTTCGAGGGTCCATTTAATGTTTATTGCTGATGGTAAATTCCTGACATCTATGAAGGAGATGTATCCAATTTGCCTATTATGTTTATTATGTGTTTTAGTGACAGGAGAACATTATTTGTCTGGGTCTGTTGTGAAAACAGAGAAGAAAGGTCTGTTTTTTTAGGTTTTTTTTATTTTTATTTGTGAATAAAAAACTTCCTAAGTAATAGAATGACATTTACAAGAAAATAAGCTCTATTATAGATATGTTTCAACATGCTAAATATAATATGGGTAGAAGGTCACATATTTTAGTGATCAAAAGCGGTTCATTAAAATAAATCTGTGCCCATGCAATTAAAACTAAATCAAACAAAATAAAGTCCACCATGTCTGAAAATTAAAAAAAAAATGGATATAATACTATTTTCTATCATTACAAATTAATCTTTCTTTCAGCTGCTTCTGTCGAGGGGTCGCCACGGCGGACCATCTGACCCACACACAACTTGGCACAGGTTTTACGATGGATGCCCTTCCTGACGCAACCCTTACATTTTTTTCTAGGGCCGGCATTGCATCCAGTGGCGATGGGCATGAATGGAACCCGGACCTTCCGCATGGCAGGCAATATACCTACCACTGAGCCACCAGTGACCCACTTTCTATCATTTCAACATTTGTATAAATATCTGGATTTTGCAGTTATTCACTGCAAATACTTACACAACGTATGGGCAGTGTGCCTCTGAGTTAATTTATTCATGTATCTTTATCATGTATCATGTACTTTATATAGTTTAATTATATAGTTCTATACTTTTTTTTTTACATTACACATTCCTACTTCACTTTATTGTAATAAAATTGAAGATTTTATATCTTATTCTTTCCTATTAGCATTTTGCCTTCTTACTTGCTTTTTCCTCAAGGTCAGTCTTGTAAGTATTTCGCTGCACATTATAATGTGTATGGTTGTATATGTGACAAATAAAATTTTTAATTTGGTATGAGGTGTAGTCAGCGCTTAAATTTCATCCCCAACATGTTTAGTGGAGTTGAGTGAAGGACTTTCTACAGATTACAGGTAGATATGTTCTACCTTGTTAAGAAAAATCAGGTTAACGTCAGTGGCAATTTCATATACACAACTTACCCAAAACGAATTCATGTCTAACGCCATCCTTTTCAAAATGCCAAATGTTTACGTTTCAACGGAGCACTAAAGTACTTATTTTAGACCCTTTATATATATATATATATATAAAAATAAAAAAAAGACATGCCACAAGTTTGTAAAAAAGGGAAAAAAAGAGATTTATTCAGTTAAAATGCACATTCAATTAAAAGGGCATTGTAATACAAAAGTGCTACATAAGAACAAAATGAGAAAGTAAAAATTTCCCCCCTCAGTCTGTGCTCTGCACAATAAGCCGGGGCTCGAGCAGCGACTCCCAACGCTCAGTCAGCTACAAAAGACACAACAAAGATAGAACTGTTATCACACTCTTGCATTCACACTTTATGCCTTTTCACAAAGATGCTGCTGCTTCACCTTTAATTGCTCTTCCTGCTAGTCAAGCTTCTGATATTTTAAAAAGAAAAGTTTGTCGAAGAGTAAAGTGTACAGTACAAAAAGTGTTTTCTTTACACCAAAAAAAAAATAATTCTTAGCCAATAAAAAGGGGGTATCCAAGATGTGTGTGTTACCTGACAACCGGTAGTGACTGCGTACTCCACTCTTTCAGAGCCGTCTGGGTTCTGATACACCAAATCAAATTTCCCAGGTTCACTTCGTGCTATGAGACACAAACACATTATAAACACACTAAACACAATGCACATCATATAATGGACACCCAAGTATACATTTCTTGTACCTACCTTGACTTTGCGTGAGAAGCTCCAGCTCAACCATCCTAGTGCTGTGATCAAAACCAATGATTTTTCCTTCCTGGTAAATACAAACAAAAATTCAATAATTTAAAAATACAGACGCCGATCAGATGGGATGACTTAATCAGTGCGACATTATCACAATTGGATGTTTGTTTACCATAAAACCTTCATGAAAAATCAGAGACATGCAGACATTACAGTTGGAAGCCTAGTTTTTACAAAAATGTCTGTAATCTTTGGAGACATGAGGAAAAGCGTCTTGAAGCAGCAAAGAAGCAACATAGAGACGTTTTGATGTGATATTGAAACTGACAGGCATAAAGGTCACACCATCACTGGGACAGAAATTTTACGCATGTCTATTCTTATTTAAAGCAAAGCACTGAAGCCAAGGGTCAAAAAGTGTTGATTCATTTTCTATAACAGCAATGTTTTCTTTCTGACGATCGTGCTGGCTGTAACTCAAATCACAGGGGCTTATTAATACAGTTGGTACAAAGTAGAAAGATAATTTTTATTAGGGCTGTCCCAATACTGACCATCTACTCATAAAATTGTTTTCTATACTATAGTATTGCACTGGCTCTCACTACGGCGCACTAGGTGGCATGGGAGGGTAGTATACGGGGACGTATGAATGACCGAATTAATAAACTTTTTTACATAACATGCATTTATTCAGTACATGGCACGCATAAATAAATTTACTTTTTTCACATCCATCATTAAAACTAAAATGTTATTTTACTTACTATAACGGTGTGTTACTGCACATATGAGCAGACAATAAAATCATACCATGAGGTCCAACTGAAACTACAGCAGGATCATCTGTCTCCCTACCTCCATCTGTCTCACGTCACACGTTGTTTGTGTTTTGTCCCTCTCTTTGATTCAGTTGCACCCTTATATTCATTTCTACTTCTTTTATTACTTTTTCGGCACTAAAACTTCTATTTTATTAACCTACACTATAGAAGAATGTGGGTTTATACATTACAATAAAACTAAGATCAATAAAGGTGTAACACGGAGTGATTGTGGTGGCGGGGGCATGGTCACGTGTGAAGGGAGTGATGGTAATGTGAATGGAAGCTTGTGTTAGCCATAAATAGAACAAAATGGACGGTTCAGAGGCAATTCCCAACGAAATGACTTCATTGCAATTACAAAGGAGACAAAGTATTGTTTAAGATGACATCACATGATCAGATAAGTTTTCTTGCTGAAAGTGCTTCTGTGACTAATTTTGAACGAGGTTTGAAATGCAGGTGACCGAGTGTTGGTATAATTAACGATTGTTGGAACACTGGTGATGAGACATATAGTTAAACATCCCAGTGCTCTCTCTCTCTCTCTCTCTCTCTCAAACCATGGAATTACTCGGTCAAAACTAATGTTTGTATAATAATCTTTTTTTTTTAAATTAAAATTCTCAAAATGTGTTCATCCTTTGACACAATTTCGTTCCACTGTAATGATATGCAATGTCATGCTTTATCTGAGGTTTTTTTTTCTTGATATGGGTTCATCATCCAGTTTATGTTAGCCGAGTTAAATTAAGCTGAAAATTCAAAAACAAATGATGTCTGTTTCATGAATGTGTGGATGGTTTAAAGTGGTGTAATTCCTAATAGAACTGTGTTTTTTTTCCCTAGTTAAAGCACAAGCATGGTGTCAATGCCAACATGACAGCACTAAAAAACCTACTTTATAATCCGAGACCTCTGGCGTGTAGTTCTCTGTAAGCTCTAAAAGCTGTAGGGGAAAAGAAAATGGAGCAGTTCAATAAATAATAAATGTAAGCAGTGTGATAAATAAAACATCTACATCATAAACCAAGGACCCTTTTTAAACTTCATTACAGTTACTGAAACCTCAGACATGTTAAAGCTGAGAAAGGAACTTAAGAATCAATTTTAAAAAATAACAAAAAAGTATAACCGTAGTTCATTAGCTAAAATAGCGTGAGATATTGATGGTAACACTTACTAGAGAACCAATATAAAAGTTTATTAACTGTAAATGTAAATCTCCAAGTGAATCAAGAACAGGTTACAAGTTTGATTTTTATCTGGACTTGTTCAATGATGTCATCCTAATGTTCTCTTGAACACCACAGTTTGAGACTACGCAAGTCAACAGTTAAATATATAGCAATAAAATCTTACTTGGTTAAAATGAAGCACGCACATAACACTGCAACAACCGCATTCATACAAATATAAAAACAAGGTCACTGAAATATAATCAAATCACTTTAAAACACATGACTGAGACAGCAGATATCTAGTGAACTTAAAAGTGCACATAGGCTGCCCTCTTACAAAATTGGTGTCTGCTGTCAGCTATCAGTGTTCTTGGTTGTGTTCACAATTTAAGAGAATAAAACAAACTTTAATGCAAAAGGTTTAAGCAAAAAAAAAAAAAAAAAAAAGAACACATACACAATTTACCTTAAAAACTATTTTCTGGCCCACTGCAGGAGGAGCAGCAAGGAGAGGCAGAGTGCTGTAATCCCGCTTCGGACTCGGCTCTGGGGGATTCTGCAACACACATGCGCACACAACCTTTATTGGAAAAGGTAATCTAATTTGTATAAACCTAAACAGGAGGTTCCTTCATGTCAGTTGGATATAATCATGACTTTGTAAATTTCACAGACGAAAACCAAGAAGCACAAACTTGGCATAAAAAGTTATGCGAAATATATCTAATCCATGTGTGAATTTGATTCTTCTTGCTACCAGAACCAATCTTTCCCAATTTAAGTCCCGGAATATGTCTGTGCCACCAAGGAAGGAAAAACTCCATAGATGTGATGACCTGGTCATATAGTACAGTCAGGTTATCAGCTGACTTCATTTTATTGTCACATAATGTTGCTGCGCCCACACCTGACCAACTGAAGCAAAGATCATAACCCAGATCATAACACTGCTTCCAGAATCTTGTACAGTGGGCACTATGCATGATGGGTGCATGTCTTCATGTGCTTCCTTTCTTTCCCTAATGCCCACTCTAATACAGGGTCAGTCTGAACCACATGACCTTTTGCCATTCCTCCATAGTGTAATCGCCCTTTTTCTGATTAGCCTCACTAACAAGTGTCTCATCACACTGTGTGGAGAGATGCTCTCATTTTTACTATCATTTGGCCCTGAGTGTAGATCACGTTAAAGTTTCTCAGCTCATACTCACCTGCAGCACCAAGCTTTTATTAGTCTGAATCTCTTTCTGCTTCCTTTGGCCCTCATTGTCATAGTTATAATGAAAGTTCTGTTTCCAAGGTGTTCCTCTGGCCCTGCCAAAGCCACCTCTGACCCCTCCTCGACCTTTAGCCTTGTCCATAATCCCACGGCCCCGCCCCCAAGGAGTCAAACCAGCCAGGAGTTGAGGGTTCGGCCTTTTTATCAACAGCTCTGTGTCACTGCTGCTCGAATCAGAGGCCTCTGCTTTGTCTTCGGTGTCCTGGAGCCTTGTTCCTACCGGAGTGGACAGGGTCGAAGTGGTACCGCCGTTTTCACTCACAGCATTCAAATCTGAGCATGGCTGCGTTTGAGATTGTGACAATTTAGAGGGTTTGGGTGTTGCAGGGAGGTTTGTTTTGCAGGTCTCTGCTTCAGACGATGAGGACGAATCTGAAGAAGTTGGCATTTTAGATTTTTTTGCGTTCCCAGGAGGTTTTTTAGGTGTGGAGATTTTGCTGGTCAAAGATTTTTGCAGACCTGGAGACGTTTTCCCTGAGGTACTGCCTTTTCTGGAATCCTCTTCTTCCGAGGAGGGTGAAGACGTCATAGTTCGGGGTTGTGTTTTCAGGGCAGGGTTGGTGGATTTTGCAGGCACCTTTGCTTTTCTGGTTACTGCTGGAGCTTCATCTTCTGATGAGGATGAATCTGAAGAAGACTGTTTTTGTGTTTTCTTTGCAGTCAAAGAGTTTGTTATGGATTTTGGTGATGACTGCTCTTTAGGTGTTTTAGTACTGTTACATGTTTTTGAGCTTGCACTAGGTTTTGGAGTCTTTTTCTCAGGGACTTTTTCGTCTTCTGAAGATGTATCTGAAGAATTGGTTTTTCTCGCAGCAGGCGGTTTGGATGCTGCAACTTGTGCTTGTTTGGATTTGGGTGGAGGTTTTTGTGTAACCTCCTCACTGCTGTCTGATGAGTCCGAGCTTTCATTTTGCGTACCTGATGGAATTGTTTTTCCATTAGTAAGGACAGAAGGCGCAGAAGCTTTCTTGCTGCTCTTGTCTGTCTGGGACTTCGTAGATAAAGGGTCTTTAGCAGGGACTGTTGTTTTTGATGCATCTCCAGACTCTACCTGCTGCTTTTCCCCCTTCTTTTTCTTTGCTTTGTGCTTTTTCTTTGCTGCACCTGTTGACTGGGTGACACCATTTGTCTCACTCAGTTCTTGTCTGTTCTTCTTTGTTGGTATTTGGGACAAGCTTTCATCCTCTCTGAATCTTTTTTTCCCTGCATGTTCGCAAGATACACTGGACACCTTCACCCTGTTAATGATTAAAAAAAAAAGAAGCAACTCAGGTACAACCACAGTTAAAAGACGGCACTACTGGCCCTGAGGGAAAAGAGTCATAAAATGAGTAAGAACAAATAACTTTTCTAATTGCATAAAGTAATTACTTATGTTCACCGTTACGCCATATGTTGCATGGAAGAAAATAGATTCAAATTCCTGTTCTTGCTTGGCCGACATGCGTGTTCTTCTGCTATTGTAGCCAATCTACCAGGTTCAATGTGTTCTGCTTTCTGGGATACTTTTCTTTTCACTATGGTCATAAAGAGTGATTACTTAACTTATTTGAAGTCTTTTTGTACACTTACACTATTCTAGACATTCTCGTTTGACCCATTTCATCAACGTGGAGTTTCCAACTGCAGAACTGCCTAGATCTGTCAATCACAGGTGGACTTGTGGTATATTTTCAAGGCATGTAGACCATATAACTTTTGTACGAGGGGTGTTCAAGTCAAAAACAGGACACACGAAATTTCTTGTGACTGAAGGTGTAAAACATGAATGATGATCCCGGTTGAGGTGGCTCGGAGCCCACTGCAGTCATTCCCATGAACAATCAGCGAGTGAAACGCCCGATTCTTGAAAACCATCAGATAACTTGTCATGCGTAATGAAGTCATGCATTGTGTAGCACTCACTCACTCATCGTCTATAATGCTTTATTTTGTATACAGGGTTGCTGAGGGCCTGGAGCCTATCCCAGGAGACTTTCGGCATCCGGGGTGTACCCCGCCCTGTGCCCTTCCATTGCAGGGCGCGCATATAAATACTCATTCACACTCATTCACACACTAGGGACAACTTAGAAACGCCAATTAACCTAATCTGCATGTTTTTTGGACCCAAGGAAACCCACCAAGAAAGGGGAGAACATGCAGACTCCATGCACACAGACCGGAGGCGGGAATCGAACAAGGAGGTGTGAGGCGTCACTACGCCACCATTGTGTAATACACAATGATTTGAATAATTGCATAAATATGTAGGTGTTCCTGATAATTAATCTTATTATTAAGAATTCCATAGTTTTTAACAGTCAAATCCTAATGCTTGTTTTTGTCATACTGGTGGGAGGACTACACTTGTTTTAGTTACCTTATGGTTTAATTGGACCTGGGAACATTAAACCTCAAAGACTTCCTTAGGTTTCGCCCAATAAAATCAGAATCATTCACATAGGACTTTATCCAATAGAATGAGAACAAGTAAATTTACCTTATACTGTCATTATCACGGACCACATAGATGCTCTCTGTAGGGGGAAGGAAACAGTTCTCAATGAACAGGTCCAACCCGGTTTTGCGGCTGTAGTCGAACTTTTCTCTAATAACACTGCATAAATCTGCAACAACGCGACATTTATTCAGATCCACGAGCACCCAGCTCATGCGGCAGTCGGGCATGGAGGGAGGAGGGTAATCAAAGTACAGCTTCACTCGCACCGCGTTTAGACTGGAGGCTGCCATGTTGCTGCACGCACGCAGGAACAGCTTCTACATACGGGAACTTGCTGATGACGTCACCGCGACTGGCTGCGGAAGTGAATCTCCTTCATTCATTTTAGTCAGGGAAGGCTGTTCCTCACACCTGCTCCATTTTGCCGCTATAAGAATTGCCTCAGATAAACGTGCGCAAATTTAAAGGGGGAAAAAAATGTAAAGGGACCCTCAAGCAAACCTATTTGTACAGTTGATTTGTGCATTGAGAAACAAAACAGTCTCAGTTTACTACACATTTGGCTTTATACTAGACTAGCTGAAGTACCTGTTGACGGGAAATGTGTTTTAGCAATAGTTAAAAGGTTAAAGCTAAAAGGTTTTTTTATCTTAAAACGACGCCAGAGTATTCAATTTTACTTCTACCACAAAATATAAAATTTACAAATAAATATATTTAGCTTTTCCAATTAATATCTATTGGTGCATGTGTGTTTGTTTAGATTGAGCAAGTAGCTTATTTTAAAGTAGATTATTCAATCTGGCAAAGAACTGTTCCATAACATCACTTTTATTAAACATTTTTATTTTATTTATGGCGCAGGTTAGCTTCAGGCAAATACTGCCAAATACTACAAGTACTGCCAAAGTTTCTTTAAATTCTGACGGCCCAGTTTTGCATGATGCTGTGACATATTCTGACTGGACGGATATACAGACAGAAAATTGACACACTAGTTTCTGGTCATGTGTATAAAACGTAAATATATCGTTGAAAGAGCGAGTTCTCACCAAGGTACAGACAAAACCTTCCTTTTATTTTTATAGATAAGTTGAGGATGTATTACTGTACATTCATATCTTCAATAAGGTCACAATCATTTGACGAGGGTTGATCAATACAGTGATGTATTGATCCCAATGGCAATACATTAGCAGTTTAAATCAATGTCACTGAAAATGTTTATAAGCATTTTAGGTTATTATGAAGACATAGCAAAAGTCAGAAATATCAGTACACACCTGCATACATAATAAATCCTTAATGTAACAACAATGGCTAACATTTGTTGAAGTGGATGAAAAAAATAATAAAGAGCTCCCATGCTTTTGTAGAAGAAGTCAGAAAGTATAAAACTTTTTCCTTTTGGTATTTCTTCAATTAAACGGAGGAGCTGTATAAACATTGTGTGCACACTCACAATCAGCTTAAAATAGCTTTAGAATAGAATAAGTGCAGAAAAGTGCAGCTCCGGGGTCGCTAAACTTGGAGTTGCTGCCAGTGTGGCCTTTCTTTGCATGCACTTCCTGTGCTTTGCCCCCATTCTCCAACTTTACAGTAGTTGAACTGGTGAATGAGTGTGTACATGGTTCCCTGTAACTGTCTGGTATCCGTATCCACTGCATCCAAGTTAAAGTGGATAAATGTTGAAGAATGTTCTCCCTGTGCTTGATGGGTATACTTTGGTTTTCTCCTACAGTCCAAAACATGCTGATTGGCGTTATCAAATTCCCCAGTGTGTGTGTGTGTGTGTGTGTGTGCCCCATGATGAATCGGCACCCTGTCCAGGGTGTACCCTGCCTCGTGCCTCGTGTCTCCTGGAATATGTGACTCTGTACACAGGATAAAGCAGAATCGACGATGAATCAGTGAGTGAGTGACATACACACGTCACATAAATCCGAGCAATCTGGATGGAAACCCCGCCCCTATTCGGTTTTTTTCCCTTGAGTCAGCTGACTCAGGAGTCATGTGATGTTTTCTTGTAGTTTCCAGTCCCGCAGCAGTTTTGAAGGTGTTCTGAGTCAGTAGCGGGAACCGAGCAGAACCGACCCGAGACGGCGGTAAAGATGGCGCGGTGCTGCATTGGCGCTTTTGTCGCTACTCTACTATTTACATCTTGTTTGAACAGGGGTAAGATATTCACTACTAGTGTGACTTGTGTTAGAAGAAACGGCATCACGTAATGCAGGGATAAAGTGCTTGACTGTGGGCAGTGAGGTTTAAATCCGAGTTTTGTTGCTTTGATACGAACCGTTTTAATTTCCTCAATCGGATCATTTTGTTTTTTGGTTCGTTTGGAGTTTGCTTAAATCTTCTTACTGTTTTTGATCAGATTTATGTTAGTTTTTGTTTGTAACAAGCGCTGAACTTAATTGGAATACTTTGAAATGTCTTTTTTTTTTGTTTAATTACACTGTTTTTCTGCTTAAAAGTGAAAGAGAAAGAGCCGTTTTAATGCTACATCATGTGTAGTTCTCCATATCACAGCATTGTAATAAGGCACTGCAAGTATCCGCTTTTAAAGGGAAAGTCCACCTCAAAACACATTCACTATGACTATACTGAAATTTTGCTCATGCGTGTTGTGTCTGGTGGTGATTTCTTGGTCGGTATTTTGTTGTTGTCACTCACTCATTCATTCATTCATTCATCTTCTATACTGCTTACCCTATTACAGGGTCACAGGGCCTGGAGCATGTCCCAGGAGACTTTGAGCACAAGGCGGGGGTACACCCTGGACAGGGTGCCAATCCATCGCAGTACACACACACACACACACACACACACACACACACACTATGGGCAATTTGGGAATGGCAGTTAGCTTAATCTGCATGTCTTTG
>JAOVVB010000026.1:7528518-7546235 GCA_028570985.1 Heterobranchus longifilis
ACACATTAAGTTTACTGAAAGTAAAAACAGTTGAAAGTCAGAGGACGTTTCTTTTTTTGCTGAGTATATATATATATTTATTATATATATATATATATAATAAAAGTGATTTCAATAACCCAGTTAGGGAGGAGTAAATAAAACAGTTTTAAAAATGTTTATCAAATTTAAAATAATGATTACAGAGTAATTTCCAGTAACAAAATAGTTGTTTTTTTTTATTGTTTCTCTTTCACATTGCAGATTTCTGTATTCTCCAGTTTTTGGAACTACAGGCCATTTTAAGCTGACCAAAGATATACATTCATATTGTAAGTGCAGAATTAAATATAAATATATATATTATCTACACAATAGAAAAAAACTCATATAATGAATCCATGTATTATTTGCTTAAGGACCAGCTATTAATTCACATACACTGTCTGGCCAAAAAAAGTCACTATTTTAAAAGGGTCGAATTATTGAGCTGCAATTAGCAAAGACAAGAGGAGGTTTGAAATGACTGAAACTGGATTAAAAACCCTTCAACACAAAATCAGGAAGGATAGTGCTGATCTGTAAATTTATTGGAAGAAATAGCATTTGAATCATGAATAAAGATCACCTAAACACTTGAAGTTGCACGGTAAAAAAATCAACAGCAAGAACCATAGCTATATTTAATTGTGAAAGTAAGAGCATTTCCATACACACACACACACACACACACACACACACAATGTGATGAGAACAGCTGTGAGTTTATAAGAGAAAAAACTTGTTAGGGAGGCTAATGAAGAAAAAGGCTTCTGCCTCTGTGGAGTTTTCTTCCCTGATTTTACAGGCATATTCCCGGTGTGAAAGAGTGGTTCTTGAAGCATAAGGACTCATTTTGACATATGAACTGCACCACCACAGTGTGTGCTGTAATCAAATTGAAATGGGATTGAATAAAATCTTAGAATGTGCATTTTTTCCCCTTCTCTGGCCAGGCAGTGTATGTACAACGTGAATACACACATGTTATATGTCTTATCATTGTAAGTGTAACGGGTATGAATATTAGGTTTGATTTTTGGATTTGTTGTTAAATTGTGAAGTAAATTTCTGGTATTCCGTTATTATTTGTAAGAAAAAAACTGTGAAATATTTGAATTATCTGAGAGCTATGATCAAAACCTGTTTGGCAGTGTTTTTCTGATGACACTATTTAGCATCACATGTAATCATGTCTAAAACTAATTTAATAGTCCATGATTCATTTAATCATAGACACTTTTTTTTTTTTTTGGTATAATGTCTTAATTTGATAGTTTGACTTAAATGTATGTAACTATCCCCTGCCAGTCTGCCAAGATGCATCCATGTCTAAAGTTTGCTTCTTTACTCTCACACGCCTACAAATTGCGTTATTCGAGACTAGTTTTGGTTGCTGACCTGAAGGCTGTTACTAATTACCTAGCTTTGTAGCTCTAAAGCAAAATTAAAGAGGTGATCATCACATACCAAATGCACGTTGGCTGATTAACAACATTTTGGATTAAGGGGATATTGTGTACATACATTTCACTTTGGGCATTTTAGGCAGATTTTGCTGATTTATATATCAAAACGCTGTGGTCAGAAGTATTTGGACCCCCATATGAACTGAACATAGCCATGACCTCAACCCAAATAAATACCTTTGGGGTGATCTGAAGTGTGTCAGGACTCCTTGCCCAAAGAATGAGATGTTCAGCAAGCTTGATCAGGTGTCCACAAACTTTTGACCATAGCGTGAGTGGCACACTACGTGACTAGTTTAGCTTCTAGAAGAAATCATTATTATACCTATACTGTACATTCCATATATTCCATGATGGACTTGTTTGTTCATTTTACTCATTTAATACAAGCCATGCATTATTTTCTAAATTATTGTTATGCTTTATTTATACAAATGATAAAAAGAAACAATTGTTTTTGTTTTGCTCTATTTATGTTCATTTGACCATTCCAACACGTACTAATGACTTGGTGTTAAATAATGCTTTTCCTTTACATATTGTCTTATGTTAACATTAATAATTGTGCAATAAATGTGTGGAAGTCTACTAAGTCCATGTCTTAGTTTAATAATTAGATTTTATGCAAAAGCCAGTCTTGTCTGGTACTCTTGTCACCCATCATCACTCTGTCACAAGAACCGACCGCTTTTACGGGAAGAGGCTTTTGCCTGTGTTGTATATAGTTTATTTACCACTGTTTCTCACATACTGCTTTAATAACCCATTTGTCACAGGGTTCAAATAAAACCTGTTTATGGAAGTACATAAAAAAGGGTGTTCAAGTCTAACCAAGACCTGTAATGAAATTTCTGGTGAATAAAACCGAAGACTTCAATTACACAGTATGGTGATGAGAACATTAGCCTCAGTATAATATTTGAATATTGCAAACGTTTCAGAAATGACCGTATGTCTATTAAAGACAATCCCGCCTCATCTTTTTTAGAGAACGGGTAAAAAATCTATTCAGTTATGAATCGTGATTCTTATAAGATTTACTTACAGTACCTCCACACTGACTCCAAAATAGATTTTTTAAATATAATTTTAATTTATAATAGAGATGAATGGGTCGATCGGCCCAGGACCAGAATTGAAGGATCTTTAGTTTGATTAGCCGTGACCAGTGTTCAGCCTCCGATATAAACGATTCTGTACCGAGCGAAGAAGCTTCCAAATGTGCAACAAAAAAGCATTTTCATGATGTTACATTATCAAAAAATCGCAAACCAAATTTGTCTTAAACCCACTCATTACACACACTTATACCAGTCTCAAAAGACTGCTTCTAATTTGCGTGTGTTCACAGCCACTCAAGTGGCATTTGAAAAGTGTCACTGTCCTAATCCTAATCCTACATGTCGTACACTCTGAACTATTTACATATTTTCATTCTGTGTGGTAGGATTAATTTATTTGCTAATTATTGAAATAATTGTGGTGGATAACAGATATAGGTGCTTCTTAGAAACATTTAGCTATTTGTTCTAATTTAATTTCAAGTGAATTGTTAAACTCTTGTACGGTATTTGAACTTGGTTTAAATGCTGCTCTTGGTTTTTAAGTAAGAGAACTAATGTTATAAGGAACAGGCTACATTGAATTATTTGTTAAACTTTTAAAAGGTTTAAAATGGTAACAAAATAAGGAAAAATGTAATATAGAATCAGGATATTTATAAAATTGATACATATAGAATCGCAATTTTAATTGAATCAGCACCTACAGTAGGTAACGTGATATTGTATCCGATGGCGACTGGTGATTCCCATCCCTACTGGTTTGATCATCAAAGACATTCTGATTGATCTCATACTGGACTCTGCACCACATGTACCATACAGGAACTCAGCATGGGGTTATTGCCACATTACCCATATAGTCCTGACCTCACTCCGAGCGTATCCATATGTTTTGGTCATTAAAGGAGTTCCTGAGAGGCCAGTGTTTCAAATGTGAAGCAGGCAGTTCGATCATGGCTCTGATATACTTATATAGAGAAATTATGCTGTATCAGAAGTGCTGGTTTGACTTAAAACATCCCTCATACATGAAAGTTAAACTGATTGAGCAAGTCAGGCATAGTGTGTTTTCTCTGCAGTAGAGGTGAGATTGTAGACCTCGGAAGCACAGCTTGCTTACTTTATCTAAAACAGATAAAGCTGTAAAGCTGCTCAGCATAAAGAGGAGCTTAATATATAACTTCTACCACAGCCCTAATGAATTCTCCATTCTTTCCTAGAAGTTGTTGATTAACTTTATTGAACTGTAGTGACAGAAACTAGTAGACAGGCAAGACTGTGTTGAAAAGCATGACCTAATGAAACTCTTACAGTTTGGTTGGTTACACATGGTATCAAATAAATCAACCAAACAAACTATATAGTATATACAGTATAGTACTTTTTGAATTTTACACAGAATCATAAATATATCTAGAATGCAAGCAGGAAATAGAATACAATTACATTTTTTACACTTAAAAGGTTTTTACATAAAAGAATCATTCCTTATTTGTAAAAGATAAGTTAAAAAAGCTACAGAAAATATCCATGCATCCTTTTTAAACATTCTCTTCTTCTACACACTAAGACAAAAAAGTTAAATAAAAAAAAAAAAAAGTTATCTCTAGACCGCCTTTAAAAATAGTTCAGAATAGAAGGAATCAATCGACATGATTCAAACTTGGTGGGTACGTTTCTCATAATCAGACGCGTCAGTGATTCAATTTGTAACACAATGAGCAAGTGTGCGGTGCAGTGCCAGTAATATAAGTGCATCCAGGGGCATCTATTTTTTTTTTTTGTCTTAGAGTGTACATTATCAGATATTCATACACTTTATGCAGCAAGTTCCAGCATGTTTTTTTTTATATATATATAGAATTTGAAAGAATATTTTGAAAGGCATCATGAATATGGGACATCAAGGACATCAGTCTTGAGCTTTACGGCTCCATGGCCATGTTATCGATGCCCACTTTATGTCTTCTAGGCTGTAAATAGTGAAAGAAAAAAAAAAAAAGATTGTTCTGGTTAGCTAAGAGAACAGTGCATTGTGGGTGTGTATAAAAATTGTTGTAAAAGTGCTATAAAACGAATCTAGTACCTTCTCATCGCAGAGGCAGCAGCAGCAACAGCAGCGTATAAGAACCAGAATGAAAAGCAGCAGAACCATACCTGAGGAAAGGACAGCACAGATTTAACACTCATTCAGTATTTAATACACACAGCACTTTATATGAACCTTGCTAATGTGTGTCGAGTAAGGATTAAAACATGAAGGTGTGTGTGGTGTGGTGTGGTGTGGTATGGAGTCACAAAATGTTCTACAGTGGGTTTTTTTCCTTTTAACTAGGACAAATAACGAATAGTTCATTTTTACCAAATTAAAAAGGTCATAACATATTTATATTATGTTTTAAACAGTTAATGCCAATTTATAGTTGTTTTAGAGCAGTTATAAACAAGCAGTTTTTCTTTCAACACATTTTGTTCTGTTATAAAGACATAGAAATAGTAAAGGAAATCATAAAATAGTAAGGAAATCATAAAAAGACAGAAAATGTGTTATACAGTACTGTGCAAAAGGCTTGAGAAACCCTTTATAGAAAGCGATTCCGCTCCCTGAAGGCCAACACAGAGAGACTGAGGAGGAGCTTCTCCCCGCAGGCGATACGGTCTCTCAACCAGATCACTACTCAGGACTAAACAACCTCTGCGTCTTTGCACATTGCACAATTCACAGTTATGGACATTATACAGAACTAAACCTCTCTGCATTTTTGCACACTACACAGTAATGGACACTCATGCACAGTTGCACATACCCCGGACATTCAATAGACATTGCATATTGCACATTCATGCACATTTGCACTTTTGCACATTGCAGATTATGAACATTTATGGACCTTGGTGATCTACACACACATGCATATTTGTACACTTCCTGGACATTTCCACTTATTTCCATTTAAATTTATCTTTATATTTTTTTTCTCATTGTATAGATAAGTTTTTTAGATTTCTTATATATTTTTTTTAAGTCTTTTATATTTTGTTCTATTTATTTCTTGTTAACTGTTTTTACATTTTAAGCTCACGGGCGGCCGTTTAAGCATTTCACTGCATATCGTACCGTGTATGACCGTGTATGTGACAAATAAAATTTTAATTTATATCTTACTTTCAAAGACTTTCTTGTTTCCAGACTATTTTTAAGGTAGTCTTGAGGAATAGATTTTCATGCTTCCTTAAGGACTTATTGGCTCTCATTTTCAGTCCAGTTCCTGTACCTGACCGCTTTCAGGTGAATGTTTTTCGTTTGTGAGAAATGGGTGTAGATGATGACAGATGATCAGGCTGATGCTAAATGCTAATGCTTGTAACAGACGAGAGGGGAAATGAGGTTGCTGCTGAGCTGCTCAGAATTATACCTCAAGGCAATTTGCAGCCTGTCAAAGTAAAACATCTGCTCTCATTTCTTTAATTTAATACGAGGAATTAAAGGGTGGCTCAAGATTTTTGCACAGTACTGTACAACACATTCTCAGTCGTTTTATGATTTCCTTAGATTATGTAAAACTTCCACTGTACAGCCGGCACTAATGTCAGAGCCATACTTAGAGTTTTAGAGAATTAATCAACTATTTTCAACCAATAACATTTGCATATTCAACACTGCTGTCCTCTATAGTGAAATAAATCTGATTTAATACTCAAATCTTGAAGACACTTTACAGATCTGTTTTGTGAACCTGTTAATAAATTAGATCCTCCACAATTTGTCCTTCAAACAGACTGTGTTAGATAAACATAGTAGAGTATTATGTCCTCCACCTTTGTACATAATAGGTTTGTTCCAGTTTGACCCTGACATTCTACTATACGCTTCTTTAAAATAGTTTTGACTCCCACACCCAGTCGCAAGCCACACTGACTCACCGATGAAAATGAAAAAAATGGCGAAGGAGGCGATGTCCCAGTCAGACTGAAACATCTGCTTGCTCTGCAGCCGGGTGAAAACATCATTCACCTGGTTCTGAAACTGCTGATCCAGGTTACCCTGAGACATTGTGGCTGTGATTGAAGGAAAAGGAAAAAGCTGCTGATATATTTCTTATTATACACTTGACCATATGACCAAAAGTATGTGGACAGCAATAACATGAAACCCTAAACTGTTTTCACACGCTTGGAAGCACAGATCTGTCCAGTATGTCTTTGTACACAGTGGCATTACCAAACCTGTTCCAGCGTAACAATGCCTCTGTACGCATGAATTGAGCTCCACAGAGACACTGTTTGCCAATCTGCAATGGAAGAACTTGAGTGTCCTGCACAGAGCCCTGACCTCAACCCTCAACTGCCTGCCAGGCCTCCTCATCTGATGTCAGTGCCTGTACTCACTAATGCTCTTGCATCTGAATGATCACAAATCCACAAAGCCATGCTCCAAAATCTAGTGAGAAGCCTTCTCAGAGGACTGGAGCTCTATATAACAGCGATGGGGGAATATATCTGGAATGGGATGCTCAACAAGCACATACGAATGTGATGGTCAGGTGTCCACAAGTTTTTGGTGTATATAGAATTATCTATAGAACACCTGTTATTATATACTCAAAATAAAAAGTATTGGCATCTTTTAAAAGGCCATTAAAAATACTGCATAAACATCCCACATTTTTATAATAACATTATTTCTCTTAATACAGTATATGGGCAAACTGGTGACACTTTTAAGTAAAGAATACTTAAAACAAATATTGCAGAATGACAACAATGATCTAGTCTTTTTAATAGCTTTTATTCTCTTAAAACTGTACCATCGCCTTTATATCAAAGATTGTGTCAATCACATAAAATCCCTTTAACAACCATGACTATAAGGAAGAATACGGATGATCTTTGACCTGAAAAAGTCATAGTAAATGCAGAAGCAGTGAGTAATTTACCACAGGATGATAAGAATAATAATAATAATAATATGTTTCCAACGTAATAACAATAACATGTTTCCAAAAAAGGGATTTTGGACAGCTGGATGATATATTGAAGAAAAGAAGTCGTTGTCAAACATCACCACTTTGGAATTGAATTGTTTACCTCAGCTATTCCAAAACTGAAATATGAAAATCTTTTGGGGCTAACCTTTAACCTTCAATCACAATTTCGATCAACGCACAAAATGAAAATTGATAAATGAAGAATATCCCATTGTTTACACTCCCATGTTCTTTGTTTTATTGGTTCTGATTACTTTTCAAATGTAAATGTTAATTAGAACCTAATTAACCTAATTTAAAATTTTTATATTATAAACTTTTTATTTCTTTGTTGTAAATGATGCCTCACGGCCCACCTGTACCCACTTTTGTGCCAGTACAAAAAAAAAAGTCTAGAAATACAAAATATTTAAAAAATGACATCAGGTAAGTCTGCATGAAGGGGGGACAGAAAGTTTGCATTCATTCCAAAAAATGATCAATAAAAATATTATTTAAAGAACCTTAAGATAATATTGTAGCAAAAAATATATTGTTGCGATAAAACTAAAAAATACCACTTATTGTACATTCTGCTTTTTCTTTAAAGAAGCTATGAGTGTGTAATTCCTATACCTCTGTAAGAACGAAACGTAATCCCTTTAAAAAAAATCATATGCATATAATAAAAACATAGATCATTTTTGTCTTGTATTTTCATAATGTGTTATAGCATACTTTGCGCTGACTTTATGGTTTATTATTTGATATCATCATGCTTATTTGAGCAAAGACTTAAGGAAGCATTTACAAGGAACAAGGAAGTAAAGAAGTTCACAGCTGAACCAAAAGCAATAATCTTTGACGTGAGACCTGACTTAAACATCTCACGTATCTTCTGTCTAACTTGGATTATTATTAATAATAATAATAATAATAATATGTTATATATAATGTCTATACAATAATGTCTATACAACATACTATAATACAATCATAAGTAGAATCCGGTCTGTTATAATAAATCGATTTAAATGACATTTGAACTTTATATATTCGTTTATAAATAAGAATGATAAATAATGCTACAGAAGTGTGTAGAATGCAGTGACATGTGTTTACTCTTCAGACTGGGCTTTATCCAACCGCGTCATCACAATCAAACCAAAACACTGACAATCAGACCTGATATATGTAAATCTTTATATAATCCCAAACTGGAAATGATCGTTTTTAGTATTTTCACTATTCTTTTATATGTTTAGGAACAGCAAAATAGTGTTGTTAACGATAAAAGACCAAAACTCACCTGGTTTAGTTGATTTCTCTCTATAGTTTCCGGGATACACCTGCAGCTCACCTGTTTCAATCTGCCCGGAGTCTCACCAGAACTGCGCATGCGCACTAAACCTACGTCACATCGGAATTCAATAATTTGATATATTTTAATGAATTATCACTATTAATCCTATCACACACTTGTTTCTTTTTAAAACATTTTACATACTAATACATTTAATTGATAAATACCAGACTAGAGGAAAGCTCACACTAAACACTGGGTGGCGTTGTCTCGAAATACGCTCTGTCTTTTCCAAACACACCCTCTGACCCTTCTGTTTACGTGGAGTTTGGGATGTCTTATTTACTTTCCCACCCGTATTTCGAAAAAAAAAATGCCGCCCTCTTCGCTAGGATTGGCTCAAACTTCTCACGAGGAAGCCGCTGATTGGTCCGCTATCATGTCGGCGGACATTTTGAAGCCTGTTCCAGGCGTTTGGAATCGAAAGAGTCGACTCCGTAAAAGGTTTACGTGGAATACGTCAATCGGTTTATATGATTGTTGAATTAATAGCATATCACCAGCGACAGAACATGAGTCTTAATAAACTCTAAACCTTGAGAGTGAACGGTGTGGATTTTCAGATTCTACTCTCTGGATTGATTGGGTGTCGACTCGAATCGATTCTTTTAGTATTTAAGTAATTAGTTATACTGTAATGTTAAACTGGTTTTCGAATAGATTTATTAAATGTAATAAATTAAAGTTTAGACTATGTACTAAATTCATTAATGTGTTTAAATGACTAAAATGTCATTTAAGTATACTTCTGCGGCAAGGGAAACGCTGTTATAATAGTTTTTTTTTGTTTTGGAAGAGGGCGTGGCTTCTCGCAAAACGGGCGGAAGAAATACAACGCAGTTTGGCGATAACTGTACTTCCGGGTTGTTTTTTTTTTTTTTTTCCAGCTGGCAGCTCAGGGAAACAGCGATGGCCGTGGTTCCGGTTCAGTCCCTTCGGGTGTCAGATATTAAAGACCCGACGGTGCTGTTTGAGCGATACAGCACTGATGAAATCCGCGCGGTGGAGCGGAAAGTGCGCGCGGAGATCGAGCAGAAGAAAGAGGAGCTGCGGCAGATGGTGGGAGAGAGGTACAGAGACCTGATCGAGGCTGCGGACACCATCGGGGAGATGAGGGAGTGCTCCGAGAAAGTGCTTCAGTCCACAAAGGACATGCAGAACTACTGTCACACGCTGAAACAGAGCAAACACACTCCTCAGAGCAGCAGAGCAGAGGTACGCGTATTATAGTGACGTCATTGACTGTACTTCCTCCAACAATGGAGAGTAACTCACATGTGCATGGCACTACCTGGAAGTTTTTAGACTGAGATATGACTAGTCAAAGTGACACTTGGGTTGACCTTTTAGGGTCACAATTATTGGCTCCCCAGGACAAAATCATACAGTGGCACAGGACTAAACACTGTGTATGGAGAGTGATGCAGCAGCGCTTCAGTCCTTCAGTCTGTGCAGCTCTCGCATCATCTCGAACTTCAGCTTCCACACTTATCATAATCGTCATTGGTAATCGAGTAATCGTAGATCTCTAACTAGCTGAGCCGAGTCTCTGACGCCACTCCGCACACCTGTATTATATAGCCGCAGTGCATCCTGGGATGTCTTGGGCTTTCCTTTAGATTTTATTTTTCAACTAGTATGAAAATATACTCGTTTTAAGTTTAAAAGTAGGATGAGTTTGGAGTATAGGGTGTTATTTGGTGTATTTCGTGCGAATACGTAGCCACGTACCTGGAAGTTGAGTCATGTCAACTGGATTTTTTTTTTTCCCCCATCCAAGTAGCTTCTTCAATCTGAGGAAAATCTGAGGTCAGTTTGAGGCGACTTGACCCTAGAATGATGAAGCTTCTTGGATAATTAGTGAAACTGCCTAAAAAAGAAACAAAGTTGACAAAACTCAGCTCCCAGATAATCTTACCTAGATCGATCATCAAGGACAAATAGCCAAGTAGAGATTCCACATGTAGTTTTGTGGAATGTCAAACCTTTACTATTATAGATGTTTTCACTAGTCTGGCTGAGAAAAAAAACGTGTTGGCTTTTTGTGTGTGTAAGGGTGAGAAGCAATCACAGGAGAAGTTCTACGCTATGGCGGCTCAGATCAAATTGCTCCTGGAGATGCCTGAGCGGATGTGGAGCGCGCTGGAGGGAGCTCAGTATCTGCAGGCCACACAGCTCCACCTCCTCTGTGCTCACCTGCACCGGCTGCTGCACCTGGACACGCCCGCCGCCTCATACAGTCCTGTTTTGAGCCGGTTCCCCATCCTCATCCAGCAGGTGGCCGCCTCTGGACACTTCAGGTAAAGTCCCTCTATCTCGCTCTCGCTCTCGCTCTCTATTTCTATCTATTTTTCCCTCCTCTGTTGTTCTTGTGCTCATTTCAAAATCTCGTCCCTCCTCGTCAGGTCAACGATCCTGCTAGACAGTAAGTCTGTCTTGCGTGGCAGAGCTGTTTCAGATCAGGCTATCGCTGAAGCCCTGGTGTCCACCATGCTGCTGGAGGACAGTTCACCTCGCCAGGCTCTCGCCGACTTCCTGCTGGCCAGAACAGCGTCCATACAGCAGCTTCTCAAGCAGCCTCAGCACGGTACACTCGTATACTCTATATAAAAGAGTGTGTGTATATATGTGTGTGTGTGTCTTTATACATGCACTATTCCTTTAACGTTTTGTGTATTTAGTATTTTTGTTAGGTCTGTGCTGAAATATTGTGCTTTTCTTTAGGAGCTGGGATTAAAGCTCAGGTCTGCTCTCTGGTGGAGTTATTAGTCACTACGCTTTATCAGGCCCACGCTGTGTTCTACGTGCCTCCAGAGGGCCGTATGGCGGAATCTGGACTAGGCTACGGGTTACTCTTCACCACGCTGGAGAATGTCACATCTGGTGAGGACGTATATCTGCCTTCTTGCCCTATTCAGTTGCCTGATTATTAGGGATGGGACCCGCCAGGGACCCCCCAATGCGATATTATCACAATACAAAGGTTTGTATTACACAAGATGCCAAGCTTCCTGCCAGTGTGTGAAAAGTTTACAGCGCACCACCTGCAGGATTGCAGTGGAATGGCAACATTTTACCACCTTAAATGTAAACATATATAAATTACAAATAATGATTAAATAAGAAAATCAGTTTTGGAGTGAGTTGTTGTTAGTCTTTCGGCTGCTCCCATCGAGGGGTGACCATAGCGGGCCATCAGATCCACATACCTTGGCACAGGCTTTTTATCCAAAATCAATGCCTAAAATATGCCTAATAATCTTAGATTTGTATGATCTCATAACTAACCATCATAGCATTACTAAGGATAATGTTTAATAACAAGAAGTGGGTAATATTAGGATTTGATGACTAATTCAGCTGCTCAGACTATAGGAGTGTGAGGAATGTGTGATGTTACAGAGGATGTCATCTGACATTTGTGCCTGTCATGTCTCTGTGGTGTAGGTAAAGGCAGGAAGGTGCTGCATGGCGAGGTGAGCGCGGGCAGCTGGTTTAAGTATCTGCCGTCATCAGTGACGGATTTCCAGCCTGCGCTGCGAACGCTGGCTCAGCCCATCCAGAGCGAACAGCTCCGGGATACGCTGCAGCACTGGATCGACACGTGAGTGTTCCATCTTCTGAATCCCGTTGATCCGTTATGAGCGTACTAACCCAGTAGTACAAAATAAAATTCTTCAGTGCATGCCGTTGTATAACAGGACGTGTGTGTGTGTGTGTCAGGTGTAAAGAGGACATGCGGACCGGGTTGAGCAGTCTGCTTATATACGTGAAGAGCGTGAAAGGTTTGGCCTCCATCAGGGACGCGGTGTGTGACTTGCTGAGCAGCGACTCCATCAGCCAGCACTGGAACGGAGTGTGTGAGCGGCTGCTGGATAAACCACTCGATCTGTGGCATGACTTGCTGCAGCCGCTCTTCCTGCACAGACTGCAGGTAAAGTCTCGCGAACACAGTCAGGCACATCCGAGCAATTGTGTGCCAGAGTTGCGTCATATTTTGAGTCTGAAAGTGTCCCAAGCTTTTTACATCATCGCTCATGAGCATATTTGCTTAGTTTTTTTTTGTTTACAGACATTTACAATGAAACGTTTAATTAATGCTTAAATAATTAAAGATTAGTCAGATAATTGATTCATTTTACTAACGAGCTAGCTAAGCATGTTGCTAAAATTGGTGTATTTATACTCTGTGTTTGTGCAGGTGATCACTCGGGAGGGCATGGAGTCGATCTCCAGCAGCTGTAAGCAGCTGTTGTCCACCACACTGCAAGACCTGGAAGGCGAGGCATCGAGCCGTGGTTCGCGCTTCGAAAGTGACGTGTCATCATTTCTTTGGTGTGAGTCTCAGGCGGACCTGCCGAGCGATGCCGCGTGGGTGGGCGTGTCTCAGCGCAGCTCACGGCCTGAAAGTGGCCTGTCCATGAAGACTCACGCCCTCACACCACGCGTTCAGAACTTCTGTGCCGCCCTTGACTCCAAACTTAAAGCCCAGCTCGAGGATCTGGGCCACTTCCTGCCCTCGGACTCTCCCAATACGTGTCTGAAGCGTTACACGGATGGGCCGGCGGTGGAGCAGGCACTGAGCGAGCGCTGCACGGCCTGTCTCGTGGACGTCATGAGCAGCGTCCGTGCTGAACTAGCAGCTTCCTCGGGCCGAATGAGCTCGGTCCTCTTCCTGGCCAGACTGTGTCAGTCTTTGGGAGAACTCTGCCCCAGCCTTAAACAGTGCATTGTGGGTCGGCAGGGGGAGAGTAGAAACACAGGAAGCCCTCGGGTCCAAAGCAGGAAGTTGGGAAAAGCAGGTGTGAGTAAAGCTGTGGAGCTCAACCCAGCTCAGGTCATGTGGGGCAGAATGAAGGAAGAGCTGCTATCCTGCAGCATGGAGGCATATCGCATCTGGAGCTCTGCTGTGTCCCAGGTAAAACACACACACACACACACACACATACAGAATGTGTGTTTTACTTTTAATTTCAAGTAAGGCTCTTACATTTTGTGTGTGTGTGTGTAATAGACGTTGGTGAGGCGCTTCGCCAATTCTATGCATGCTGCAACAGCCGGCTCCGTCCTAATCACTGCCACAAACTGGGAGGAGCTGGAGATCCAGGAAGAGGCAGAGTCAGGGACCACAGTCATGTCTAAAATCCATCTTCCAGTCCAGGTGAAGACTTTAGCCATCATTTATCTCCTTGTTCTCATAACACGGCTACACTGATTTCTTTTGGCACCTGATCTGAATTTACTCCTAGTCACATGACATTCCGGTCAGATACGGGAAGAAAGGTTCCCGTCGAAAGAACAGTGGTTCTCACCCTTGGAATGCATGTCCTCTCTGTCTCTACAGCCCTCATGGTACGTTCAGTCTCTGCTCTTTCACTTGTGCCTGGAGGTGAATAAGGTTGGAGGTCACGCCGTGCCGAGGATCACTCTGACCGAGCTGCTACGAGCCTGTCTCGATCAGGTGCTCGCAGAATACGAAAAGCTTACTCAGCCCGCGCAAAACAAGGTGTGACCCTCTTTCTTGATCCTCAATCTTGTCCCGTGTCCTTCAGTTTGATCTTTGCTTTTGCTGTCTTCTTACCTCATCTTTCGATTTGTCCTCCTCTCATCCCCTTTTCTCACTCTTTCTCTCTTTGTCTCTCTTCAGGACACAGGACCTCCCATCACTCAGAATCGAGGCCTGCAACTGCTGTTCGATGTGCGTTACCTCAGCGCTGCTTTAACGGCTCGGCTGGAGGACACCAGGAGCTCGCGCTCGCACATGCAGCCCAGGTAACAGAACATACACCGTTCAAACGCAGGCTCATAATTATTTTTTATGAGCACGTGTGAGATTTGACCAAATATGAAATAAATATGCTTCACTGTTTTCCTTCAGCGCTGTTGTGTCTGTCGCCTGTTTTTCAGGATCCAGCAGATCTGTGATGCTCTGGAGTCTCACATCGATCCTTTCGACCTGGACGTCTTTACTCCTCATCTGAACAGCAACCTGAACCGCCTGACTCAGAGGACATCGGTAAACACAGTTCTCGAAAACAATGGCTGGTTCAAGCTAACGGGGAATCCGTAACAACTCGAACAAACCGCTCAAAATCTCTACGCTCAAATCGCTGAGCATACAATGTGTCCACATTTAAAGCGCTAAAAGCAGAAGACCACATCAGATTTCACTCAGTGTTTGAGTCACTCCACCCAGATCTTTACCCATTCAAACATTTACAAGAGGTTTTAAGGTGACGATTTTAAGGTCCTCAAAATACAAACTGAGGGATTTTCTTTTTAATGGATGAAGTTGATCCCACCAGTACACGCATGCGGAATCTATGCCAAAGCTTAAACTCTAAGTACGCTTAGTCTGTATATTCAAATTCAGGTTGACGTACAGTACGTATGTTATTTATTGCACTTGCAATAACAAGTAAGTAAATGTTTTTAACGTGTTGATTCAACTCGCGTCAAGAAAAATAACACCAGGAAATGAACCTGATTCTTTTTTTACTCTTTATGCAAGATTGTGTCTTTGGTGGATTTGTGGCTAGAATTCAGTGCTTTCATTGATATGACCCAGTTTCAATTCTCAGTCAAGGAACTAACCTCAGCCAGTGGTGATGCAACCCCCTCAGTAAGATATAAATTGGAGAACGTTGTGTTGGGAAGAGCATCCAGTGTCAAATCTGTGCCGTGTTAAAAATGTGGACCCGGTAAGCCGCATATCTACTTCTAATGAAGCAGACGAAAGTATCGGTTAACAAAAAAATCCAAATGAATCCAAATTTTTATGATGAAATGATCCACTACTAAATCCACTAAATGATCGCTATTTTGATTTAGATAAGAGAGCCATAATGCACATCCAGATAACTCCTAACCATGTCTTCTTAAAGCCTTTTGAGAAGGATTTTGAACATGCCTGAGAATAATCTGCATAGATATAAGAATATGAAGTTATTTTAAATTCCTCATTCCCTACACAGCATGATGTCAAATTTTGGACCGATCTGATAGAACCAGTGGCTGGGTCAGTTCATAACTGGTTATAATCTTATTAGCCAGGTTTAACCCTGTGATGACCAGTATCATCATTTCCAGGTGCTGTTAGGCCTTTTAAGTGGCGCAGAGAAGCAGTTCACTCCCAGGAGCAGTAACGTGAGCTCACAGGAGCCATACAACATCCTTCCCCTGGCCAGCAGTCAGATCCGGTAGGGTTCATTACACTCGATGATTTTCATGTCAGTATTCCAGAACATGACAATTTGCAAAGTTGTATTTATTTTTTGTCAGTTTTGGTCTGCTGCCGCTGAGTATGACCAATTCCCGCAAAGCCAAATCATCTAGAGCCTCAGACCTCACCAGACCGCTTGTGAGTATATACCATGAATCATAGTGTTTTTGTGTGTGACTAACTGACTCAGAATAGTTGAAGAATTTCCTGTTGAAGTTTTTATTTCCCCCACATCCTTTATTAATGAGCAATTTGTTTGCTTTTTGCTTTACACTTTCAGTCTTACATTACAATGTTCTAAGAGAGGGATTTCCAGATCTCAAAGCGCTCGGTGAAGTACAGATAATGTGTGACAGTGTGTTTTGAGTGCAGGGTGTGAACCAAGATGCTGCTGCATTGCTTGTTTGTGGTTTGAGGTAGAAATTAGTGGAACTGTTTGATCTGCATGAGCATCAGCTTCCTTTGTGTTTGACACACTGACCAGGGAAAATCAATGATGCACCATTGCTGAAGGGAAAGATGTAGATGTATGGGTGCACTTTTGCTTTACTCATTCGTTTCCCTGCATTTGTATGCTATTAATGGTGCATAAATCTCTTTAAATCAAACTCATAAACTCTTTAAGTGATTATGGCACAGCTCCAAAAAGTTTGAAGTGAATAAACACAGTTTGCCCTAACCATAATATCATTTCACAGTTTATATTGTTTGCGTGTGTCCTACTCATTCATCTCATTCTTGCTCTTTTCAGGTGGCTCCGTCGTCCAATTCCGTTCCAGAAGACAGCTTCCGGCCAGGGAACCTCTTCAGGCAGTTAGCCAATCAGGAAGAAGAACCTGTTGGCCCCTCCCTTTTTAAGTTAGGATGGCTTTCCGGCATGGCCAAATAATAATTTATTTTTGGGTGAAGTGTAAGGTTTTTAATGAGTTATTCCCATTCTGTATAAATAATATATACATATAAATATGGTTTGAGATAAAAATAGTGTGCTTGCATTTCTTATACTAGAAATAAAGGTGTGTGGGTTTGTTTAAAATGACCTCCTAATGATGTACTATATGTATGTGTGCAACAAACGGTGTGATGAAAATTCCCTAATTTTAGGAAAATGTTTATATTCTGCTTATCTTCTACTTATTTTAAATTTACACATGAGAAGACTTAATAATGTAAAACACTAGCAAAACTTGATCAATTTATATGTTAACTCATATTCTGCATGGGTTACTGTTCTTTTATATCTGAAGTATACTGTTGAGATTAAATTGCTTTATTTTATTACATTGGCAGCATTTAGCTTTATACAGAGCGACTTCTGTTTCTTCTCTGCGCCTGCATCTCAGGTGTTGCATCACCGGCACTTACAGATCTCTCTCTCCTTCAGCCTCCCTGTCCTTTAAAGCCGACTTTCCAATCAAATATTAAATGCTTCCTTCCCTGATCAGTGACTCCCCATTCTAAAAGACTTTTAACATTGCCTTCTACTCTCTCTAGTTCTTGGAGCCATCATATCTCGCATCTCTTCAAATTCCTTTCTTTATTTTATTTTACAATTGTAGTCTCTTCATGACATGTTTCACTTTATGGGTACAGTGTACATAACTTTCTAACTCC
>JAOVVB010000026.1:7546685-7582594 GCA_028570985.1 Heterobranchus longifilis
AGTGTACATAACTTTCTAACTCCCTTAATTCACAATTAAATTTTTTCATGAAATAGACAAAAGTATATAAAGCAATATACTTAAAGTGGTGGCCAAAAGTATTGAGACAAAATTAAATGTTTTAATGGTGTTGGTCTTTTGGCTGCTCCCAGCAATAGGTCGCCACAGGTTGGCACAGGTTTTACGCCAGATGCCTTTCCTGACGCAACCCTCCCATTTTTCCGGACTTGGGACTGGCCCTGCATCCAGTGGCTGGGGTTTTGCGCATTGGCTGGGAATTGAACCCGGGCCTTTCGCATGGCAGGCAAAACACCTACCACCAGTGCCCTGGATGTTTTAATGATATTTTCAATTTAAAAATTAATAATAACCAAAATAAGAATTATTTATTATATTTGTTGCTGTACACTGTAATCTAATCAGTATTTAGTATGAAATCCATTATTCTTCAAAAACTTGGTAGATCTAGCTAGGCAAAAAGTCACTACAATTGCAATACTCTGGCATCACTTGCTCAGTCCATGCGTGCTTGATTGCTTCCTGAAGGTCATGTACAGAAAGTTGGCACAGAAATTCACAATTCACTTCAGATTTCACATATTTGTTCTGTCCATTAAATGAACCAGCTGCTGGGACCATCATAGCAAAACTCTTTCGCCGAACTACTTAGTGATGTCACCTGTTTTGTGCACAGGGAGAACTATAATACTATACTATAATAATACACTATGATACACTGCATATGCTGTATGTTGTCTTAATACTTTTGGCCATCACTGTAAATTATGTAGAAATTAAAAAATGAGACAGGCAGACAACAACTGATGGATTTTACCACAGCTTTACAGTACAGTACTTTAATCACACTCAGGCAGTAAGAAAAGGACATCAAATAGGACAGAATAATTATGAGAAGCGACATTACACAATCCATGTACTAAACAATATTCTGAAGTTAGAACTTCCTCTCACATTCAGGACATGGATGTGAGAGGATCTGCTTTTAAGTTTACCTTATTGACAGAATATAAAACTCTTTTCCTTCTTTACTCTGAATAACAATAGAGGGATGACATAGTGACAGATGATTGTTGACCTGCACAATTAACAGTACAGTTAAAAAGCTGTGTGTGCCGAAATTTAATATTTTCAATATTAAATCCTAAGCTCCAATCTGCTGGCCACAAATTGGGAACACACCCTAAGTGGGAAACCAGTCTAGCGCCAGGATGTACATTTACACTAGTCCACACTTGACAGCAATTCAGCTTAGCCACTCCACCAACTTGTATGTTTTTGGAAGGTGAATAGACAATTAGGAGGAAACTGGGCAACCTGGAGGAGAACACATAGTAACATTGGCTCAGGGTCAATTAATGAATCTCTGGGTCAGAGCAATAATTTCTTACAATCACCCATAGATCTGGCTAAAATTGCCTAAGATTGGACACATTCTCAAAACATGATACAGTGAGCAAAGTCATTTTCAGTGACTGCTGAGTAATAGAAACCCTAAATTCATTACAGCATTTTTAAAGCTCCTTACAGATGCGCTGTGGACACCTTTTTATGGGAACCAGCTTTAACTTTTCAGCAATTTGAGCTAGTAGCTCTTCTATTGGATAGGACTACACCAGCCAGCTTTCACTCCCCACTTGCATAAGTGAGCCTTTGCCGCTCATGACCCTGTCACCAGTTCACTGGTTTTCCTTCCTTGGACCACTTTCGACCGGGAATATCTTACATGTTTTTGAATTGCTCTGACCCAGTCGTCCAGTCATCACAATTTGGCCCTTGTCAAAGTCGATCAAATTCTTACGCTTGCCCATTTTTTTTTGCTTCCAACACATTAGCTTCAGGGACAAAATGTTCAGCTTGTTGAACATATTCCACCCACTTCCAGGTGCCATTGTGATGAGATATACACACTACTTTGGGTAAGTAATACAATGCCATAAATGCAGAAAAATAGTGAAGTAGTGAGTAAAGATAAAATGTATTCACTAATAAAACTGCTTAAGTAAAGTACAGATAAAGAAGGTACATACTTAAGTATACTGTAGTAATGAAGTAAATGAATTATACTGTATATACAGTAGAAACTATTATATTTAGATTAACATAGACATATTTGTTTGTTAAATATAAAACACTGACGACACAGTTCACTGTTATACAATAAACAGTTTTGTAAACAGTTATACAGAAAATTACTCCCCCGAGTTTGCTGACTAGCATGTTGCTAACAAAACACAAACAACATAATTCTGACTGGCAAATTAACACTTAGTCTGGAATTCTAAATTCTGACTTTTCACACCAATACAAATCTTTAGGCTATATTCACTTGGATCACAAGGCTCACTGAACCAAACGTTGTGCACCGAAGAGTGCGAATTCGAATGTGTGTGCCATAAGTCTCCTGCTCTTCAACACATCTACATCAACCAGAACAACAAAAGATTTCTGTAAAGTTGCTTTGTGATAATATTGTAATTTATAATCTGACAGGGATATGGTGCAGATTTTCATGGCAATGAATAGTAATAATTATAATTTTGTACACTAATTGAACTTTAAAAAGAGGATTTATGGGGAAAATAAAGCTTGTGCACAACCTTTAAAAAAAAGCACAAACCATCAATCAGTTGCACATTTCATGCTCTTGTGTTAATATTAAAATATGTTTTCTCAGATTCCAGACTAGCAAGCAGTATATTAAGATAAATCACATATCCAAATACGTCACATGCCTGCCGAGCATGAACATTTATCATCTTTTTAAAAAAATCATGACTTAGACAAAACTGCTGTCATAAAAAAATATTTTTGTACACCCTGTAAATATATTAAACACAGTTTCAATGAGTATATGCTATATGAGTGCCGTTTAAGTCAAACCAAGACTGAAAGTAAAAACTACTTTTATTTCTCTATATAATCCCCTGTAACACTAATACAATACACTTTTATTATTCTTTAAAAAGCAAGCATTATTCAAATGTTTTACTGCAGCTAAGAATCTTATCACTGTACTTATCCTGAAGTCTTCTGTAAATGTCAGTCGGTATTACGCCTTCATTAATTAAAAAAAATTAATCATGAGTCCCAGTTTGACTTGAACACCCCTCAGATAATGAGATTCCTAAGTAACCTGTTTTCTAATGTTTTAACCTTGGTGAAATTTACAGTTGCACTAAACTTGATCACTTGCGGTCCAGTTTGCTGGCCATCAGTTTTTTAATATCGATCGGTCCGGCCGCAGCAGCCGCTTTGGCTTTTTCCTCTTGTTCCTGCTGCCACTGGATGATAGGGTCAATGCTGGGCTTACGGTTTCTAGCATTTTGCTTTAGCTGGGCATCACTGCAAAAGGTGTTTTGCACCAGTTAGATTATAGATTCAGTATAGATTTTCAATAATGAATGAGTGTATAGTGAGGCAATAGTGAACACGTGTCCATGACAACAATATTCTACACATTGTGCACATATTAAACACCACCACATGGACAATGATAATTACTTATTTAACAGAGGTGCCAATGTTCTTGCTTTCGAGAACATGTGAGCCATTGCTGTTATATACCAACCAAGATGTCACAGTTCCAACAACTTGGTTTATTTTGGCACACAAGTTCACCTAGAGGAATTCGTTATGAAGCAAAAGTAACCACCAACAGAAACAAATGTAATCTGGATGTGTCATAACACTTACGTGAAGTTGTGTGGCACGGGTGAGATTGCCTTTTTTTGAATGTCCTTGTAAACTGGTGACTTCAGGTAGCGATAAAATGTGTCCTGCAGGTGGCGTGCAGAATTACAGAGCAATCGTTACACAATGATTATTCTTCTCATTTAGAATTTTTATTCAAAGTCAAACCATAATGAGCGTTTTATTGACATCTCATTCTCAAAATCTTTTTGTAAACACTACTACTTAGGGAATTTTATCTCATGAACCTCCATATATTTTCCACACCTTTTTCATCAGCATGAAGATGTGTGTTTGAGCTGCATCCAGGACGTAGCGGTGTGGATGTTCTAAACCCTTCACCGTCAGTCCCATTGTCCGACCGTCAATGTTGATCCATCGTGGAGCTCCTGGAGCTAAAAAAGTCCTGCATGCACACACAAAAACAACGTTCAGAGTTTCTTAATTACATCGTGCTTGTTTTTTACCAGGAACACAAAAAATTTTAAGTTGGAGTTAAGGAGTTTGTTATTTTAATGAGTTGTATCCCGATTTTATAAATATCCCAAGTCAATATGAATTTTTTTAGCTTTTGTTACAAGTCTAAACAAATTTAGCAAATAATTTGCTCCTACCACACTACCACGCTGTGCTGCACACCACCTGTAGGATTTCGAAGGAACCGCCCCCATTTTCCCACTTCAAATGCAAAAATTTTAACTTTTATTTTTAAAAAATATTTTGGCAACAGTGTAGCAATACATTAATTACCACACAAAAGAACTGCGAAAAGTAATTGGTTCAATTTTTTCCAATCTCTTCTGTAAATATTTTTTTTTATTATTATAATATATTTATAATTGTATTTAATCATTTTTATTTTATGCAATTATTTTATGCAATTTTCCAATGCAATTATTTAAATTCTACAATTTTAATAAATAAACTGCTCAACAGTTTCCTGTTCTTCTTTATTAATACTCAGATGAGTCATTAGAGAATAAAATATACATCTCAAAATAACAATACTGTATAAGGTAATGGATTATTCAGAAAAGGTCAAGTGAGGAGCTTTGACACATTTTACTAATAGAAGTCTCCATTAAAAATGGTCTCTGCTTTCTCAGCTTTAACACATTTTACTAATTGAAGTCTCACTTAAAAATGGTCTCTGCTTTCTCAGACATGGATGATGCTGCTCCCCACTTCATCTCCTCAGCAGCCTCCCAGAAAGCCAAATTCTCACCTGTAATTTATAACATCATAAATTGAATAACCCTGATTTTATAGTCGACATCTATAGTCGAGAAACAACTGTAAGAGTCACCACACACCGCTGAATTCCTTCTTCAGGAAGAGTTTGAAGTCGGCGCGTCCACGTGGATCGTTGAGTAACTCGTAAAAGCTGAAGGACCAGCGCTCAACTCTCATCTTTGTGGGAATTTCAACACTGTGCAACAAAATATCATTAAAAATAATTAAATAACATCATAATTTATGATTTATCAAGATTTAGCACTAGTAGTAATAATGGTAGCATTAGTGATCATTGTTATAGTAGTGGTGGCAGTGGTGGTAGTAGTCCTCATAATTATAGTAGTACTAGTACTAGTAATAGTATTAGTAGTAGTAGCATTAATGGTGGCGGCACGGTGTAGTGGTTAGCACTGTCGCCTTGCACCTCAAGGGTCGGGGTTCAATTTGCATGTTCTCTCCGTACTTGTTGGGTTTCCTCTGGGTACTCCGGTTTCCTCCCACAGTCCAAAGACCTGCAGATTAGGCTAATTGGCGTTCCCAAATTGCCCGTAGTGTCTGAGCGTGTGTATGTGTGTGCCCTGCGATGGATTGGCACCCTGTCCAGGGTGTATCCCGCCTCATGACCTAATTCTCCTGGGATAGGCTCCAGGCCCCCCACGACCCCGTATACAGGATAAAGCAGTATAGACGATAAATGAGTGAGTATTAGTAGTAGTAGTGTTAGTATGAGACAAAAACTCACTTTCTCATGTTCAGATCCCAGTATGTGACATCATCAGTCTGCCAGGGGTTGCTGGGAACACACGTTTTGAGAAACGGATCATGGTCCTGATATGTTGTCATGCGTTTCACAAGGCTGAACAAGTGGGAAGACAAAATACACAAACATCAATTTGTGTACAACAAAGTCCAAACACTCAAACACCAATGCAATCACTTAAATAATATTTCTGTGTTAGAACGCGTCAATCTTCAGTAAACTCACTTTTCACTTATAGAGTTCTGAGTACTGTGAGCTCTTATAAGCTGATCGTACCAGAAATGATAACATATAACAACAAAAAAAGGAACAAGTTACCATCAACTATCTATTAATAAAAACAATTAACATTGTTGATGCCTGATCTTCACACCCATCTGTGGGCCTTCACCAAACTGTCATCACAAAAGTGGAAGCACCAAATTGTCAATGTATGCTGTAGCATAATTATACTGTATGTTTCTTTTACATAGACATGTCCTAGCATAAAAGCTAGACCCACAAAGCAAGACCCATAAAGACATGATTTGCTAATGCTGGAGTGGAAGGAAACTCAGGGAGTCTGCAGAAAGCCCTGACCACTCCGCTCAGTGTACGGTCCTGACCCACTCCTTTAAAAACATTGGAGATGAATTGAAATTCCTGATCTCATGAGAACAACACAGCATTTATGAATAAGATCAGACTGGTTCAAGCTAACAGTTAGTCTATATTAATTCAAATAACCACTCTTTACAACCCCAGTGAGCAGAAACGCATCTCGAACACACATCTAACCTTGAGGTAGGTGGCATGCAAAAACAAGAGATAACATCAGGTTTCACAGTGCTTTTCCTTTACGTCAATGCTTATCAAAACAGATATTGAGTCCCTTCGTCCCTGATTCTTTTAGAGACTTTAAACATGATTAAAATATTTCATCATAGGTTAAAGGTAACCAGTCAGAAAAACTCAATGACGCATGAAGTGTGCAATGACGTACCCCACCAAAGCAGAGGTATTTAAAAAACAGCAAAGTAGGCATCAAGAAGAGAAACAAATATGCCTATAGTATTACAGATGCACTTTTCTTTAATTTGTCAACTAGTGGTATAAACTTCTTGTTCTTGTACTCGGATCTACAACTGTATTGTGATTGGGGTACTCAACTGGAACTAAATAAACATTGTGCAGTTATCTCTGTTGCACTTACGCTCCCAGGGACACTGTGGATTTCACCCTTGGTCTCATGATCACCTGTTGCATGTAGATGATCTAAAAGGCAAAATGGGTTAGAAAAATAAATAAATAAATAAACTAAACATGCTAAATTTGAAGCACTATATAAAAGTCCACTTACAATTCTTCTATAGTAGTCAAAGGTTTGTTTCTAAAAAGGAAAAACAAAAAAAAAAGATTTAAATATTAGTATACATATTGTAGCAGGCCACTAGATTCTGGGTCACACACAACACATTTATATAAATAACCCACAGAACACAAGCCTAAGACAATTACAGTCACAGTTTAAGACAGGAGAGTTACAGCTACTCTATGTATCTAACTCAAAGCCACAATCTGGAATAGTAACAAGCATGAATGAGTTATCTATCAAAAATACTTAATATGTAGATTCAAACACATCTGTACAAACAGAACAATTTATAGAGGGCATATTTTTGGAAAATGAACATACTAACATCAAACATATTAAATCAACTTGTTAAATAACAAGAAATATGGCTTTAAGCTATGAGATTGGAGTTTTAAAAGTGTAGTGTGTGTACTATGTTGTGTATTAGGAACTGAATGACTCGTGTTTAGTGTATTGGGTGTGTACGAAGTCAGATCAGGAATGGTTTATTTAGTTATAGAGAACTGCATCGGGGAAATGCATTAGGGAAATGTATGGGCAGTGTATGTGTGGTATAGTCAGAGGCATATGAGAGAGTCAAATGGGACTGTGTGTAGAGTATAAAGTTGTATAAGGAACATACTAGGAGAATTCAAGTCCGACTTTTGGTTGTGTAGAATAACAGCACACAGGTACAGTATGAGAGTAAATGGGTTTCACTTCGCTTCTTTATATGATAAATAATTGGAATGCCTGTTTCACGTCTAAAGTGCTGGCCTCCCAGGAACTCCTTTAATGACAAAAAAAATGTGAAAATGACTTTGACCGTGGTTAAGACTGTATGAGGGATGTGTGCTTGTGAATGATTGTGTGTACCGTTCCCATAGACAGATACGTGTCTTTCACAAGTTGGCAACAAGTTTTCCATCGACTTTCAAAAACCAGGCGTTTCACTTGCGACTGTAGTGGGCTCTGAGTCACCTCGGGCCATGATTCTCTTTTACACGTTTCCACCATTCGAATGTTTGACCACGGCTAAGAATCTCATCTTCGTACTGTGATGTTCATTCATGAGAATTTTAATCACAAGTCCTGATTTGGCTTGAACACCCCTTGTATTTACATTTCAAGTGTATAGGGTGTGAATGTATAGTGTGTGGAATATGGGGAGTGTATGTGTAGTGTATGGAGGAATGAGGAGTGCAGTAGTATTTGAGCACAGTAAGTGTATACTGTATATACACAGTGCAGTACTGAGAAATTCATGGTGGATGGAAAGGGTGCATGCATATGCTTAGTTTATATTCTTGGGTCAGAAACCCGACTTGTTCTGGAATACCCATGCAGACTAAAAAGAAACACAAACTGCCTGGAAAGAACAAACGAAAGAGAATACAAAGAGTTTATTGACACCAGTCCACACGCATAAACATATATCACATTAAATTATCAGAAGTAAGCATGAATAAACAAACACCCATAACAAACATGTCATCTGGACCTTGGGTTTTGTATGTATTAGCTCCTAGCAGAGATCAGTAACCTATTTAATCTGTGCGAAGTCAGATTAACGTGACAAGAGCATTGGCTGAGGTTATTTGAGGCATCTAGTATTGAGGCATGAAAGCCATGCTAATCTGTGAAGCTTAGGTTTAAGACTGGGCAAACTGCAATGTAATATTTGCTGTTAGGTCATTTTTAGTTTTATACGAGGGCTGTAACAAACGTAATGCAAAAGTGGGCATAGCATTTTTATTAACTGACATAGTTCATTCAAATTGCACATGCTGGTACAGTAGCTCTTCCTCTATACAACAGAATTACTTAAAATAGTATTCATAGCAAGCCATAGATTTGCACCATCGTTGAATCCAACTCTCAAATCCTCTTTGAAAAACCCCTTTGTGGCAGTTGATGATCTCCAACTTCATGCTTTGTCTTCAGTTCTGGTTTACCCTTCTTTAAATTTTTTCATCCATCTGTGCACACTGTTCTTGTTGCTTTGTGGAGCACTCTCACATCAATCATGGCGATGCTAGCCAATCATTGGTGTTTGTATATTATGCCACTCCCTATGCTGCGTGAAGAAGCAATATGTATATGGGATTCCTCATTTGTATGAAATAATAATTTGCAAAAAAAGTAGGGAAAGGATGGCAGTATGCACTGGAAGATCAGAGGCCAGAAATCCTCTTAAGCAAATTGGCAGACAACATCCTTTGCTATTGCAGTACTGAGGCCAAAGAAACACAGCTAAGCTGATCTAATGTTATTAGCTTTATCAGCAATAAGCCCTACACTTAGATGCCACTAAATAACCCAGCCACGCTGGTCAGAAATGAGCAGGATTCTTTTGGCTCTCATCTTCAGATAAAAATCTGAAGAATTTTTGATTTGCTAGAACTGATAAAGTAGTGCAACAGCTTTTATTAAAGTGACAGGAGTTTAACAGAGGAAAACAGTGACATATGGATGTGCATTAAAACAGTGGGGGATCAGTAATCTGCTAGTGCATCATCACCTTTCACCTCTTCTTTGTTAGGGTCAATGAGCCGATCCATGCCGTAGTCCATGGCACTGTGAGTTTGAGGCTGTGATGATAGAGGAATAAAGAGAGAGAGAGAGAGAGTGAGAGAGACATGTTAATAATTCTTATATAAAGCATCTATTAAATACAATACAATATAACATAAATCAGCTTCCTGGAAAGTATCAATATTGTAAGAGTTTTTTGATATATAATAATTTTATTCCACTCTTTTCCTTGTGGATCTGATATCAATGTATTAATCTTTTCTTAATTAATGTATTAATCTGTATTAATATTAATCTTTCTAATTCTCTCTCTCTCTTTCTCTCCCTCACCCTCCCTCGAGCTAAATTTTTGTGGTTTGTCTCCGGACGGACATCAGTACAACTTCCACTCTTTGTTCTTCAGGATTTCACCAGGACATGTTAAAATAGTTTATTCTCTTTGTAGCAACAGATGTACATGACACCAGGCGTTTGGCCAACCATATAAAAACCGTGTTCTGGTGTTAATAAACAGGGACCTTGACAGTCAATGTGCTTGCGTATGTAAGCTTATCAAAGCCTAGCTGACAGACCACGTGACTCGTTTAGTCATCTATGAAATTAATAAAAAATAAAACGTTACAAATATCTATAAAATCCCCAAAATACAAATATTTTTGCATCTACTTATTGGAGGACGTACAAAAATTCTGTACAGTAGTTACCAACAAGTGCACACACAAAAAGGTACTCACTGGAGGCCTATGAACTATCCAGTAAGCCCTTTCCTGGCAATCAAACACAACCCGGTCGGATTTGTTTCTCAGCTTTCCTGTCCTGCAGAAAGTAAACAGAGTTGTGAGCAAAATAGCTGATTGCTACTTGATTGTTTTATAATAAGGTTTATGTCTGTCTTTACTATAATGCAAACATATTCAACGCTTTAACAACATGCTCTGTGTCATTATCCTTTCATGTTGTTCACTGTGAAGACTGACCTGTACTGCTCTTTGGCTTGCATCACAATAAAATCCCATTTGTAGCCTAGCCATTTGTGAAGCCTGTTGTAGTTCTCCTGTTCCATACATTAACAAACTGCTGTTATTTTTTTTCCTCAACAAAGCAGGATATTGTGTAACATTATAGATGCCTCATGTAGAGAAAGCAGAACCTGTTCATAGCAATCAAGTGTCCCCTTCTTTCGAATGTTTCTCTTCGCCAGATAAATTGCTTTTAAGGAAAACATAAGGGATTAATCAGTATAGCAAAAACTTATTTCTATCGTCAGACAGATTGAAAAAAAGTAACATACAATTAAAGACAGTGCAAACAGAACCACAGCATGAGATAAGTACATGTACACACACAAAGAGAACAATTCTAAAGTTTCATTTTTTTTGTCTGTATTCTAATATATAGGTAGAGTACAGCCAAAAACAAAATGTATGATGTCCGTCTTACATGTACAGTAATCCACACACCAAGACATATTTGTCTTGTCAAGACACACTTATAATCTAATTTTGTTTCCCTTTCTTCTCCTAGTCAGACCTTATCTTCCCTCAGACTTTTACACATGTCCAGTTTTATAGCAAGGTGCTAGTCATAGTTACCCAGATATGACACACTAGGACTAGTGGAGTTGTTTAATCTTTCATGTCACAGCTTCCATCTGAAAAACAAGCGTGCTTTTGGCTACATACTACTAGCATGTTTGGGTTTCACTTGGTTAGCTAACAGGTTAGCTGGGTAGCTTCAATACAAATAGTCATAGCACTGTGTTTACCAAGCTGGTCTTCGTGTTTATTCCTGGTCTTTGCGTTCCCTGGAAGCCGAGGACAAGGTACAGAACTGTGCAAATGTCTTGCGCCACCCCTCATTTCTTCATAGTTTGTTTCCAAAGAGCCAGCCTTTTTTAGTTCTCATTTTTGGCAAGTTTTTGCCTCTCATTTTCAGTCCAATTTCTGTACCTGAATGTTTTTGATTAAACCACACAGTGACCTATGAATCATTCAAGCATTAAAAAAAAAACACTTCTAACTTAACGCATGAACTAGTGAGAAACAGCTGCAGACGATGAAAGATGATTAGACTGGTGATTAGCACTATTAGCATTCTGATGCTAATTGCTGAGTGGTTGGAACAGACAAGAGGGAAATGAGGTTGATCCTGAGGTTGTTACATAGACAAACAATTTATAAAATGTATTTCACAGCCTGTTGCAATGAAGCATTTGTTCCTATTTCTTTAATTTAATCTAAACAAATATATATATATATTTAAGATGAAGAAATGAGGGATAACTCATAACTGTATGACAGCCACCTCAATATTAACCATCCTATGCCCAGTCCTCCCTGCCAAAAAACTGCCACTATCTTCATGGCTTTGTAGTTTACATGGCTGTAGATGCCATTTTACCAGTGAAATGATGACAGTTTAGCCTACACTGCTCTGCTATAGTGGCAGCCATAACAATTTGTAGTCCAATGTAGCTTTGCACAGTGTTTGGTAAGTTATGATTTGGCCAGTTATGATGACCTACATTTGCTTACTGAAGGCCACAAACATGCCTATGGTTGACCTCAAGTCATGAATAGCCACAGCTCTGCCCATGCCAGTAATCTAAAAATCAATGCAAGCCACCCCAATATACCCTGATCTTTCAAAAACTGTGACCTTTTTGTATAACTACCTATACCTCTTTACGATTTGTGAATTTGCTTTGAAAAATGGTCAAAATGTGAACTGGGCTTTAAGAAGGCAGTCTCCAGTTAGAATATTCAATTATTTGTCACATGTACTTTACAGCACAGTGAAATGTCTTCTTCACATATCCCAATTAGGAAACTGGGGTCAGAGCACAGGGTCAGCCAGCTTACAGCACCCCAGGAGCAGATAGAGTTAAGGGCCTTGCTCAAGGGCTCAACAGTGACAACTTGGCGATCCTGGGGCTCGAACCCCTGACCTTCCGATCAGTAACCTAGTAACCCACAGGCTTAATTGACTGAGCCACCACTGCCCTTCACACATTGACCAGGAAATGTAGAACCTGATTTAGAGATTCAGCCTGCCAGTAAACTTTTATACTCTACAGGATGTCAATATGTAGGCTACTAAGCTGTAATAAAAAAAAAAAAAGAAAGAAAAAAAAGTTATCTCTGTCTAGATGTTTGGATAACATACTCCTTCTTATACTGTACCACAAGAACCATGGATGCTTTGCCACCAGGCATATTTGGAAGATTTTTCCATGGTTGAAAGTGAACAAACTACAATGGTTACAATTACAAGTCTTGCTTAAATAGCACCTAGAAATGAATCAGGAATAACCTCTAATAGGTTGCATGCATCTTTTAACTGTCTGTTCTAAATAAACACAAATGGATCATAGTAAAATGCATTATTGTTGTCCTGACACATTGTGTAATTGTGTAATTTTATGTGTAATAATTTTACACATAAAAGCCACTAGTACATGGCCATGTGTACTTTGCGAACAGTTTGGTGAAGTCTTCTGCCTGGTTGATAGATCACTAGACCTCTTCCAGGAACAGCAAAAAGACTACATCTACAGTATGTAGGTTCAATGTCACAGTACCAGTGATGTCAATTTGGGTATTTTAAACTTGGCACATACACATTTACTTGGTTCAGGGATACCTTCTGTGCATAAACTACTAGTTTGGATCACTTCTAAAAGTCATGTTTGACAGGTATTGGGCTCACGGGCTATTTTTAGCTTTCATATACAGTACATCCTGGAAACCTCAGTTCAATACACACACATGGACACACACAGACACACACAGACACACTCACAGATACGCAATTTCAGACCAGAAGAAACCAACTTGTGAACATATGAATCTCCACACGAGCTGAGAATCGAAGGCAAGATACGGTGTCTGTGCGCGAACAATGCTATGTGCTGTGTGTCATTGAACTGCCCCTCTGATTCCCAATTTCTACCTAAAACAGCCTTTATTCTCACTTGTACTAGTGCTAGTGCTGTATGGTGTATAGTCCCTTGTTCAACACACCAAGTATTGCTTTGTTCAAGTGTTAACAGTTATAATTATATAACAGAGTGATACGTATAGGTAAATGTCCCAGTGCTGTTATACTCTATATCATAATTCCTGGAATGCTTTTTGTTCAATGAGGTTACTGGGTCAGAACTGGCTGTTGTAGAAAAAATAATAATAATAACTTCCAGGTTATAAAAGGGGATGCATCACACCATCCTGTTACTGATTGCTGTCTGTTAATAGCATACCTCATTACCGGTTTTTCATTATATATAGTACAGTATGCTTTTATTTGCACTTAGCTTTTTAGAATGCTGGGGTGAGGTTGCCGCGTGTGCCATGATATGATGTGCTAAGGGTTACAAAATGAAATTCTGTTCTCATAATATGATAAGTAGAACATACCATAATCTATGTCTTCCGCCTTCCATTTTTGCACCGGCCAAAAGTAGGGTGACTAATAAGGAAGCAAGCATTTATAATGATAAATTAGTTCACAGCAGAGGTCAGTACCAGAAAGTGGGAATCTATCTGTCTGCTAAAATCTGTATTAAAAGATCCCATGTAAAAGTATAGTTAATGAATAAAGAACATATCATGTGCCTAAGATAATCAAGCATCAAACAGGTACTGGTATGTGTACTGAAAGCTAATATAACATTTTAAATCCCAAAGACAAAAACATGAACAATTATAGAAAAATAGAACGAGGTTTCATAGTAGGTTTCACTAGTATTACACAAGTATTACACAATATCATTTCCTGTTAAAACTGGATGTAGACAGATATTTTACACTCCGCACTATTAGTGGTAAACTTTTGTATTTGAGACAGCACAATCATTAAGGGAATTAAAATTATAAACATTAAGGAGACTTGGACTTTTTTCAATTTTTAGGTAATTCATATATGCGTAGACAAAAAAAAGGCTTTTACCTGAAAGCGATAGAAACTTCCTTCTGGCTTAAGCATGAGTCTTTTGTGGTCTTCTAGTGGGTAGATGAAGCCAAAAGCGACTAACATAGTGCCAATTGTCTGAGCCTCTAATTAATAAAGTTAGAAATTACAGTGTAATGAATATACAGGTGTAAGCACAATATGTTGATACAATGTACAACCAATTACCTTGATTATCCACCTTCATATGACTGGCAATCCACGCAAGGATGTCCTGTCCTGTGTAAAAACATTAAATAGTTAACTACATAACCAACTAGGAATAATAAGTTAGGCATTTATTTAACACATATAATTGTCACTACAATCAAGGCATAGGAACAAATTATAAATAATTGTACAGATTTTTTCACCAAACACTATAATAAATCTCGCAGCAATATATTTTTAAGGAATTAGACACTTATAATATGAAAGCCAGACATGTGATGGAGGTTTTGGCATGGGGATTCTCTGTACTCTTAACATGGATTAAAGGACAACTATAGAGCACAAATCAGTAGACACCTCATCTGACTAAGAGTTGCTCTAATAGCCGAGCCTCATTACCAGTGTCTCATATAAAACTTCACATGCAGTGCCAGTATTTGACAGGGGAGAGAGTATGCCAGTATGTCTCCCATCTCCATATATGGATAAGGCATTATCAGGATGCAAAATCACTGTCTCCTGATTACGCAGTGAATGCTTTTCTTTTGCCAATGCAGAGCCATAAAGTAAATTACTTCTTACAGCAATAATTCACAACTATTTTGGGAAATTTGTGAGATGTTCATAAATTGGAGGTTGGCTAAACTCATGAATGAACTTTTTTTTCACCGACTGGAAATGTGTGAGATTTAAATGTGGTGACATTCGTGACTGCTTAATAACTTACCCAACAGTCTTTGCAAGTCAATGTGTGCTTGTGAATAAGGTTTACAAGGCACACCATTTTCTTTACTCCAACAAAATGTGTTAATAATTATAATATATCCCATATATTTTTTAGTTATTTTATTTAATTTAATTTTTTAAATATTATTTGGTCAAACAAACAACCTAAAACAACCATACAAATGAATCTTATGAATCTGTGATATTTCTTTTGATTTTTTGCTCAGTCATGAAATGAAATATAATGAAATCCATATTGCCTAGGTTATGCTTAAAAAAAGTATATGTCTAAAGATAACTTTACAGTATATTGCACAATCCTGTACGATAATAACGTACAATAATCCAGAGGTTCTTACTTTATCTTTCAGCTTACCTGTGATGACATGTGGAATGGAAGTGATGTTCAATTTTTGCTCAGAAGAGTTTACCCCAGATTTTGGGTCCTGCATCGCCAGCACTAAGGCCTCGAGCTGAGAGAGGGTTAACGTGAATGCAAGCACTATAAACACATCTACAGCATAAACATACACCCTGCATAATAGAGTGTTTGTGAATGTGATTAAAGGAAACATAAACATCTCAAACGCATATACTAAGGTATCACTGACTTGTTTTTCTCATGATATTGAAGATATAAAGTTTCTAAAGAAATATAGAGAATGATTTTATGTAGAATAACCGCACTGGGGTGTTATACTGTTTACAATATATCACTCCTCTTGTCTGTACTTTGCCACATAAAATTCCACTTCCTGATTTCAAAAGGTTACTACAAGAATGTTAGAAGCATCATCAGTAGGTATTAAAAATAAATTGCTTTAGTTAATAGAACTTTTAGCTTTCATTTTTTTACAACTGTGATTAGCTACAGCACTTGCCCTGTGGCTTTGTACCTAGGATGAATCATGGCCAATATTCACTATCAGTACGCTTGCGAGTGAAATATTGCTTAATTATTAGTTGCATAAGAGCAGGGACAGTTCAGTGGGTAAGGTGTTAGACTGCTGATAGAAAAATCACTAGTTTGAGTCCTAGTGCCGCTTAGCTTTTGAGCAGGGTTCTTCACCCTTCACACTCAAATGCTCAGAAACAATCTGGCAACATAACCTCATAAAAATCGGGCTAAAGAGTATTCATTGCCTGATGTGCCTAATGGCACATGAGCAGACCCTCACCACATATATTATTTATATACTGTAGCAGTTTAGCTAGAAAAATTGTCCCCATTTTCAGGTGCACTTTTGTAATAAAATAGTTCCTCAAAGACCTATTTGCAAAATTCAGTTTTCTTATAGCTTTATTTAAACAGTCTGGAACACCTTCTGACAGGGAAACATATTATACAATTTTACATAAACCCTTTACCGGTTCTCTAGAAGGACAGAAAATGAAACTTTCACTTCACTTCAGCTTGTTCCTTCCACCTACTAACAGCAGAGAACAAAATCTCAATAAATCTGCTTTCTGCTTACAACTTAATATTTATAGTATTATAATTACTTAATTATGTAAACTTCTTCATACAAATATACATTATATATTAAAAATTATAAATTATACGAACAATTTAACTACTTTCTAGTCAAGCAAACGCTTATCCCTCTGGAAATATTGCCTTATGTTTTGCAATTTAAAAGATAATCCTTGTTTTTTTGCAAAATTTTTTGAGAGCTAGTAAGTTTGTGAAACATCTATGTTCCCAAGTGCAAAAGAAGTCTGCTCTAGTGTCAATGCCAGAGCCAGAGTTATCTATAAGGAGGCATTTAAAACAGCAAAATTGGCCATGATCTCTGGATGGGAGGTGTGACATATCTCAGTCAGTCCTATCAACCAATTATCACTGGGGTCTGTGAGATCATGCTTGTGGAAGCAGTAGCTCAGTATGAGTGCCAGTTCGAAAAAGCTGCTGTTGGCTTGGTTCACATGGTGGGAAGCTGGCATTTAATAGGGGAATATCCAAGACTAAATTAGAAAGAAAATCATGGGGGATTGAACATCTCTCATAAGGTAATTTAAAGGAGCTCTAAGCGTGTAAAGTTTCTATTAGGGCCCATTTCACACATTGATGTGCTTCTTTGACCTCAAAAGTATTTACTAAACAAAGCTTCCAGTAGGTTTGCAGGCTACATAAAAGGTTATTTTTATGGTAGAGTACGGGGGTAAGTGTTAATACATAGTAGTTTAACAGGATGAATTGAGGCACAACAATAAAAAAAATTTTTTTTTTTTATTATCTTTCACTAAAGTAAAATATTTATCTTTATTTATCAGTTTTTGCTCTCGAGAACCATGTCCTTTCTTTTCTTAAGCTTACCTTTAAAACCAAGTATATTAATAATTCTAAAAAGATTCTGTTTCCTTGCTTAACGTGGGAGATGGGAGTAAAAAAAAAAAAAAAACATTTATTACACAGGACAGGGATTACTCCAGACCCAGGAATGGGAACCTGTGGTGTAAAGTCTGTACAAAGTCTGCACCTAAAATCCACAGCATAGTATGTGCACTGCAAACGATTTATAATCTTATACATACTGCATGATGCTTGACAAATTAAAGTTGATATTTAATAATAATATTAATAATAATAATAAAAGGAAACATTATTATTAAATGTACACTTACCTTTTTCAGACAGGCCATTCGAGGTCTATAATGCTGTCCATGGTCACGGATTAATTTAATCGTCATTTTTTTTTTTTTATCTACTTGTTTGCAGTCCCTCAAGAATGAACAGGTCCACGCAGAGCTGCAGTTCTCAGAGTCCGTGATGAGATCCTGAGCTGCGGCGAAAAGAAACGCGCGAGCCCAAATCTGTCCACCAATCACAGCTCAGCTTCTTTTTTTTTTTCTTTTTTGTTTTTTTAAATCTCCACAGCAACCTATTCACCTGGAAGCGTTACGTCATACGAGTTAGACGGTGATGTGTAAAAGATAAAACAGAATTATTTTCCATATATTTGCTTTTAAAAATGTATATATGTTCGTGTTTGTGTTATTTTTCTCAATGTTTGTAATGATATAAGCGTGTTAAATGCAAAAATATCCGAAAATTATTTAACGAAGCAAAATGGAGAAACACGTGTATGTAATGCATTTTGTAGCAGCCATGATTTATTGAAATGTTAAGGATAGACTGTGTACATCAAAAAGATGATGGCAGGCAAAACTTCATCAATTGTCAGACAGTGATTAATGTCTAAGAAGACGTTAATCTACTACAGTATAAGCATCCACTAGAGGCCTCTACTGGTCACAAAGGTCCGTGTACTATGTGAAAACTCTCACTACATGTGCAACGACATATAAAATAACATACTTAATAAAAATGCATTACATTTCTATTGTAGTCTGAACTAACTTTAAAGAACTGCAAATTCATGCTGCAAATCATCCCAAAGATACTGTTGTCATGGCCATTGAACCAGTCTGAGATGACTTTGTGTGACAGTATTTTGCTGAAAATAAGTAATTTTAAGATGGGTAAATAGTGGCAAAAAGGGATCAGTATGGTCAACAATTCTTACACAGGTTGTGGCATTTAAAGGATACTCAACTGGTATTAAAGGACCCAATGTGTGCCATGGAAACATTACTCTCACCATTTCAACACCACCAGTTTCAACACCACCAGTTTCAACTTCAATTCTGACTTCATGATGCTGCAGAAATCCAGATTCATCAGATCAGCCACCGTTTTTCCCATCTTTAACATTCTGCTCTTCAAAAGATTCCAGTTTTGGCTAACAGAAGTCTGAACTTATGAAATCTTCTGCTGTTCTAGTCAGTGTGCCTCAAGGATAAGATTCTTTTCTGCTTCCCTTGGTTAGAATTTTTTTTTTTTTGACATACTGCAGCTTTCCAGTCTGCAAACCAATCTGGCCATTCTCCTATGATCTCTCTCAACAAAGTTGTTGGATGTTTACTTAATGTTTTTGTGCATTTTGTTTTATCTGGGCCTGGGATCAACACTGCATCCAGTGGGTTTAGGCACAGGGTGGGAATTGAACCAGGGCCTTCTGCATGACAGACGAGAAACCTACCACTGAGCTAGTGGCAATGGGAATGGCAACTCAATGGCAATGATGGGTCATGCAAGCCCTGGCCCTTGTAGCTTCGGTGGATCTGGAGACTGTACTGGAAACACTGGGTGTGAGGCAGGAATACACAAAGCACCACAAGCACACATGTGGAACTGTAAGGCAGCAATACTACCTCCTGCACTGCCACCTGTATCATTTATCAGTCTAGCTATAAAGCTATATAAGGGATTGATTCCCACTCGTTTTAAAATATATTTACATTTTTTAAAACGAATCTATTTACATTATTTAGTCAGTGGAGTGTTTTGGTTAAGTACTGTTTCCACTTGAACCATCCTTTCCTCCACTCACTCCTCCTCACTTTCTCACTGTCTCTCAACCCAAGTACTAAACACTGACTTCTCCTACACACCTTTAGAGGAAATTTTGAGCTTTATTATTATTATTATTATTATTAAGCCAGTAGAACTTCAGGGAGTTATTTATATTAATACATTGCTTCTTCTGTGGATAAACGTTTGAAAGTAGGCAGCTCAGCGTCGTGCACGCGCTTTTACCTCGCGCCCACAGATCTCCTGCTGTGAGCGTGCGTGTGTTTGTGCGAGTGTGCGTGTGGCGCGCGCAGCTCTGCTCGGCTTATCCCCTCCCTACTTGTATCGATGAAAGTTTGTGTTACAAAGATGGCGGATTTCCTGCCGTCCCGGTCCTTTCTATCCGTATGTTTCCCCAAATGTCTACTCAACACCAGCGAAGCAGAGCAGTTAAGGATATCTAAAGAGATCGACAGATGTATTTCGAAGGACAAAACGTATGTAAAACGACTAGTGAAGATACTTTTGCTCGGCGCCGGCGAAAGCGGCAAGTCCACTTTCCTCAAGCAGATGCGCATCATACACGGACAAGATTTCGACCAGCTGGCCCGAGAGGAGTTCCGACCGACTATCTACAGTAACGTTATCAAAGGTGGGTGCGGGAGAACCATTTAGTTCTTATGTTATAACCTGTTTTTGTTTCGTTTTAATCCCTCGGGGTTGTGTGTAACAGTGGCGTGGAAGTTGTTAAGGCCGTAACCCAAACGCCAGCGCGCTCCCTACATAACTGTACTGTGTGCGTTTTGATACATGATCCGCTCGCGCACACTTCGAAGTGCACTTCTATCGGCGCGGACGGTTTCTGAGCTGCAATGCTAAGCTAAAGCTAACTGGCTAGTTTTGGTGTGTCCCAAACTAAAAGTGGAAGAAACGCCCATGTTTGTTTTGAAGCGTCGTGACTTAAACAAAATAAAAGCGGTAAACAATGATTGTTTAGTGTTCACATTGTTAAAATGCAAGTATTTGGAAATTTGTGAAGAAAATAACAAGTTGAATAAAACGTATATATGTTTTTCTTTAAAGAAGTAACAAACACGGTGTCTGGTTAGCCTTAGCCATAGCAATCTGGATGTGTGAAATGCTAACAACCAAAACAGCTATGTTTTAGAACACACCAAGCAACACTTAATTTTCGTCTGTATTAATGTTTATTTGTAGCCTTTACTTAAGTTTATTCACGTTTTAATTTATGTACTTGTATATTTATTTTATTTAGTATTATTGTATAGTAACACTAGGTTGTGTATCGTGTTAGCGTTACTAAATATCACCTGACAAAGTAAAACATGCTGAAGTAGGTTTGGACATCAGGCCTGAAAGTCCTAACTTTCACTTCTGACCGCCGATTATTTGGCAGTAAATTATGCAGCTGACATGGCATTCTTCCTGACTACTAACGCTTTTTAAATGTGATAATATCATTAAATTAATTAATCCTCGAATAATAAGTCTGTGTAAGAAATACCACTCTGGACTATGCTCTTATAGGAAAACTATCCCTAACTGTGGATAACTTCCCTGGACCAGCATGACCCAACCCCTTTTACACACACCACTTACATATTTGTTATATTATAGCCCATTGTCTTAATCTGTTATTATTCACTTTAGATATTATGAGGAACGTCTGACACACACACACACACCAGGCCCTGTGTATGAGCTGTTCAGAAACATAATTTGTGCTGTTATAGGAAAATAATGAGCATGTGGTGTGATTCATGTCCACATAACTGTTCTTCAACCACAGCAGTTTTGCCACTGATAAAATAAAATAGCATGTCATACATGGAAATATAAGTCAATTATTAAAAAAAAAATAAAAATTGGTTAAAAATTATTTCCTCTGATCAAATTTTTTTGAAGCTTTTGCACCATCCCCCCCTCGTCTCGTTCATGACATTGATATGACAAAAGCAGATTCTTGGATTACAGAGAAACCACCTTGAGGACAGTTTCCCTGTTGGAAAACTTTTTTTTAATGTTGTAATATATTGTAGAAAAAAAGAAAAAAATATATAATACAAACCTGTGATATATAATACAAACCTGTGATTTGCCTTTCAGTGCAGTCTGTCAGTCTGAATTAAAGATTTAGAAATTATATTATCATGTAGTTCCCTTCTTTACTGTCCCTAAGCCTAAAGTGTTTGCTTGCGGTTTCTCGAAGAGCGTTGCCGTTACTCAATTCGTGTTATTATTAGACCCCAGGCAACACAGAAAGTCATGTGAATGCCAAAAAATGCCTGAGTTTCTCAGATTCTGTGGCTCTTCTGATCCGATTCACTGACCATAATGTGTATTGTAGAATGACGTGAATATTGGATGTAGTCAACATGACGTTATTTATTACTGCTTTTGCTTTTTTAAATTTGGCAGGAGAAACTTAGAGTCAGATTGGTAATAAAACCGAGCCCAGTGTCAAGTTGCTGTTTGTGCCTTGGTGATGTTTTAACAATGAAAAAGCACACCTTTCTACTCTTATTTGTGAATGTAATTTAATTTTACTTCTTTAAAATTACTCCTCGGACATATCTTAGGCTGTATAGGTTTGTAAAGTGGGTATGGCTTATATTACAAATAATATCGAGTATAGCTCGAGGTAGTGGGAGGACAACACAACATAAGAAGACAACATGGGGACATGAAATCGTTCAGAGATCATAGAGAGTATTTATATCCTGAATGGTTGTGTTAAACTCAGTGCATCCAGTAGGATGTTGAAGCCAAATGACTTGCTGGTGGCCCTAGACTGTAAAATCTTTTATACTTTATATACTACACTGAGGGAGAAGAAATATGGCTCTCAAATGGTTCAATACACAGTGTTGAAGTGATTTTATACAGATCTGAGGGCACCTATATAGTGAGTAACAGGCTGTGTCTCAAATGCCTCCTTGATGATTAGACAGTTATAGTACTCCTGGAAAATATACACAGCACAATATGGGTCTTTTTTTTTAGTAGATTTAAATAGATAAGAAGAAACGCAATACCCTTCCCAAGCATATCGTGCCCTCCAAAAGTCTTGGCACTCTTTGTACAGTTGAGAAATCTTGAGGTTACTCACACATGCATGAATGAGTCGTGTGGCTGTAGCAACCCACACTAATCAGAGCTTGAGGTATCATTAAAACTACAGTGGAAATCTGTCTTGTAGTCAGATGAGACCAAAATCAAAGTTTTTTTGGTGGTCATGAACACTACAGCTGTTGGATTCAGTCGATGATGCAGTTTAAGCAATCATTGGTTGATTGATTCAAATAATTAAATAGTGTGGTCACTTTTTGATTCAGAATCAATTCACACTTTTTAAGCTATTCAGGTAAAGGGACAAATGTTAAATTCCGTAAAATCATATCACAGCCTTTGCCGATAATAGAAACTGCTTGCATTTTGCATTTAGTGAAAGTATTGCTACTGCTTGTTTTGGGTTTATGGGCATTTGGTGCAATACCAACACCTACTGGACTGGAGTATGGAGCAGACTATTGGCAGGAAAAAAAAGAGATCTGTGCAAGTTACAATGTGTATTAGATGCTTTTGTATTACCAAATGTAAGATATCGGCATGAAGCACTCGTGCTTTGGTGTTGTGGTGGGGTTAGTGGTTCAGGGGCTTGTAAAAAGATTATTGGTATTGAAAAGTCCACTAGGAACTATGATATTTCAACCTTAAACCTTACTGCCTCTCCCAGAAGGTTTAGACTTTGAAGCCATTTAAAATCAGGAATGATTTCGGGAAGTGCAGAATCAGTGTCATTGGTTCTGAACCCTATGAGAAACGAGGAATAGTTATGATTCTGTGTGGGTGTGTCAAGGACAGGCATTGTACGCAAAAACAAACAAACAAATAAATAAATATATATTTTAAATACACAGTTGTTTGTTTGGGGGTTTTGTTGAAAAAATTTGCACCACTTAAAAGAACTATTAAGACACCCTGTCCTTGGATGTTTGAGTTGAAAGTACCATCAACTGTATGCATTGGTCTTTTTACAAATTACGTTTTTGCTCATTTTGCTATTTTAATGCCAGCTTTGTGGAAAGCATTGTTCATTGTAAAGCACAATAATGCAGAGTATGGTTTTTGATGTCCAGCTATGTATAGAGTTTCTCTAGAGCTTTAGGGTTTGCTGGTTTCCAGTGAAAGTAGGACAAGTTCGTTGTTATTGATGACTGTAAAGATAAACATGAAAGGAAGTGTAGAGGACATTACAGGCTGCCTTCTTCCCGGTGCATAAGTTCAAACGTTTGAAATGTTTAATTAATCATTAATTGATTAATGACCGTTAGGAATTTAACTGATTAAAAATGTTAACAGATATGGTTTGCTTTGCATGTAGTGGAAAACTTGACAACCTAGCTGTAATATAACGTTAGCTTAGCTATAGAGTGACATCTCACCACACTGACCCCAGTCGTTTTTTTTTTTTTGTTGTTTTTTTTTAAACTGTTTTTACATTTAGATAATACAGATGAAACGATCAGTTGTCCAATTGGCTGGTTTTTGGTTTGACTGGCCAGGAATGCTGATCTGCTAATCTGCCTCATATATAAGCGATTCTGAACCATCTGAGCGTAGAATCTTTCGAATGTCACAACAGAAACACATTTATATGGAACTACATGATCAAAAATTGTGCGCGTTAAAAGTCCCCAATCTGACTTTTTCTTCAAACTCTGAGTGAATTAGTCTCAAACCCTCTCATTACACACACTCCCACTCTAAACTCAGCAAGCACCAATTAGTTGGAAATTGTATGCATTAGAAGCCTCACCTGCCCACATGATAACCCGCAGACGCCTGTGTGCTCGTAGCCACTTAAGCCACAGCATGAACTGGCACATGTGCACATGGCGGACTGTTCACAGATGGGGCGGTGTGTCTGTGTGTGAGAGGGACTGTGCAAATCAGGGCACTGCCTGCAATTAAAATTTTAAATAATAAAAAAATATAAAATGAATACATGCTGGTATTATTGGATATTGTGGCGGCCTGCTACCAATACATCAGTGTGTGGGGAAACGCTGGATTGTGCCGCTAGAACTGTTTAACTAAAACTCAAACTGTCCATCTCCATCAGTTAAGAAAACCTTAACTTTAGCTGTGTATGATTGGCTAAGGTCACTATGAGTGACGGGGCAGAGTATTAAACTAGCAAATGTAACCCATAACTACCTTCTGACTAACCTGAGAAAGGAGAGTAACCAGCATAATTAAGTGTGGGGGCTTTTCTTGAGTACAGTACGGCACAGCTTGCTTGGGGATAGAACTATTGAGGACTTGCATACTGGGGGAATTAATTTGCTAATCTGAGCCATCTGGGTAAAAATAAAGTACTAATGGTGTCAAACAGTGGTGTTTCCTTGAATAGCGGATGTGATGTCATTGGTGGTGATATTATATAACTCAATGCTTATGAGTAGTTGTGGCTGATACTCATTGAGGGGATTTCCAGGCATCTTATTACTGTAAAGATTTTCTTGCCAAGATTGACATGTGTAACCATGTAATAAATTTACTATTCTAACTAATATGGTGGTGATTTTTTTTTTTTTTTTACCCAAAAATCCATGTCATAAATAAGCGTTGTGTGTCCGGTGACGGTTAATCGCGGTATACGATGCGTCAGTTCTCGGAACAGATCTTGTGTTGTCGGTGCAACTCCCCTAAAATCCCTTAAGTGCAAAGGTCTCAGCAGGAAGAGAGTAAGATTGTCACTATGGTTACATCTGCTTACACTAGGCATAACTTATCCTGTTTTTATTGTTTTACAGTTTAAGATAAATAATTTCATCCTTTATTAGGTAATATGTTAGTTTAATTGTAAGTAACGCTTGAATGCAGAGCTAGTCAAAATCGATTGTTGTCATGGTTACACTGCACAAGGAATATTGATTTAAAAGTGGTAGCTAACGTACTGTTGGAGTTTCCGGCATGCTAGTTGGCTAGTTAATTGCCTTAATACAGACTTAACGGAAGCGTATATTTATATGATTTATCATTGTCTCAGTTTTTAAAAAAACATTTTTATAGCATATGGTGTTTGCGACCTCAATTAAGTTAACACGGACTTGGTGAAGGTTCTTCTTTAGTGTCTTGATCTTCACGTGGCTGTGTAACATCGAGGAGAGGTATAAAGAAAACGCTAATTATTCAGCCTATTGAAAACCGCTTGCTGATTTGTGTAGGCGTGTGACTTGTGTCGGGGTGTAACGCACACCCGTTATCTACATCTGTATCTGCTGAATGCTCAAACAGTGGTAACTTCAGATTTCGTGTGGACCTTTTCTGGCAAGCTTTCTGTCTCATGTGCACACCGCGCTACCTTGGGATCCGAATTTAACCCGTTCAGGAGGCGAATTTTTTTTTTTTTTTTTTTTTAAGGCGAAAATTCATAATTGGGTATTTCGTGAAGCATTTTACCATAAAAATAATGTAAATGGAGATTATCTGTTCCAGCCAACACTATAATATAGAAACAATCAAAACATTTAGAAAAGACATGTAAGTCAAGTAAAATATGAAATAAATAGTCATTAAACCCTCACTTAACCTTAATGTATGATTCCTCTTGGCACTGTTTTAAAAATTAAACTGAAAGTCGCTCCGCCTTCTTCTTGCTACCATCCTTGCTAACATTCTTGAGACCTATGGTGTTGTGTTGGCTAAAATTGCATAAAACGGCAAAAAAAAGTACACAAAATATATCTTCTTATGCCGTGGAAGATTTCCTGAAAAATTAAGCTCTTAAGGTGAAAATTTGTGTGTGTAAAAGAAAAAAGAAAAAAAAAAAGAATAAAATATATAAACTAAGTTATATAATAACAGAACCACTATGGAGTAACCGCCCAATATATATGAAACCTTATTTCTTTTGTTTGTACAGAATATGGTGGCGTTTTTGGCCCATAACTCAGGTTACCATGTTTCACTGATAATGTTCACATATTTTGCAGGTTTTTACTGTTAACTTGTTTTTTTCCCCAAAGTGACCGAAAAAAGGAGGAAACTGTCTACCTGTTCCTGTGCCTGAACATTTTCCCTTTGAGTTGTAGTGATGATGGGAATTTTGCTGAAGTTTGGCAACCCTCCTCCTTCCTCTATGTATATCAATCTAGAAAACAGCAAAGCTAGAGGTGACTGTGCAATTTCAGTGTGTGTTTTGACCTCGGAGCCACAACGATTACAGTGGTAATAATGAGCATTATTCAAATTTGAACTTTATGCAAATGTGTTATGGTGCCATTGTCGCTCTGTTACTCCTTTGTGTGTTGCACAGAAAATGGCTTGTTGTCTTATTCCCTCTTGGCTGTAGGCACTGGGTCAGAGTGATGAATCTGTATGTTTTTGTTGTAGTTAATATATCTGTATTTTACATAAACTGATTTTTTTTCCCTGTAGCATGTCACACTTTAACTGTATTTGTTTAACTGTGTCCATGCGCTTATTTGTTGTTTTAGCTTTTTAACCTAAAACCCCCCCAAACTCATGGACCAGCATTGCCAAAACAACAGTTGCCTAGCATAGCATTTTCAATAATGCATCAATCCAAACAATCCCATTGTACCAGCAAATGTGCGTTTTGGGATCTTCATGGATCTAAAACCCTGGGCAAACATTGTACAAACAAACATGATCTAATGTTCGACCAAACAAAGACAGGGCTAGTAACGTTAGCTGGGTTGTGGGTTATCAGACTACTGACTGTGAAACTAACAAATTGGGATTAGCTAGCACAAACTTTACCAAAAGGGATAAAATAATACAGGCCCATTGTTTATGTAAGAAAAAAAAAGTGAATGTTACCTGTTCAGCAGGGACAGTACAAACTCTTCATGCCTTCATGCTCACAGAGGTCTCTCCACAGTTAAAATGTCACTGCTACATTGACGTGGCTCTTTGCCCTTGTCTTATCTAATAACTTCCTTCTCATTTTTTGCTCTTCTGATCATCTTTGGCCATTTGTGTCTCAACGGTGAGTAGAGACTGAAGCTCAACATCTAACGCTTCCACTGCGCCCCAAAGCATGCTACCGAATACATTTTCCCTTAGAAACTTTTCATCACAACTTTTGATCTTAGACATGTAAATATCATACTAGTTTGCACTATTGTAGCATATTTTAAGAAGTCAGCCGCGTTAACGAGCACTGCTGAACAAAAGCCGAAGGTTTCCAAAGCGGCCATGTTGATTTTGAATGCAGTGTGACTCATGATGAACACTGGACGTTTTTATAGTAGTAGTTTTGTTCTCTGTAACTGTACATGTCACTGAGGTCATTGGGCAGTAATAGTTCATATTAATAGTGAAAGCATAAATATAAATCTCAGGGTCGGCAGCTCCACTGTGAGCTTGACCAAGTTGTGTGTGTTTTTTTTTATTTAATGCAGACAAAACCTCCCCACTGTGTTGCGATAGGCTCAGATGTTGGAGTTTCCCTTTTCTGCCGTTTATTTTATAATTAATTTTGAAGAAGTTTGTAAAATCGTTTGTTAAAACGTAAGCTTGAGTTAAATTGAGCAAGAGTCCTTATTCACACACTTACTTGAGTATATTATGTACATCTGGATTAAAGTGGCGTCCACTAGACATGTCGGAGCCAAAACACCCAGTCCGTCGGGTCTCACAGCTGAGCTGTCATGTTAAACGATTTCATGCAGAGCAATGCTAAACACCCTGATGATCTTCTTTAAAACTTTATGCTCGCAGTGTGATTTCTTCTCTAGAAAATCCGGTCATGTTCAGGGTGCAATTTGCTGTGTGCAATGCACTAGCAAAATAGTTTAAAGGAAAAAAAAAAGTTTTGTTTTTGCTCATTTTTGAAGTCTGTTCTATTTTTGTCCTGAAACAGGAAATGAAAGGGTTAAACTGTTTGTTTGCACATGGGTAAACTAGCATGGACTTGTCCTCGCACTGCGGATTTTGGACTTGACCCAGTGTATGTTAGAGATTTCTGGAGATTTGGGAATGTTCCTGAGGGCATGCAGGCCTGCACACACAGGACTTGAAAGGAAAGATGTGATCACGTGTGCGAGATCTTTGTTGCAGTTTAATCGGCAGTGTATCTCACGGCCTCCTGTCCAAAATGATTAGTTTACGTAAGCATGGTGTTTAAAAAAAAAAAAAAAAAAAGGTTTACTATTGCGTCTGCTGTTTCCAATAGGGTTAAGTTGAAAATGTTATATTTTATCATTTCCAATTGTTACTTGTAACCTGGACGTCAGAATGCATTTTGTTTTTGTAAAACGTCTCATCTTGAGTTGATATTTTTGTCCCCCACCCACCTCTACTCTCTAAGCTTTTTGCTTTGTGCTTCAGTTGTCTAGTCAGGAATTAAAAAAGATCACAATCAGCCCTTCTCTCTAGATGACTGTCGATGAAGGTCGCCCTTCCACTTTCGAAAAAAGCGAAACGGTGACCATCTGACCTGTAGTGACCTATAAAGAGGTGGAGAACTCTTACACGTTATGTTAAGACAGAACTCCTGCTTGAGACTGAGCATGTCTCCCCTCACCTGTTTAAATGTCTGCGACTGCTTCCTGTTTATCTTGTTTGATGGAACTTTCTACTGTTCTAAAAAAAAAAGATGTAAGCTTTCAGTTCAGTTTAGAGTAAGCAGCATTAAACGTGTATTAAGTGGCATTTTCACAGACTGGTGGCTGTGGTGTGTTGAGAGTTAATGATCATAGCTTCAACACCACCATTATTTTGCATTCGTAGGAACAGGTTTTGCTGGAAAATGTTTTGAAGCATCATGAACTAGGAGGCGTCAGGGAATCGTAACGTGATTACAGCCATTGAGTGTATGCAGTGTCCTCCTGGTACATGCGGACTGAATGATTTTTGTACTATTTGTACTGTTCGTGATAGTGAGTGTTGTGTTCTCTCTCTCTCTCAGGTATTCGTGTCCTAGTGGACGCACGGGAAAAGCTACACATCCCATGGGGCGACGAAAAAAATCAGACCCACGGCGAGGCACTGATGAGCTTCGACACACGCTCGGCTCAGGGCATGGTGGAGCCCAAAATCTTCCTGCAGTTTCTGCCAGCAGTTCGTGCTTTGTGGGCCGACAGTGGTATACAGCATGCCTATGACCGCCGCCGTGAATTTCAACTGGTGAGAGACACACGCACACACCCACAATCACAATTTTTGGTAATAATTGTATCCTCTGGGACTTGGTCATTTTGTGACTTGTTTCTTTGTTAGTACGTTTTCTCGCCGACCGCTTTAATAGGAGTCCCTATATAGACGTATAGCCTCCAAGGCAGTTCAAACCGCTGTGGCCATTCTGCTCCGACCTCTTTTTCATTAACAGGTTGTTTCTGACCACAGAACCACCACTCACCACATACCATAAACCGTTAGTGCTTATTTCCAGAAGACACACCAGTAACGTTGCTTTATGGGAGAAAGTTGGCATTGACTTGAAAATTTATTTAGGGTGTCAGATTCTTTTTCTCACAGAATCATTCAAGTACCCACTTGTGTGTGTTAATATTTCATTTGTAAACAATCTTCGTTTACAATATAGGCAACTCTTCAGCCAGCGTGTTAATTTTTATGATGTATTCTTCTTTTTAAACACTTGTTCTCTATTACAGTGAAGCAGATACAGTCGATTGTGGCACTTCCTCCCTCTTTCTCTCTTCCTCCCTCTCTCTCCCTCTCTTTTTCTCTTGCTCTCTTTCTCTCTCTCTCTCTCTCTCTCTCTTGCGCTCTCCTTTCTCCCTTGAGTCATGACAGCGAGAGCTTTTAGAGATGTTTATATCTGAGCGGAAGTGCAGACCGCATTAGCAGCGCACTCATCTCACAGAAAAATCTCTTTCCGCTCACGGACAGAAAAACACAGCCGCTCAGTCGAAGCTTGTTTATGTACGCCCATCCTCAGCTCATGTGAGCTTCTCACAACAGTTTTAAAGTGCCCATGTGCAGATTTGTATTATTATTGTTATTATTATTATTATTGTTATTATACCCTGTCCATGCCACTGATCGTGACTTATCTTACATACGAAGTGCTGATACACTTAGATTTTCTACAGAACAGTGTGAGAACTGTGAGATCAAAGCTCACAGGAAGCACCAACTGAGAGTGCTGCTCTACTGCTGTGACCTGTTTTAACACCTCGCCTTTAGGCGTGCTTCGAAGGAAATGCACAAAACCTGTGAGCTGAGCCTCATTTTTTGCTAGCTGCGGTAACAGCAGCTTTCTAGTGCAAAGGCCACAGCCCCGGACTCTAGATTGTTATGGTTGTGATTTCAGTGATTTTCAACAGCGCTCACTGACCGATCTCTCTCAAAACGGTATCACGTTTCTTAATGGCATTCATTTCACAAGGTTCGGAAACCGTGAAAGCCTGTGAGATTCTGAGACAATAACTTCTGTGAAATCGGACCACATCCCCCAGAGGTCTGAGACACAGCGCGCGCAAAGTGTGCTTTGTGAATTGGCATATTATGGTGCTCGATGTGGCCATTATGTGTCGAGTAAATTGTGGCCATAAAGAGATGCGTGTGGTCAGAAATACAACACCCAGCCTGTAGTGTTTAAACGCATGATCAGGGACCAAGAGGAAATCCTACCTTACACCTTTTCACCATTACTCTTTATTGTTTTGTAATTTGTAACCTTTTGCTAACACCACTTCTCCACCATGTGTTGATCCGCTGGTTCACTTCCCTTTGGACGTCTTGATTATTTAGCTTACCATGAACAGTTACTCGGCTCTACAAACGATACAGTGTGAACTTGTTTCATGTCTTTGTGGTTTCTCTGATGATAGATTGCTCATGTCTGTCTTCTTATATGTCGTATTAGTTCAAGTCATGACCTTCTACTGCACTTAGACGTGTACCCTGCTATGACATGACTTGTTTGTTTCTTTATTTATGTATTTATTTTTATTCAGACATTTGGGTTTACATGAATATAGTGTTTTTTGCAAGGGCACCAATGTGATAAAGTTATAACTGATCTGTTTTTTTGTTTTTTTCCTCCCCCCTCTCAGGGTAAATCAGTGAAATATTTCTTGGATAACCTGGAAAAACTTGGAATGCCGGTAAGCACAACCTTTCTTAAAACTCTGACACAGGCATGTGTGCACATACACCTAGTCTCACACACTGTGTCGGAACTGGACTTCCCCTGGACCCGACGTATCGGTTATTGGTTGCACTCAGAGCACTTACGTGTGCGCGCGCACATTCAGAAGGAAGTGAAAGTCCTGTATAAAACATATCCGCTGGTGAACACACACTTGGCACTCACGCTGACAGTTTTGTTTAAATCCGGAAGTGGATGAAGAATAAATGTATTAGCTTGTCCCATAGACACGGGTGAAGGCAACGTTTTAGTGTGTTTTGTATTTAAAGCTCTAATGAATAAGCTAGAGTGACGTGTGTGTATGTATACCAGAACAAACTCCTTGAGCCCATGTGAGAAACTAAAACCCTAAAGGGACCCCATGCTCTTCTTCTGAGTGATGCTGGATAGCGTGATTGAGTCATTCTTTGTCACACTTAAGCCAAACAGGTAAAAGTACTGCAAGTGTTGTAAGATGTGTGATCTTCGGTAATAAGCATCAGCTGTTTTTGATTGATTGAATGTTCGAGCTTTTAGCTTTAAAGGCAATAGTTTGAATAGTTGACAGAACTCTTTTCAGTTTCTATTGCAGTGCTCTAACCAATACATGTTGCCTGCGAATGGGAAAACATTTTGTTCAGCGGCCATAAACCTTTCTGACACCTGCGTCTGCTCTGTCGTCAGCTGTCTCGCCTCAGACCTCTTTTGTACCATCTCTCAGTGTTTGCATGATGCAGGTGCTCAACTTGACGTCATCTCACACAGAGCTCTCGCTCTTAAGAGGAAGTGTGCGGTTCCTGAGTTTACGCTGAAATAGTCATCGAAACGAAGATGAACATCGCGGTGATGCAGTGTCTCTCCAAATCATTAGCAAAAAAGACTTGAACTTTAGAAGTCCTTGTGTCAGTTGTTACTATAAAAGCAGCTATGTACAGATGACTAAGTGATAATGTATATATTACGCCTGTGCACGAGTGTGCTGATGAGCCTGCTTACTAACCGCAGCATCAGGGGATTTTTTTTTTTCTTGGGATCTAGATTTTTGGTGTCTTCCACTGGTGAAGCCCCTGTTTTGTTTTGTTTTTGTTTTTTTTAAAGGGTTCGCTGGAAAAACGTGTATACACCAATCAGCCATAACATTAACACAGACACCAAGTGAATTGAAAAACATAATTGATTATCAGTAAACTGAGGACAGGAACATGGGCACCCAAGACTCACCTTAAAAAAAAATGAAAGAGAGGCACCAGAACGCCCAGTGCACAGCAACCCGCCGCATACGGGGCCAAACAGGCAAAGAGCCCAAAGACAGAGGACCCCCACCCCATCCCCCTCCCAACTCCCTTTATCTCGATCTGATTGATCACCCATGTGATGCGCTGGAAAAACAAGCCTAATCCACAGAGGCCCCGCCCCATAACACAGAGCACCCAAAGGAATCCAAGTCCCTTTGGCAGACACCACAGCACACCCCCTAGAGGTCCATTAGAGCCACACCCTAAGGGGCCCCGACAGCATAAGAGGAACCCAAAACCTAGGTGGTTTTAAAGTCATGGCTGATCTGTGTGTGTAGTGTGTGCGTTAATCTCTATTGGAAATGTTCCTGCAACAAAGGTGTGAACTTGGTATGTGTGTTTCCATCACGCACAGAATTTCCGAGTGTCTCTCTCACTCACTCACCGCCCCCCCCTCCTTTTTTTTTTTTTTTTTTTTTTTGCTGAAGCCTACTCCAAGGGAAACATTTTCTGCTCTTTTAGCCAGTGTTATGTGTTGCAGGTGCTCACAATGGAAACACACACAGACATATAGACAGGACATCAAAACTCAAATTTCTCCTGAGCCACCCACCCAGACCCAGTGAAGTTGACTAGTTGGACCCAGGACAAGCACAATTCTGTGTCCAGGCACTTTAGTGGTCCTGCTTATTTATTTAAAAAAAAAATTAGGCCACCTGTTTACTGTGTGTTTATCAGGTAGCGTTATCAGATTGTGTTTAAACGCGCCACCGCCCCCTCCCCCATCTCATTCAGAAAGCGAAAGTAAATGTGTGTGTTAGGGATTTCCTTTCAGCTTGTCGTTTAATGTATTTATGGAGTGTGTGTGTGTAGTATTACCTCATACAGTACTGCTGCAACACTCCATATCCTCCTACGCACTATAGATTTACACGAAGGGGTTTATCTGATGTGTAACCCCATCCTTTTTGGATTTTACGCTCCGAATGTCAATATGAGAGTAAATGTAAATCGTTCCATTTTAAAGAGGATGGAGCCCTGGATTTCGATTATGATGCAACTCAAAGTCTTTAAAAAAATATTGGAAACTACAGTATGGTAAAATAGATATATAATATTTTCTAGTCTAGTCTATTATCTCTTGTATCAGTAATGGAAACATGCTGTAATACAATTTAAGACTGTACATCGTCTACATTGGTCAAAAGTCAGACTTTCTAAGATTAAAACTGATATAGACACCACATGTGATAGATGCAGACAGGCTCCTGCAACTCTGCTGCTTATGTTCTGGACTTGTCCAAGACTTTACATGTTCTGGATCAATATTAACTTAAAAAAGTGCTTTAAAGTTTCTGTCATTGAATATATACTCACGCTGGGTTACTAAGTAAATACCATGAGTCAAAGACTGTTCAGAAGGAGTTAGACAAATACTTAAGATACAGATAGGTCTTAGATTGTCCACTGGGCGGACATCTAGAGGAAGTTCATTCCACCAGGAGCCAGAACAGAAAACAATGTAGAGAAGATCACAATTTTTTTCATTCCACTCCTTAAGGAGTTCTGGTTAATGCACACTGCAATTTTGTTTAAAGTTGTCATGATGTAATCCTACTCAGCTAGTTTAGAGTTAGATAAGCCGTGAACGCTAGCTCGTTTTCATATGCTACTGAGCCCTTGTCAAGCGTGTTTTGAAAAACATCCACAACTCTTTCAGGTCACTGAAAAATCAAACCTTTCAAAAATTTCCTATGTCAATTTTCTTTCAAAAAGTCCCCTACGCCTGAATGAGTTCCATTCCGAGAGCTTGTTCGTAAGTCCAATTTGTTCGTAAGTTCAACAAACATTGTCTAGGTACAGTACTAGGGCACTAAAACAAATGGCTATACACATTATAAAACTAACATGTTCCATGATCTCGTTCTTTAGAATCGTGCAGATGGTTGAACAATGTTGAAATAACGAGCAACGTCTTTTCACCTCACTCCGTTCTCTCCATTATTCTTACTTTTGTCCTCATCGTTATTACTCAGCGCTTCTAAGCAGCACCAGCTTTATAAAGCTGCTTTTATGCTTGTTTCCGGATATCCTAGGATACACTCTGACAATGTACCTGACAATGTACACTTGACATGTGATTTAACTTCCATTGAACATGCGCAAACACTTCGTACCTTAGAAAGTTCGTAACTTGAATGTATGTAGGGGACATTCGTATGTAGAGGACATACTCTATTTAGAGGTGTTTTTCAGTAATTAAAACAGGTAAAAATGGCCTGTCACACATGTACACGTTTGTGTGAGTTCATCTCTTCATTTAAAGAACAGCTTGGCGCCGGTGGGGAAAAGGACAAGGTCCCTCGAGAGACACAGAGGCGTCATTTGAGACCTGACTGACCTGACAGAAGAGTGACCGCTGCAGGGGACACTGGGATCACATCTATAGTGGACGAGTTTGTTTCACGGGGAGTTGGTGAAACAGTGGGACAAAAGGAAAAGACCAAACAATTAGCTGTGTCTTAAATTCAAGGAGGATCAATACATTAATCACGGGTGTCTCCAGCCAATAAATATCATGCTGTAATGAATTTATTAATTATTCATTCATAGCATTGTCTTTTTAAAACTACAGCGGACATCAGAGACACTGCTGAATCAGAGACATTGCTTAAGTTAAGGACCAATTTATTCACTCACTCACTTACCGTCTATACCGCTTTGTCCTGTATACAGGGTTATCAGGGTCT
>JAOVVB010000026.1:7597268-7612890 GCA_028570985.1 Heterobranchus longifilis
CAGTAGCAAATATGATTTAAAATGTAGTGAAGTACAATACTTTAAACAAAACATACTTAAGTAAAAGTAAAATTACAAAGTAGAAGTAGACAAAAAAAATCTACTCAATTACAGTAATGTGAGTAAATGTAAGTCATTACTTTCCACCTCTGCACATCCCTGATGGTACAGAAGGTGGTAAGTTCAGTAATAAAGTGTCATTAATGAAAACTGTGAGCTCTCTCTCTCTCTCTCTCGATATTGGAGGGAAGGAATGTGAAGTACTACAAAAAAAAAAAAAGCGGCTTAATTCACCCCGACAATTTGTTTATTAGGCATCTAAAAGTTTTCGCAAGCTCGACGTGTGCGGTTTTAAATGCAAATATTTAGATTTCCGTTAATAAATATGCACGTTTTTTATGCGCCTGATGTTTGATTTTTTTTTTTAATTTTTTTTTTACCTTTTATGATAATTTTAGTGCTGTTACAAAAGCATTCATTCAATGTTCAGATGACAAACTTGCTAAACTTGTTTAGTCTTTTTCTCTTTCGGCACTCAATGGCCTGAAACCCGGAAACACCTCCAGACTGGAACAGACGGAGCGCTGATTTCACGGAAGCTCCACAAACACAAGACCTGGTAAGATTTTACACTAAAAGTCGCACCTCGTTTTTTCCCCCCTTGACTTGTTTTTACACCTTATTTCTTATTGTATCTGCGCGTGTTTCCGGTTTGTGTGTAACACGGTTCTCCAGCTGAGCTGAGATGGACGCGGTGTTGTGTGTGTGTGTGTGTGTGTGTGAGAGAGGTTTATACAGACAGTTATATACAGTATGAAAACACTTGGCTGTGAATGGTGTGATGGCGTCTACTGTCCAACTCCAGCCTTAATTAATTGCTGTGTCTCTCCCTGGCTTCATCTTCATATGCACACACACACACACACACACACACACACACAGTTGTACCTGTTTTAGAAAGCTTCATTGGAGCCACTGGTCAGACACGTTTGCTCATGAAAGCTGCACCTACAGTATGGTTATGCTTGACCAGATCATTTATTTACTTACAGAATTAAAATCCATTTCTAAATTCATGTTTTCTAAAAATTGAATTAAGGTTTTCACTTTTTGAAAAGGACCTGAGTGTCTTCGGCATATAAGGATTCAGAAGTCAAAGTTCAAATCGAACTGACACCTTTATTTGTCTATACAATCCCCTTCTACACTAATACACTTATTCCAGTGCTAGAATATACCATCAAGGTAAAAAGTTTTCTCAGTACGCCGGAGCCATGATCATACGTCCGAAACGCTGGCCTCCCAGGAATTCCTTAAATGGCCCAAACATGTTAAATTGGCTTGGAGTGAGGTCAGGACCGTAAATGTGTAAATGGTATTGATGAATTATTGTGTGTACAGTTCCCACAGACAGATGCGTCTCTTCTGCAAGTTGGCGACAAGTTCTCTATTGATTTTTAAGAATCAGGCATTCCACTCCCTGAATGTTCATGTTGTGGACTGCAGTGGGTTTTGAATCATCATTCATGGACATACGGCCTTCATGGTTAAGAGTCTCAAGAAATTTACATAAAATTTACATAAGATTTCATCACAAGTCCTTGATTGACATAAACACCTTTTGTATGATGATGTGACTTCACAAAAGGTTGTAAGTGTAACATGGACAGCAAATTGCAAATTTTTCCCATATAACAATACAATTTGGCACATAATTAAATTATTTCCTGCCTTACTGTAAATACTTTTTGGGTATGAAGAAAAAAATGTTTGAATGAGTTGCTTAACACAAACCTATTTTCTATTCCTGCTGTAGTAGCTACCAATACTCAAGGGTCAACAAAATTTAACAGCAGATCACTGGTAAGGTACATTGTTGAAGGATGTACAGTAACTCAGCTACTGATATTGGCTGGAACTATATAAATATATCAATTTGGCATTGACAGACAAGGATTTCTGTCAGTCTGACAGAGGATACAATCAGTCATGGCTCTACTGCTAATGTAAAATTATTTCAGGCTAAAGGTTTGGGCCCCTTAGTCTCCAAAGTAGTGGATCTAAAACATCCTCCACAATTGTGTGCTTGGGAAAGGAACCACATGGGTGTAATGGTCAGCTGACAGCGACTGTTGGCCTCATGTTGTACTGCAAGCTAATATCAATCTAATCGCAGTTAACTTGTCATGGTGTAGCACATGTGGCAATTGGTAAAAGAGCTATACATATAAAATTGAATTGAATTGAATGTGGAGTTCACATTTTACTGATTTGTAGATCTGTTCCTAATCAGACTTTGTCGTCTGCAGGTTTTCTCTTTTCTCTTTTGTGCTTAAAATGGAAAGTCAGAAGCAGGTGATTGAGAGACTTCGGGCTGCGTTCCGGTCCAAAGTGACTGTTCCCCTTAATTTCCGTCTCACTCAACTGGAGGCTATGCTGTCTTTACTGCAGGATAATGAGGAACAGATTATAGAGGCACTGCATAAAGATCTTGCAAAGGTACATGCATGTCCATGCAAACCCACCATGCCTACGCTTTCCCTACCCTGGTCCTCAATAACCACCTCTGATCTTTCTGCAGCCCAAGTTTGAGGCAGTGCTATCAGAAATTGACATGGTGGCCAATGAGATTCGTTATACTATCCGAAACTTGGAAGCCTGGTTGCAGCCGAGCTATGTGGAAAAAAACTTGGTAAGTAACATGCACTTTTAAGTGCTTCTCCTTTTGTCTCCTTTTTTTTTTCAAATAAGAGCAAAACTACAGAAGTCAGCAAATTGTGAAATTGCTTCCCTAATTATTAAACATGGATAGATTCCAAGTGCAATTGCACAGCATTATTACATAAGCGACACCTCTGTGTTTCTCTCTCTCATTTTTTTTTTTACTTCTATTTTAGGCAACAAAACTAGATGACTGCTTTGTACGCAGAGAACCTTTGGGGGTTGTTCTGATAATCGGCGCATGGAACTACCCTCTCCAGCTCATTTTAGGACCACTGATTGGTGCTATTGCTGCAGGTACACATACACACATAGCAAATGACAAAATTTTCTATCTTTTTCAAGATGTTATATAGAATATAAAGGAAAACTCTTGTTCAAAATGTTGTCAGTGGAAAATTACATTAGAACGCCTTAATTCTCTTTGGCATAGCTTCTTAACACAATGCTGGAAACATTTCTTAGACAATTGGGTCCATATTGACATTATAGCATCACACAGTTTTTGCAGTATTTGCACGAGTACTCATTCCTATCTTTGCTGCTACTTTTACAGGAAATGATTATCTAATTTTTTAATATGTCATTTACTTGCACTATCTCAAATCACTATCTCAGTATATTGTATTGTGTCACGTTGTTGTCGTGTTGCTCTTGTTTGCACGTCTGCGTGTGCAAACATTAATTTATGTTGTCATTTTAGCTTGTCTTAGCTAGTCAGCTAATTAGGCGTCTTAATTAGCTAGTTAGTTCTGTGAATTTATGTTGTATGCATGTAGCTGTGACCTGGAAGAGCGCTGTTTCGTTTTACTGTGTACTGAACTGTATTTGATTGAAATGACTTGACTTGACAAAGGAAGCCGTTGCGTACTAAGAAGAACATTGCTGCACACCTGAAATTTGCGAAAGAACACTGACACTCCATAGCAGTATTGGCAAAATGTTTTGTGTACTGTTGCAATGACTTGAAGACACTGGGAGGTGGGGGGTCGAGTCAACCAGTTATTAATTCTAAGGGTTCACAAACGTTTTAAATGTTGAATGAATGTGTTCAATAAACACATTTTATATACTGATACTAATACTAATTTTGTGTTATTATTTTCGGCACATTATATTTGTTAATACCCTTGACACGGATGAAGATCAGATCATATATTTTTTATTTTTTTGTTACAAATTAATGGCGAAAACCATACAATTTCTAAAAGGTTCACATACTTTTTCTTGCCACTGTATATTGTATGTTAATGTGTAGGCAACTGTGCTGTTCTGAAGCCTTCGGAAATCAGTCAAGCCACTGAGCGACTCCTCTCAGAGCTAATTCCAAAGTACCTGTCTCAGGTAATGTCATTTTCTTTCTAATTAATAATCAAAATTCACTAAGCCACAAATACATACTGTATATTTGGAAAGGCAAAGTTGTCTTTAATTTATTTATGTTTATTTATCTGTTTAAAACCGCACTGACTCAACTTTTAAGTAACTTATGGTTTTGGACTTTTCATATGATTGAACAGGAGTGCTTCGCAGTTATTTGTGGAGGTGCAGAAGAAACCAAATTATTGTTGCAGAACAAATTTGATCATATTTTCTACACAGGTAATTGTGATTCACAGTTTTTTTTTTTTTTAAATGTTAGACCAATTTCATTGTCACAAACTTCTCTCTCATACCCCCATAAACCACTGACTTTTGATCAGGCTCTCAGGCTGTGGCACGGAGCATCCTGCAGGCGGCCGCAGTGCACCTCACCCCTGTCACTCTAGAGCTGGGTGGAAAATGTCCGTGCTTCATTCATGGCCACCTAGACATCAAGACTGCTGCAAAAAGGCTTGTATGGGCCAAGTTTTTCAATGTGGGGCAAAGTTGTGTGGCACCAGATTATGTCCTGTGCACGGCAGAAATGAAAGATAGTCTAATTCCCATGATTGTTGAAGCACTGGAGGGCTTCTATGGACCCCGGATTCAGGAGAGCCCGGACTACGGCCGGATTGTGACTGATAGACACTGGAAGAGACTCATGGAAATCCTGGGAAAGTCTAAAGGAAAGGTGGTTATAGGAGGAGAATCTGTGGAAGAGGACAAGTATATTGGTGAGAAAATATATCATATCTAGGGTATATGTTTGTTTGCAAAGGAAATAAGGTAGACAATAAATCATTAAAAACTAATAATAAAGCGAAAGAGGGAAAAAAAAAAAGGGACCTGAAACATTTCAGACCCTGCTAGATTCAAAATCGTCCAGCACAAGAATAAATTTATCTTGTTTCGAGTTGCTTTACAGTTTTATGTATGAATGTAAAATTCTTTTTTTTTTTGTCTCCATACTAATTTCGTTGCTGTTCTATTGTGCTTATCCACCTTTCTCCCTGTTCTCAGCTCCTACAGTGATTGTTGATGTAACAGAATCGGACGCGTTAATGCAAGAGGAAATTTTCGGCCCCATTCTCCCCATCATCACCGTGGAGTCTCTAGAGCAAGGCATCCGCTTCATCAACGAGAGAGAGAAGCCACTGGCGCTCTATGTTTTTTCTGATCAGTCTCAGGTAGGAAGCCAGGAATAGCCAGGTAAACTATGAAGGTATACAATAGATACCAACCAACTGACTGCCCTATTCTTCACTTAAACTTGCAATGTCACTGAGAGAAAAAAAATACTGCATCAGTAAAGCCAGTAAAGTCACTTCCACAATGATCCGCAAAGTAATACCAGGCTCAGGACTAGTCTCTCTTCACTAATAGGATGTGACAGAGGGATGCACATTGCCTAGTATTATAATAAAATATTATAATAAACATGACATTCATTTTTTGTTTGTCTTAACTTCAAGAGAGAAGAGAAAGTAAATATGCCATATTATAGGTGCTATAATACAAGTTATAACAGGAACTAATTTGGTTTGAAGAAGTTCTTCAACCTTAAATGCAAATTGATGTGGTTTAAGAGTAACAAAACAACTTTTTACTTGAATGATGTTACTCGAAAATGATCAACGTAATCAACATTGTATTCCCAGGTTGTGAATACAGTATTGGAGCAAACCACCAGTGGAGGGTTTTGTTCAAATGATGGAATTGTTCACATGTCACTTCCTGGTTTGCCTTTTGGAGGAGTAGGTAAGTGTGCAACTGTGCCATAGACCACAATGCATCAGTTGTTCTGGATTTATCTTTTTTTAATTATTTTGTTTTTATTCTAATCAACCCAAGTCATTTCTATTGATGTTATGGTGATACAGTTGTAAATGTGTATTAAAATATTTAGTTTATTCATTAAAATTATTAACTAGACAAAGTGAACTACAGAAGTTTCATCTTTGCTGAAGATGCTTAAAATAGGTAATGACAGACAGGACAAATTACATGCACATGTTAGGATCTTTTGTTAAAGATCTTTTGTTAAAGTACAAGTTCAAACTGGTTTGTTCAGGTGCGAGTGGGATGGGCAGTTATCACGGCCGCTGGGGCTTTGAGACGTTCAGCCACAAGCGGGGGTGTATGCTGCGAGGTTGGGGACTCGAACGGATCGGCGCGTTACGTTATCCACCCTACCAAGACAGCAACCTGGGCTGGCTGCGCTGGGCCACACAAGCTAAAAAGAAAGGCTGGGAAGGATGCAGTGTCATGTGAATTTTTGTCCTTTTTGCTAAACATCTGGATTTTAATAGTAGCTTTCAGTGAAAGGGAATGAAGCACACAAAAACGTGCAAGGAATGAGTTATGCACAGTATGTGACAGCACACCATGCAACTAAAATTTTTTCGCTTTCTTCTCTTAATTATAAAACACTATTTTCTACTTGATAAGTGTCTTTTGACAGCCTGGCACATTGCATTACTTTTCTCCAAATGGGGAACCACAGTCATATGTCTCATTCAAGGACCCAATTAAAAAAAACAAATCATAGTTTACATTTGTGCCCTTGTGTGTTAATACTGTTAACTTTGAATTATTGTTTAAAATAAAAAACAAACAACAATACAGTTCAGGTGGTGTTTTTATTTGTGATTCTGATTAGTTAAAATCACAAACTTTTGGTACATCACATATGAGAAAGACAAAGTTCCATATTGTTACATATTTGTCCATAATGTTTTGACTTCATGTTGTCAGTCTTAACTGTCCTAGGATAAGAGTTGCTCAATACAGTGTGATACACACAACACAGGCTCACATGTGGAAATCAGAGAGGAACAAGGGTACTCTCAAGTATCTTATCCCGTTGTATGAGAGAGTAACGGTGCCTGAACCCGATCACTGATCGGTCCTCAATGTCATGGTTCAGGTTTGTGAGAAGAAGGTGGACTAGCTCCACACTGGTCCACCCCTGAGACTGTGGGTTGGGAGGGGACTGAGGGGCAGGCGGAGGTGGTTGGCTCCTTCTGGACCAGCTCTGGCTCATCCTGCCCAGCCTGGGGAGGGTGAACCAGGACCCTGTCGATAATCCCAAAGTCTTGTGCTTCCATAGGACTCATGTATCGGTCTCTCTCCATCACGCTCTCTAAGGGGGGGAAAAAGACAGATAAGTTAAATGTGTCAAAGCTCTAAAACATTCATAATTATTACTTGCATATTGATGATAACCTGGTCATTCAGGTCATCAATTGACTTTTTTTTTTTTGCGCCACATAACGTTACTGAGCCTAGACCTGACCAACTGAAACAACCCCAGTGGGCACTAGGCATGATGGGTGCATCGATTCATGCCCTTCCCTTGTTACCCTGATGCACCAATATCTCTGGAATAAAGTCAATCTGGACACACAGGACCACATGATTTTTTTTCCATTGCTCCAATCTTTATGCTTTCTAAAGCCTTTTTTTCCTAATTAGCGTCACCAACAATTGGTATCACACAGCTGTTTAGTCCCAAATGAGTTTTTGTGGCATTGTGTAAGGGAAAATTCTCTTAATTTCACTATTAAAAAACATACTTACTGTAAATTTTTTTCTACAATGCAACTTCAAGCCTTTATGTGATCTGAATTCATGACTTTTTTTAATCACATTTCTTCCACAAAGTGTGTTTTAACGTGTTGGACAGTTTTTAAGCCAAATTCTAATAAATTCTTAGTTCTTTGCTTGATGCAGGAAAATATTTTGAATCTTTTGTGTGCATATAAAATACGGAATAATGGCAAAAAGAAGCCATTACTCAAAAAAAACTAACCGATATGAGGACCAAAAGTTCTTTGCTTAAATGTGACAAAATTTTTTAGCCAAAATTAGCTGGAATGCATACCAGTGTTGAGGGGAAGGTGGATATGGACTGTGGGCTCTGGTTCATTTTACAACAAGACAACGGCACATGTTTAATTTCACAACACATGTTGTCAAAGCTACACTGAGCAGCTCAGTTTAAGCCCAGACAGACATTGATATGATTATGAATAAGAAGAATAAGACTGCTCAGTCTCCTTCTAACACTGAGTAGTTTTGTCAAAATAGAATGCAAAGCTGACATACTCCAGAAGCCTTGTAACTGTAGCCAAAGACGGCTGTACCAGTGGGGTAAACAAATATACAACCAGTCAAAAATTTGGACACACCTAATTCCATGGTCTGTCCTGATTTGTATTTTTTCTTCATTGTAAAACAATACTGTAGGCGTCCAAAATATGCACTAATCTCCTTTGAACAACTCATATTATGATGCATCTGCCACTTATGCTCTATAAAACCTTCATAAGGTCTCTAATCTGAAGTGCTGTAAATTGTTAAATTCTGAGGCTCTAAATGAACTTCTCCTCTTTTCATTCCTCTGGGATTTCACTTTTCTTACAATATACAGTCTAGTCAAAAGCATGCTATGCTATAATTCTGCTTCACAAAAACAGTACCTATAGTTTCCAGAGGCTGTCCAGTATGTTTGCAGTAGATGTTGTTAATCTGTCTCTTAAGTTTGAGAATCTCCTCGGCCTGGATAGCAATGTCTGTTGCTTGACCCTGAAATGATCAATCAAAGATTTTTAAAGATGCTCCCAAAAGCGAACAATAAAAACACAATATAAATCCTGTTGGTTTTCTTACTCTGGCCCCTCCAGAAGGCTGGTGCACCATGATGCGAGCGTTGGGCAGTGAGTGCCTCATACCCGCAGTGCCCGCTGCCAGCAGTAAGCTGCCCATGCTAGCAGCCTGGCCTACACACCACGTAGAAATCGGGTTGAGGATGTATTGCATAGTGTCATAGATTGCTAGCCCTGCTGTGACCACGCCACCTATGTGTAAACGAGAGAAAAAAGATCACATCCTGTTTCTAATTTGCTCTAATATACATTCTAAACAGGAAGGAAGATATTGCAGAAAAGACTATTATAGACTTTTGATGTAGTTTGGATTAATTCCAAAATCTAATCAGTTTGTTTGCTGGTTATAATGATAATTCATTATGAATCCTACACACATTTAACAGCTCATTCTTGAGATATTGTGCAGAAACAGAAAACCATCATGTCTCCACCACCAGTTATTGCAGGCAAAAACAGCAATGCTTAAAGAATGTAAAAGGTTGTAAAGAATTGCTGACATATTACTGAAAAGCCAAATTCAAAGGGTCAAATTATTGGCCTACATCAAGAAAATAAGATGTTAAAATGAACCAACATTGTGGAAGAAATGTGGTTGGAAAAATATCAAGAATAACTTTGATCAGAGATCACTTAAAGTTGTATTGTATTAAAATCGTTTTATAGTTTACATTTAATAGTGAAAGTGAGAGCAGAAAACTTGTAGGATTGGGACTAGTCCAGATTGAGTCTATTCCAGAATGATGGGTGCATCAGAGTAAGAAGGGAAGAGCATGAAGCAATGCACCCATCATGCATTTTGGCCGCTGTACAAGCCTCAGTGTAATGATGTGGGATTGCTTCAGTTGGTCAGGTCTAGGCTCAGCAACATTATGTGACAATAAAATGAAGTCAGCTGATGACCTGAATGTATTGAATGACTAGTTGTGCAACATTTTTTTTTTGGGCCAGGCAGCATATTTATAACTTAGAATAATGAATAAAGTCTAATTAAGGGTTTTAATTACTAGCTCGCTAAGTGTGCTTTCTTAATGCAGTCAGTTTTGTTCTTGTTTTGACAAGTTGTTCTTTATGCACTACATTGAATTTAGTTCATACATGATCTAAATACTAGCTATCAAATTATCCATGACGTACAGTATATATGCTCTGATTGGTCAAATGTCAGGACTGGTTTTACCTCAGGAAGAGAAAGTAGCAAGACTGGTATGGATAATCCTTATGATCACGTTATTTTTAAACACAAGAAAATAATCTTTGTTAAATCGAAAGCCCATGTGTATTACATATGTTAAGAGTAGTTAAAAGAGCCTTTAGAATAAATGTGTTAGTGTCTTTAGATGAGATCTTGGGGGGGGGAAAAATGCACTTTGGCAGTAACCTGACTAAAAAATGCTGGAAAATTACATGCAAAAGAGAAATATATTTCAGTTCTCTTTATATTGTTGAAAATTTCAGTGTGTAAGGTTTTCCTAGTCCACCATACATTTAAGGTCCATCAAGAGAACTTTAAAACTTTTAAAACAATTTGTTTTTCGCTAATCGTATTTCAATATTCAGCCATTATGTTCTCCACAAAGTACGTCTGTTTTACAGTAGATGTCATTGGTATGAACTATTTTATAGGTAGTCCACAAACATGTCTCTCACCAGGACTGTTGATGTACATGTGAATAGGCTTGTTGTTGCTCTCAGACTGAAGGAAAAGCAGTTGTGCAATCACCAGACTTGCCACCGAGTCATCAATCTAATGAGCAAAGACAAAAAGAAAATTGGCCAGTAGGATTAGGAATTCCTTTCTATTTTTGTGAGAATCCTTTTTACAATCATGCAATCATTCTCGGAGATACTTACTGGACCCATTACACAGATTATTCTTTCCCTCAAAAGGCGTGAGTAAATGTCATAGGCACGTTCCCCTCGGCCCTAACGGAAAAAAGGGAACATGATAAAAAGAGATGTTTCAGTAAATGATGAAAAAGTCTTCCAGTCTGTCCACCTCGCTCATCTCCTTATCCATTGACTCAAATGGTTTCAAAGCTTCACCTTTTCTGCAGATACTGTCTAGTACTTGTAACAAGAATGGCCTAATTTGTAAGGAAAAGTCCTAAAGCACGGCTTTTTCGGGAACATACAAACCACTTCCATCTTAAGACAATACTCTCGTTTTGCCAGAGTATGGCTGCTTCATCTTTTAAGTTTATAAATATGTGGTGCAATACCGCCACCTACTGGACTAGAGTGTAGAGCAGAAGATTGGCAAAAATAAAATTTTGCCAAAATGCTTTGTACACAGAACATCCATAACGTTATGACCACCCGGCTAATATTAAGTAGGGCCCCATTTTTGGCACTAAAATGGCCCTGACCTATTGAGGCATGGACTCCACTAGACCTCTGAAGATGTACTATGGTATGTGACACCAAGCTGTCAGTAGCAGTTTAAGTTCAGACTTGTTTTTCCAGCACATCCCATAAATGGATGTTTGGATTGAGATTTTAGAGGCCAAGTCAACACGCCAAAACTGCTCTAGAGAACGAATGGGAACAAATTCCACAGAAACATTCCAAAATCTTGTGGACAGCCTTCCAAGAAGAGTCGAAACTGTTAGAGCTGCAAAAAGGGGACCAACTCCATACTGAAGTACAGTTAAACCTTGGATTGTGAGCATAATTCATTCCGGGAGTGTACTTGTAATCCAAAGCGCTCATATATTAAAGCAATATATTATGGAAATAATGGAAACCCCGATGATTTGTTTCACGACTTAAAATATTCATATAACAATAATAAATACAAAATCTAAAGTAAAAAAAAACAACAAATTAACCTGCACTTTACCTTTGTAAAAAATCGTGGCTGGTGTAAGACGAGAGAGAGGGGGGGAGGAGGAAGAGGAGGAGGGGGGCTACTGTGAAGGACGAGTTTGACACACTAACGGAATCACTGCTCTCTGGACAGAATCACTGACAGACAGACACCACTGGACAGAACCTCTCTAATAACACTTGCTTTTTCGTGGAAATATGACATTGCATTGTCGTTAAACAAATTCATCTCCCGCACTGCTACAGCCTTTTTAAACTTTTTTTTTTCCTTCACGGGCACTGCTGCTGCAGTACAGTTACTAAAGAACAGTCACTACACTTGGACACAAAATTTTAAAAATGCTTTATATGAGCGTGCATACACACGTTGTCACAACGTTATAGTAAACAGTATACACGCACACAGATGTTGACGAGTGACGCACGCGCACCGAGACTGAGCATGGGAGACGATGTCACACAATCCCACAGCATGAGCGAGAGAGAGAAGAACCATTGGCTCAGTTGTGATCATGTGATGCTCGGCAGACAAATAGGATACGTACTACTTGTATTTCAAGTCCTTAGTTAAAATTTATTTTAAAAATTCTGCTCGTCTTGCAAAACACTCACAGACCAAGTTACTCGCAATTCAAGGTTTCACTGTAGATGTACAGTATTTGGATACAATTTCATTGCAGGTTGGCCAAATACTTTTGTCCCAAATGAGGATGGGTTCCCTGTTGACTCTGGTTCCTCTCAAGATTTCTTCCTATTGGCATCTCAGGAAGTTTTTCCTTGCCACCGTCGCCCTTGGCTTGTTCATCAGGGACAATCTGATCATTTCAATTGTTTTGATTGTGTAAAGCTACTTTGCAACAATGACCATTGTTAAAAGCACTATATACATCAAACTAAACCAACATGAATAAAAACAGGCTACCTTTCATTCACTGCTCTACTGCAAAGTCACTTTGGGTTAATGACAAACAAATCAAACTTTCAAGCCACTTAATTCTCAGCGCACGTGAGTAGTGATGAGACTGAGAGAAACTTACTGTCTGCTCTATAACGATGGGAATGAGAGGACTTCTCCACGGAGCACTCGGGTGAAATGACCGCTGGCTCTTTAGTGCAGATACACTACACTGTAAAACCCTCTGAAATAAAAACAGGCACCAGACAGGGAGACGTCAGGACATGGACGTGAATAAGATGCATATGTAGAGATTAATCTATTTCGATGTAAATCCTTAATCATTTCTAACCGCCGTTAAAACGCATGACTCGTTAACGTTAGATCATATAAACAAACAGTATATGTGTATATACGATTATCTGAACTGTAACACACATATTTACAAAAATGTTACACTTTACTTACTCGTAATAACATGACGGCTATAACGGATGTGAAACCTCTCCGTTTGACCTGAACACCTGCCCCGGATGTAATACTTTTGACCTGTCACGTGATAACGCAAAGTGAAATTCTGGCCGCCAGATGGCGCTGTAGGGTAATGTTGATTCTGCCTTCCGTTAATGACGCGTACGCAAAATGACTGCTCCGTGCGTCCGCTTGTGGACTTTCTCACGAATTAAGCAACAACTTGAATAGTGAAGGCAGTATAGCGCGGTGTGACAGTGCGTCCTTGAAGGAATGAATGAATAAATAACTAAATTAACAGAATTCTAATGTACTGTTACACGCTGTTATTTAGTTCTAATATTTACTTGTGTAAATGTTAATATTTAATATATTAGATTGTTCATAATAGGCCTAATCATTTCCTGTAACAGCTGGTCTGCTAATAATACTGTCTGTTATTTACATGACAGGATTGTTATATAATTTTAATACAAAATCTGTTATTATTCATCAGAAAAACTAATGTTCACATTTGTTTACTTAAAGACTTAGGCGGCATGATCCAGTTCCTCCCTTTGGGTCTGTGTGCATGGATGTTGCTTGGTTGGTTTATTCCGGGTACCCTGGTTTCCTCCCACAATTGAAAGATATGCAGATAAGGCTAATTGGCATTCCCACATTGCCCGTAGTGTGTGAACACGTGTTTGAATGTTGACCGGAAGTCCTACCATGGTCATAAAATTGGAATAATGGTAATCACCACTGGCCTCCCCTGTCCCTAGTTGGACTACAAAGGTTTCTAGATGGATGGATGGATGGAATTAAGACTTAGTTGGCACATAGTGGTTAGCACTATGACATTGCACCTCCAGGGTCGAGGGTTTGATTCTTCCCTTTTTCTGTACTCTGGTTTTCTTCCTACAATCCAAAGACATGCAGATTAGTCTAATTGGCATTCCCAGATTGCCCATAGTGTGTGAATGAGTGTATGTAAGTGTTTGTAAGTGTGCACTCTGCGATGGTACCAGTCTTGGGCACAAAGTCTCCTGGGATAGTGAATGATTAGTTAATGAATGATTAAAACATTTATTTGATGTTTAAAAATATTGATTTGAACATATTTGAAAAAAAATCCCCAGTGTTAGCGCTTTGTAATCTCAGTTATTTTAGCTACTGAAATAACTCACTCAGTTCTTTATCTTGGTCAGAGACAAAACTGTTTTGTTACATTTTTGGCCACGAGAAAACCTCCAAGACAAATTAAGTTTGTGGTTTCTCAGTAACAAAAAGAATTTATTCTGTCTTATTATCATCAAGAGAGAGAAAAAAAAGAGAGTGCCAAGGGAATTACACCAATATGTGATGCTTCCCCAAACTTATTGCCACAAAGCCAAAAGCAAAAATTGTCCATGTCTTTGTATGCTGTAGCTTTATGAATTCCTTTCACTGGAATAAAGAGGCCCAAATCTATTCTAACACCAACAATGTCCTTGTGCACATAGTGAGCTTTATAAAAACATGGTTTGCCCAGATTTGTGTGGAACAACTCTGGCTTTTACAGAGCCCTTGACCTAAAACTCACTGAATACTTTTAGGATAAACTGAAACAATGACTGCACCCCAGACCTCTCTACCCAACCTCACTAATGCTCTTCAGGGTGAATAATTAAAAATGTTCAAGCTCCCTTCAAAAAGGGCAAGTTATTCAACCACTTCTTTGGTTTTCGTCTTTAGTTTCTTTACATTTTGCTTTGCATTTTTTTTATTTTTCCTTTGGCATTGCAGCCAGATTTTCTTTTGCCATTACCTCAGTGTCTCAACACTTAAATTCTCCTTTACTGTTTTTCTCCATCTTTCCCAGAGCAAAAATATGATTAATGCTGAGTTGGCTTTATTAACTTGCAAACAAGTTATTAGAAAATGTTTGTGTTACATTAACACAGACAGACCGACGGACAGACAGACAGTCAGCCTGTTCATCGATTATACTGCACAATAAAATACAAACAGACAAGCTGTAGAAGAATAGTAAAGTCTAGGTTATAAATTATTATTTTTGTAATTTTACATTTAATTAAAATAATGCAGTAATTCCCTTTGAACAGTTGATGTTGAGATGTGAGCCATTATGAAGGCTTTACAGAACATATGTAGCCGATACTAATCTGAGGTGCTTTGGTCTTGCTTTCCTGGGATGGCCTTCATGAGAGCCAGTTTCATCATTCGTATACACCCTTGACAGTGTTTTCAAGCTATCGCAGGGCATACATGCATACACCACACAATCACACACTGTGGGCAATTTGGAAACATCAGTTAGCCTAATCTGAATAGAATATATATTGGATTATAAGATTTTTGCAAGGAGACATTTATTTAAAAAGAGTCACCAGTGTTAGCACTTTGTAATAGATTTCTGCTACTGGACTAACTGAATTAATCACTTTTGTATATAAACCCAGTCACACACACACACACACACACACACACACATGTGACAGCGATTTTGTGCGTATACACACACACACAAAAAAAAATCACGGTCACACATCAATGATGGTGTGACTACTGACATTTTCAGAGGAAATAATACACTGCTGCCAGTGGCGGCTGCTAGTTTTTGAAACAGGGAAAGCTCATATTAGGCCTTCATCATAAAATTCATTATGTTATAGCACCGTCTGCGTCTGCCATT
>JAOVVB010000026.1:7619446-7638796 GCA_028570985.1 Heterobranchus longifilis
ACATAATTTGACCATTAATTTTGTGACATTATAGGGGAAGCTGAGCTTCCCTTGCAGTCTTAAAGAAATCGCCACTGTCTCCTGCTATGAGTTTTGCCTTCCAAATAGATAACAACTGTTGAACTGGCCTCTCTGTATATTATACTGTATATATTGGTCAACTTTTGCGTCTTTTTGTTACTAGAGTTCACAGTTGTATATTTTAGTTCTGCAGAGACGGAGAAATGTTTTGTTTTTTTAATAAACAGCCCCATGACGTTTTGGTGTGTGAGTTGTTGAGTGAGAGGAGGAGTAGCTGTGCCCCGCAGAGGGGCGCTGTGGAGCCGGTCAGGACCGCAGTCTGGCTCTTTTCAATCAGTGTTTAATCAGAACACTCAGCTGAATGAAATGTCAAACAACAGCGCCGGCAGCAGTAACCTGGTCCTTCACCAGAAAGCTGTGAAGCAGCTACGGCTGGAGGCGAGCGTCAGGAGAATCAAGGTAGGTCTGAAAATAACCAGAACGAGCTGGACTGAAGCAACAAATAATAATATTAATAATAATAATGAGGAAATGAACCGGGTGTGACTGGACAAACTTGTTTCACGAGTAAGAAAAACAAATTTAAAAGCTTTGCGTTATACTTTAAAACACACTATTGTGTTTATTTACCTGATGAGATCCTAACATTGTCGTGTGTGTAATTAAAATGAATTATTTAATTAGCTAGTCTCAGGTTATATTTACGTTACACACACACACCTGTCCTGCTGTATTCACACTGCAGCTCAGTGTACGCACTCTCACTGCAGTTTAGCAACATTAGCTACTTCTATCGAGTTTTTATTTTATCGTGTCTACTAAAACTGATGTGTGTACACACGAGTTAATACAAGCTACTACTGTGTCAATATAAATAATTTATATATGTAAAAAAAAAGACTGTTTTTTTTTTATTATTCTTATTATTATTCAACCGCTTCTCTCCACATTATTATTTTTATTAGTTGTAACTGGCGAAAGCGAACATCCGGGGATTTCTCCCTGGGAACAGAGAAGCCCTTTGTCGATTGTAAGCTTGTGACCATGAGATGGCTGTGTGAGCTTCCACAAGCCTCAAGCATCCAGAAGTGAGGCTTCTCCAAGCAACACTTCAGATATATAAAAAAGAGCGAAACTTGGCGTATCCTCAGAACAACATGAAGCATCTAAGCTATACCAAACACAATATGTGTTCAAACATGTTCATGTGTGATCATTCCTGTGGGAAAAAGACAACCCTCAAGACAACCCCAGCTAAAATGGATTAATAGAAAAAAGTTAACTTTTTGAATGTACAAAAAAACAATAAAATAAAAAAAGTTGTATGCAAGGCCAGGATCAGAATTTTCAAAAATGTTCCCTTCATTCAAGAGTGTTCATGTTGTCGACAGTGGCCCAAACCGTTTTTTTCCCCCTATAAATGACTGGGTTCTGTTTTGTTTTTTTTTTTTTGCATAACAGTGTAAACAGTACAAATCACATGGAATCTGATCTTTTCCATTTCCAACTTTACTTTGTAAACAAAACATTTCTAATAATTTGTATGCAAGGCCAAGATAAAACATTTCAAAAATGTCCCCTTCATTCCACAGTGCTGAAACTAAACCTTATGCAGACCTAAATCAGATCAGATTTTTTTTAGATGATATTTAACATGGCTAAAATGTGCCATTATATCTACGGGTGAACCTCTCGTGTCCTCCTGAGCTGCTCTGAGGTCAGTTGACAAGTGGAAACTACACCATCGTTCCCACTGCATGAAAAAAAAATCCAATTAAATTATTTATTTATTTATTTTGTGACTCAGATCATATGTAACTTTAAGTCGACATTCACACTGCAGACAAAAGTCACCCAAACATTATTTATTTAATAATTTTTTGTGCTAATAAATCAATCTGTTCTGTTTTTTTTTTCATGTGTGAACAGTACAAATCACATAGAATCTGATCTTTTCAGTTTTCAGCTTTACATTCTGAATGAAAGACAAATATTTTCCAATAATTTGTATGCAAGGCCAGGATCAGAAATTTAAAAAATGCGCCATTAATTCCACAATGCAGAAACTAAGCTCATTACTTAGACTACATTTCCACCGCAGGAAAAAGTCAGATTTTATTTATTTATTTATTTATTTATTTATTTAGTGGCTTAAATCATATGTGACTTTAAGTCTATGTTCACACTACAGGCAAATGTCGACGTAACATTTACTTATTTATTTATTTATTTATTTTTGTGCCTATAATTACTGTTTTCTTTTTACCATAACAGTGTGAAAAGTACAAATCACATAGAATCTGATCTTTTTGATTTTCAACTTTACATTTTGAATGTCAGACAAACATTTTCTAATAGCTTGTATGCCAGGATCTGAATTTTCAAAAGTTCATATGTGACCAAGATTGGTGTGAACAGCACACATCTCATGGGATCTAAAGTATGCTTGTCAAGCACAGAGCAAGTGAGCATGTGTGAGAGATTTTGAGAGGCAAAATATAACTGCATACAGTTGCAGTAAAACTGGGCTGTGATGGTTAAACTTTGCAATTAACATGCAGTCTGTTTTAGTCATTACTATTTTATTATTTAGTTTCCTTAAATGGTTTGGGCTTCATTAACTTGTCATCTATTACTAATTTGTTGGGACTGTACAGCTATAAAATATGTTCATCCTATTACCATTAATAACTAACGATTAATTGATAATTTATGTTTTTAGTTAAGAAAAATGTGCAGAATGTTGCAACCCTACACTGACTCAAACTCAGCTGGGACAAACGGATTAAATAACTGACAACATAACTGTAAACAAAACTTGTTGGTGCTACACATAGATCATAAACCCTTAAATGTAAAAGCACCTCACTGAAATCGGTTAAGAAATGTAAACATTATAGTGCTTTTTACCCAGAAAACCGCAGCTCCTTTGTTTGTTTGCTTACATGCTTGTCTTACCTGCATCAGTATTGCGGACACGGTGATGTACGATCCAGTCACCAACGCAGCATCTACATATTGATGTCTATGCTCTCCACCACAAATCACATACATTTATCGTGGTTGTGCAGTACTTTGTGGCCTGAACAATTTACTGCATCTTGTCCATAACATAAATTATTACTTTTTAGCTGATGACTGCACTGCTTCACCTGCCTTCACCATTCACCATTCTTTTTTGTGAACAAAAAATAATCACTGATTCCATGTCCCATAAAAAGATAACATTATAGGGATGTAATTGGTATTGCCTAATGCTGACGGTTGCATTACATATGATGCTATAAATTACATAAAAGTGTTTTCCATTAAGACACTTATCTAATTTCTGCCAAGACCAGCACGAAATTGTCATAATTCTCTAGGCCAAACATAGGCCCTGTCTTGTATCTCCAAAATGTGTCTGTTAAATTTCCGTCAGAAATACCTCTCAGACCATGCATTTTGGCATTCCTGAATGCAAACTCCTTCTGTTTTCCCTCCTATTCCAAACACACTGTTTCTGTGTAAGTATAAATGCATTTTATTTTTCTTCTCAATCAAAATGCAGGAAACAGAAAATAGTGCCCAGAAATTGAGCCAGAGAAGGGACTATGCAAAAATTGTTTTCTCCCCCTTTTTTTCTGGTTGCCTGGAATGACATCATCCAAGGCAGGAAATTTTAACTACATTAATGGACAAAAACAGGGAAAAATTAGGGGATTTTTTTTCCCTTACATTTTGTGTATAGACATACACTGGAGACCCATGTGACCTTTTAATCAATGTATTCTGAACAAACTTCTTGTCTTCTTCTAGGATGTGCGTAATATGTTTTTCCCCAGATGATTTGTAAAATATAGCTATATATATATATATATATTTTTTTTTTTAATTGAGTATTTTTTTTTATTGTATCAGGTATCACTAGCTGCGGCTGACCTGAAGACCTTCTGCTTACAAAATGCCCATAAGGACCCTTTGCTTGTGGGAGTTCCGTCCAGTGATAATCCCTTCAGGCCTCCCAAATCCTGTGCTCTCTTCTGAGGTACGTCCACACTGTACATGTGCATGAGTATGTTTTAATATTCCCCTTTTCAGTCATTGATATATTTGAAAATGTATTCTTCCGCTCCGGGTTAATCATCTGTATCTTATTTTTTTCAGTCTATGCCTCTCTCTCTCTCAACAGAAGAAAGGACAAGGTGTTAAAAACAAATCTTATTACTCTTCATTCATTTCATAACTGAACTGTGCAGTTGGACCAACATTGCTTTTACATTTTGACTAGCTTTGTCAATATACTGTATAGGTGTTTCCTGTAATTTGTCCTTATTAAAACGAGTGAATTTTTGTATTCTTAAATTAGTCAAAATAAAGCCTGTGTGCAGACAGAGATGATTAAATAATTATCAGACACCTTTTTTTTTTATTATTATTTTTTAACATTTTATGTGTCTGCATGTCTTTGCATTGCATTTCCTTTTGACCTTCCTTTTGAGGAGTAAATTAATTAAATATAGCAAAGATAAATGTGTTTGGATGCCATGTATACACTGGTAAAACAAGCATAAAACACTACTATCCTTCCAGGTCATTTGAGAAAGCCATAAACTTTTAACTATATTCTTTTTTTTTTTGCAACAGGCGCACACACACACACACGTGCGCACACACAAATCTTGGATATTATTAGTTTTAATTGGTCTTAATCTGATTGTTTTTAAACTGCAACAAAAACTCTACTGTATTGTATAAGGCATAATTGGTATGTTGACCAAGTTTAAGGCCCAGTCGTTTATTTAGAATCATGAACAATGGCAACCACTGTACGCAAAATCTTTACTTGCTTTTAACTCTTATGTTTTTAATGAAAACATGCTGCTTTGTATTTCAATAGAAGGCAGGTGTCTGTCAACTTGCATCGGTTAAGCTTATGAATACACTTCCTTTGTGTAAACTCTTAGTATGCCAATAACACAAAATATAAACATATGATAAAATATAATATGGTCGCACCCACTTTACGTTCTCCTGTCCATCATAGTTTCAAACATTATTAATAACTGATTGAATGAGGAATTCCTAAAAATATATTGTAGTTCTAATGACTTGAGTTTTCCTGTGTCCTAATCAAAATCCTATGCATTTTGTCGCCAAATTGTGCAAGCATATATAAATTATGGAAGGTTTGTGCAAATGTGTTTGATTACATCTTTTAAATAATAAGTGACTATTTTTCTTTTAACTAAATTCTGTCCAGTGCTGCCTTAAATTGTACTTGGTTGATGTGTAATGTTAATGCACATGTCCAATAAAATTATTTCATGATGATGTATTACTGTACATTTAATCTTACATTACGTAAGTAATTGTGATGTGCTGTTAGTGAAAAATAATCAATGCAGGGTGGTGTGATTTGTTGACCATTATAACACTGAATTTTAATTTTGTCCTATAAGACCACATATAGCCTCCTCTCTCTCTCTGTGACACTAGAGCCTTCATCTACAACTGTGAACTGCAATTGAGATCATGCATAGAGCAAGAAGTGCAAAGTACTTATAAAATCCATGATTATTAATTAATTAAAAGTCTATAGACTATTTGCTGGTTTAAGGTGGCATGCTGGCAGGGTTGCTGCATCACAGCTCTAAAATTCCCAGTTTTTGTAAGCTCTTTTTAAGTCTGTCATGTTCTCTCTGTATTTATTCTGATGTCCATTAGATTATTCAGTTTCCTCCCACCTCCCCAAGAACACATCTGTAGGTGGATTGGGGAAGGTATATTGCCCCAGGTGTGAATAAATATATGGAGCCTTGCCTGCAATAAACTGGCCTCCCTTCCATGGTGTAGTCCATTGTTGGGCTGTGATTGTTTTCTCCTATAACAACCCAACAGTTCCCAGTGGATTGGTTAATTGGTGCAAAAGTTATTCCTTTGTTTTTAGTCACAGGTGTTTGCCAAAATTAGTTTTTGAGTGTGTGTGTGTGTCCTGCGATGGATTGGCACCCTATCTTGACCCTGCATACAGGATTAAGTGGTATAGAAGATGTGAATTAGTTCTTTTTTAAGACAGAAAGTGGAATTTCATTATTCCTAGCCATTTGTCTCTGGGACAGTTTGACCAACAGTCATTACTACTTGAAAATCAGTCATTTATTTCGAATACATTTTATAAACTATAATAATTTTGAATTATTTGAGAATAATTACTTACTAATAACGCTTAAATATCGGTTTATTCTAATTTAAAATAAGGAAACAGATAGTTGTCATAATGATGTCAACATACAGTATTTTGGTGCAGGCATGTTAATCATAAAGCTGCGTGCATGGCGTATTGTGGCCATTAGGGGGTAGTAGTGAGTCGAGCACCGTTTTCTCCGCGCGGTTGGATGTCGCGCGCTGCTGCGAGCTGCTGTCTCTCTGCGCGAGCTCGAAGATGGCGGTGTCCGTGTTTCCCGGCGTGCGGCTCCTCTCTATCGGGGACGCCAACGGAGACATCCAACGGCATTCCGAGCAGCAGCCCCTGCGGCTGGAGGTGAAGACTACGCCGGACGCAGCCCTCCTGAACCTCTCGAACAGTGAGTACATGACTGCTTTGGTTTTTTAAAAAGCCTTTGTGTCCGGGCCGGCCTGAGCTAAGACACGTTAGCCTCGCGTGCTAGCTGCTCCAGGCGAGTGAGGACGCCGCGCTGCGCGTCTTCTCTCGCCGCTGAAGCGTTTATCACAGCTTCGGGTACAGTTTGTAGTGTTTCAGGTTCTACACAGAGTGTAGGTTTATTCTACACCCCTGTACGTGTATATGTATGTATATGTATGTGTGTGTTTAGCACGCTGATGCTTTAGCGCTTCTTCAAGTTAATTTGCATTGTAATAAACCGGGCTAGCAGGCTGTTTATAGTTAGCTAACTGATGCTCTGAAAGTCTGAAAAGTTTAGTTTACACACAAAGTTAAGCTGGTATGATGTATTCAGAGTAACAATAATAAAAATTGCGACTTAATGTTAACTTTGTCCTAGATATTGGGGATAACACTACAATTTATTGCCTGGCTAAGTAGCGGTAGCTACACGCTTGTATTTTTTCCCACCCGCTTTCTGACAAATCACGCCTTTTCCTCTATGGTTGGTAAGAAAATCTGCGGGTGTGATGTACAAGCCAATCAGATCACAGGAGCCGGAAGATCATCAGTAACTCCCTCCTTGTGGAGGTGGGGTTTGCATGGATGCGGGTAGTGTGAGAAATGTAGCTAGCTAGCTTTATTGATGTAGATTCGCGCCTAGTCAGAAAGTTAACTGGACCAATTTGCTTTGACATACAAAACGCTGAAATTACTACAAAACTAATTTTTATGACTAAATAAACTGTAGAGTTTATTTGTGATTAAGTGCGGCTGTATGTGTGCGTGTGTCCGTTTTTAGTTACAGCGCTCCAGCTAATCACGCGCGTGCCGACTGCTCCACGCGCGTTGTTTTGTTTTGAAGCTTGATTGATGGCGCTCGTGCCGTCACGCGCAGCACAACCGGCGTTTATCAGAGACGCTCGCGCATAAGTGAAAGTTTATTCAAAGAACTTATTTCTGCTGTTTCTGGAGATCAGGAAGTTTTTCTTTATTTCCTTCTCTGCAGTGTTTAGGCGTTCATCTTTGTTCCGTGTGGAACAATAGCGACTCTCCGCCTCCCTCCTGCCTCCTGTTCATTCGGCACAGCCGCTTTTGTTCACACCAACTGATGCCCCTGAGAAGGAGGGGAGAAAATTGTCCCGTGACCAAAGATGTAAAGTTTTAACCTCTACATCTGTGAGATTTTCTCAAACACATTGGCGAATTATAAAGTACCAATAGCCTCATTCGAATGGGATTAGTTTATCACGTGGATGTCTAATATACCCCCCCCCCTTTTTTTTTTTACAACTAAGTTACATTTCTTCTCATTGTTGAATTTTTCACCAGGACAGCAATAAAATGTCTTCAAGAGGAGCCTCTAGTAGGTTGTCTAACCGTGTGTAATTTAAAAGAATTTCTGTCGTAACTTATGATCTCGCATGTGGAGGTGTTTTTTAGAGATTCAGTTATGAATGACGATTCTTTTGTGTGCCGATTTTTAACTGATTTATAACATTTATAACAGTGATGCACCGGTCGATCAGCGGCTGCTTTCCAGCTTGATCAGTCATGACTGATCACCTTTAAGATGTATCCAATTCTGCAGCTTCTGAGCTTCCAACGGGTGCAACAGAAATGCATTTTTATGTCATTTTACGTTTCAACGGTGGCGCGCGTTGAAGTCTCTTAAGAGACTTTTTTTTTTTTTAAAGTCTCGAAACCCACTGATTTCACATTTACACCAGTCTTAAAACACGCACGTTAGAATCCGCATGTAACCACGTTTGCAATTTAAGGCAGTATAGCATCACTGTTGAGGTACTACACTCTGAACATCGTCATCCCGTGTGGTAGGAGTGAATTATTTGCTAAGTTTGTTTAGAAATAATAATTATGGGGGGTGACAGTTGCTCAGATGATGCATCCTGCTCAGTAAAAATATAGCTTTTTAAATGTAAATGTTAAACGCTTGTATTTGAAGTTTGTTGTGTAACTGCTGCGCTTGGTTTTTAAATAAGAAAACTAATGCTATAAGGAACATTTAATTACTCAAATTCAGTTGTGAAGCTGGTGAATAAAGCCAAGATATAAAATTTTCAAATTATGTCTTTCTTTTTAAGCTTCAAGGTCTTAAACTTGTAACAAAATCTGAAAAAGTGTAATACTAAATAAGAATTTGTATAAAATTATAACTTACGGAATCATAATATTGATTGAATCAACACAAATGAGTGCTTCTTGTTTTTAAAAAAAAATGTAAAACTGTTTTTACGAACACCTGTCTTTTCTTCCGCAAACATTCACAGGCTTGTAGAAAATGCAGCTTGTTAGAAACTCGCTCCTCCTCTGGTTATTTTATTACTGTACAGATGCGAGAGATTTGTAACCAAGGAGATGTATAAAAAAATGACCACATATGTAGCCCTGATACGAAAATCCTATCTGAATGCAGTTTATTTCCTACAAACTGGGATGTTTGCATCATGAGCCGCATATGATAACATTGTCCACAGCGTGATAAAATTATGTGAAGAGTTTAGATTAAAAACTGAAGTAAATGTTTTTTTTTTTTTTCAATGGAGAAATGAGGAAAAACACAATTATGACTCATCCGGGCAAAACTAATTTCACAGAGTAGCACGTGTGATAGGATTAAATTTGCATGAGGTTCTGAAGTAATTTTGTCTGTGAAGGGCTAATGAGGAATTTTTAAAAGAGAGCGATGAATCTGCATCACTGTTTTTATGGGAAATTCATCTATAACACGGTACTTGTCGTGAATTCTCAGTCATAAGGTGTTGATTGACGAAGGATAAAAATGCTCTGGAGTGCTCTTCTTGGGGAAGTATTCAAGGGTGACCAGGTGGTGCCCTGCAGCCAGACACAAAGCAAGAGTCACGGTTTCAGGAACAGAACGTTTTAAAATGTTTTTAAAATTTATATTTGACTCGCGCTCATTGCAGCAGAAGTTGCATTACCCACTCCTCATTTTTTTCTTTTCGACAGTAAAAAGAAAACATATTTAGTATATTTAAGTGTGCAACAGAAAAATCTGAGATGCATTTGGATGAAAATAGGTTGTGATTTGCTCAGCTAAAAAAAAAGGATTGGATAATCACACCCATTTGTGTGAGAACCTTTTTTTTCTCCTGAGTATCATTGCTGGGTTTCCAAAGCAGCCAGACACGTCATTTGTCTAAGAACACATGGACAAATTATTCATTAATAAGGTAAATCAAGTAAAACCATCAGTGTCATGTTTTGGTGGCCCTGGAACTATCTGTGCTAAAAAGTTGTAGCTAACAAACCGCAACATATTGCAAATCAAAGGTACATTAAGAGGTTTATTATTATTTTTTATTTTTTTTACGTTTTTACATTTAAATTATTCTGGCATTACATTATTTTCATATACATTAGATGAAGCTCCGCCCACCTACCTACAGTAGCCTGAATAGTCTGTGAAATAACAGATAGAAGGTATATCAAAGCAAAGAAGTAGACAGTTTTTCAGGTTTTCTTTCCAGGTTTTCTCAGAAACTTAATACACTTTTGCTAAGGCGGTTTAATGCATTTTTTTCACGTTTTACTTTTTTTGTAGTTAATTGTACAAGTAATAAAAAATTTATATTTTATCTTGAATGCATTAATACAGACACAAGGAAATCATTGATTTAATATTCGCTTCTAGCAAATGTATCATTGTGTATTCACAACTGCAAAGTCAGCAAGTCATAGCCAACATCTGCTCCTGTGGTCTTCATTTATTGCACCTAAGATGGTATTCTGTGTGGCTGATGACTTGTTTATAGTAGAAGAGCTTTATGAACGACAGATCTGTGAATCAAATACCCACACGTGATTTCTGCTTGTTCAGAGTGTCCGAGCTGGTGAATTGTCTGCGCCGACGCTGCATAAATCAGATCTTTAAGCGTTTATTAGATTTAGCTTTTCTTCAGGCTGACGCTGTAAAACTGTAAGCAGATTGGATTTGAAAAGGAGAAATAGACATGTGCTGTGCTTTAAACACTTATGAATGCAGAAGTGGAAATCTCTGTAAAACTGTTATGCTTTACACATTCGCAGTAGTTGTTTTTTGAAAAATACTTACATATTCACAGTCATACAGAAATCTGATATTTTTAAAATATTTTTTTGCCAAATTGGGTTTGAAATCTTTAGACAGGCAGCCGGTCCTCATGAAGCACTCTGTAACATGCATCCACCCATGCCTTTAAAAGTACAGGACTTGGATCAGTATGTTGTTGTGGGCTATCAATAGCATTAGGTAATCTTGTTTGGCCTCCGGTTTAATCCTGGATCAGTTAAGAATCTGTCTTAAGTGCTAGATCTTTTTTTACAAGCATCTGGTAATGTTTTATTTTTCCCTTGAAGCACTTTTTGAAACACAAACTGTAAACTGGTACAAATTGTGTGAGTGACTGTAGAAGAGTATTTCATACACCTAACTCTCAGACAGTGTATTTTTTTAAAGCTTAGTAGGTTTAGTGACCCAAACAGTGTCTGGTCTGGGAGAGTTCACCCTGTGACATAATATAATGGCTGTGTTTTGACCCTCTGATTGTATGTTTTTTCTGCAGGTGAGGAGGCGAGCGTGTTTAAGTGTTCAGTGTCACGGGAGACAGAGTGCAGTCGTGTGGGGAAGCAATCCTTCATCATAACACTGGGCTGTAACAGTGTGCTTCTGCAGTTCGCCTCCCCCACAGGTAACCCTCTCTCAGTTGGCGGACCCAAACAAGGCACAAAAAAAAGTGTGTGTTCCTGGCGCTTTCTGTGGAAAGTTCAACTCGTTTTTTGAAGGTGTATATTGAGCACACAACAATGCAGTCAGGTATATATAAGCGTGTATATATATATATGAGCATACTTGAGCATTGGTGGCTCAGTGGTAGGTTTCTCGCCTGCCATGCGGAAGGCCCGTATTCAATTCCCAGCCAATTCCCAAACCCCAGTCACTGGATGTACTGTTGGTCCCAAACCTGGATAATATGGCAGGATTGCGTCACGAAGGGCATCCGGTGTAAAACCTGTGCCAAGTTGTGGTGCTGATGGACTGAGCCATTCTGTGGCAACCCCTCAACGGGTGCAGCCGAAAGACTAACAACTTATATGAGCAGACTTGACTTAAATGACTTAAGGTTGAGCAGGATTAATATAAAGTGCTGTAACTTGATTCAAACTGCAGTTTGTGACCACCACACCTATGTCTCTTCTTCAAACTACATGTTATTTAATCAAACAATTGTCCAAGATGTTTTTGTATGCAAAAGCTTCGCTTGAAAACACAAACCAAGCTCTATGAACTAATGGTTTGTTGAAGGTTTGAGTGGAAGATCCCAAGTGTCCTCAACCTCAACTTCACTGAACACCTTTGGGATAAATTAGAATGCACCTCAGACTTCCTCGTCTGACCGCAGCACCTGACCTCATCCATGTTTTTATGTCTGAAGGAGCACAAATCTCCACTCTAAATTCTACCGGACAGCCCTGCCATAAGAGTGGAGCGGGGTCCAAAAGTGATGTCCATACATAGGTGAAAGAAACCCTTACTACAGATTCGAGATACAATCTTGATATAGAACCTAAAACTTCTTGGAAGTTATTTTGTTACATGTTGTGTATGTATAGTGACTTCTGAAACTCCATGTACAATGAGAAACAAGCACACATGGCTCTGATGGTCAGGTGTCCGCAAGCATTTGGCTGTGTAGTGTATTTGCATTTGGTTTTGTCTCTTAACTTGCTGCTGCTTTGGTCAATTACAGATTTCTCCTCATTCTACAATCTCCTGAAGAACTGTCGTGGCCATATGAATGATCACTCAGTGTTCAGCGAGAGGACGGAGGAGTCATCAGCTGTACAGTACTTTCAGGTGAATAAAAGTCTGAGTTTTTGGATGCGTGTTTGTGCTTTACAGTGAGCTCCAGAATTAATGGCAACTTTAATAAGGATGGCATGAAAAAATACATCTCTGTGGTTAAATGCAGTGAAACTCCATCCTTCAACTAAAATCAGTTGATTCAAATAAAAATAAAACCAACCTGAACCTATTGGACCCTTTTTTCAATTAATGACGCATCGAGTATAGAATAAAATCGATTTCAGGGTAAGAGCCAATTGCCACCAAAGTCAGTTTTCTGAGCTTTTGTTTGTTTATTTTCAAGCCGTGCAATATTAAGTAGAACTGTGTTTTTGTACATGTTCTCTTGAGACAGTCTTACTAAAATATACTAAAATTCTCTTTTCTCTATTTTGTGTCGTTCTTCAGTTCTATGGCTACCTCTCCCAGCAGCAGAACATGATGCAAGATTATGTTAGAACTGGAACTTATCAACGAGCCATTCTCCAGAACCATACTGACTTCAAAGACAAGGTAATTTATTTCTCAAATACACAAATGTACACTTATTGTCCACTTTATTACGATGACCTGCACATTCTTACAGTTATTTAATGTAGTTATGTTGCAACAGTGCAAATAATCATGCTGATACAGGTTAAGAGCTTCAGGTGATGTTGCTGCTGGATGGGCTGGTTTGAGTTTAAAACTTCCAGTCTCCTGGGATTTTTTTACACACATTTTTACACAGAATGGAGCAGAAAATAAGCAGCGGATTAACAGAGGGTCTGCAAGCAGAAACATCTTGTTGATGAGCGAGATTAGAGGACAATGTCCAGACTGGTCTGAGCTGACATGAAGCTCATAGTAACTCAGATAATCAGCCTTTACAATTGTGGTAAAGCACAGAAGCGTTTCTGAATGCACAACACATCAAGCAACAGCAGACCACCATGTCAGGTTACATCCTTCCTCTAATCTTCAGCAGTCTGTGTTGGTTGAACTTGTACTTCTGATTCCTGTTCTGCCCTTAGTTGAACCTGATGAGCACTCAGACCAGTTCTGGGAGTTGCCTTCATTATATTGTGCAGAAATTAACGTCCTTAACGGGTTCATCTTGTAATCATGTAACACTTAAACATCATGTTCAGAACTTTTTTCAATGTTAGAGGGACTGCTTTTTAGAAATCGACTGCATACTCGCTGCCTTGCAGCTGCTTCCCTTTGGATTGCAAGTTGGGGCAAAATGAGAGAACGGATTACAGCCGTAATCATAATTTTTTTTTCTAGTATCAGTCCAGTATGAAATGCGTAACATGTAGGCTCTGGTCAAGCCTTGTAGGTTATTTTTGGGTATTGTTTTCGGCTAAATTATATTGTTTATTTCTGCTTGTGATTTTATGTATTTAAAAAAAAAAATTATACATGCATACGTACAGTGAAACCTCGGATTTCGAGTAACGTGGTTTGCGAGTGTTCCGCAAGACGAGCAAAGATTTTTAATAAATTTTGACTTGGGGGAAACTAACAAGTCTTGGTTTACGAGTACCGAGTATCATGTATCACGCATGCGTTTTTTGTTTTAACGCCGAGTGTCATGTGATCACAACTGAGCCAACTTTTTTTTTTCTCTATCTTGTGCTGCGGAATTGTGGGCAATTGTCTCCCATGCTGGGTCTTAGTGCGTGTCTCTTACTGGTATAATCAACATCCGTGCACATGTGTACTGTTTAGTATAACACTGTGATCACGTGTGTGTGCGTAAAACTTTTTTTTTTTGTTTCTGTATGCGTGTGTACAATGCGCGTGTAAAGCAAAAGCAAGTCTCATTAGAGAGGTTAAAAATCCATTTTCTCTTTCTGCTCAAGGCTCAGCCTGCTCTGTGTCTGTGTGCGCACATGTCATTGGACACCGTGCCACACAGTCCCCTCCTACTTTCGCCTTCACAGGCGCGCACTCTTTCTCTCTGCTCTACACAGAAACACTGCTCTGTCGCGATCCTTTTCAAAGGTAAAGTGCAGGTTATTTGGTTTTATTTTTACTTTACAGCAGTGATTCTGTTAGTGTGTCGCTCAATGGAGTGTCATTAGAGAAATTTCTTGTTTATTTTTCCGATAAAACAGTGTTTCCGTTGTGTGCGCGCGTGTGTAAAGAGTGGAGGAAGGGTAACTGTGTAAGACGAGAAGGGGAGCTTACTTTAGATTCTCACATACACACACACACATCTGAGCGCACAAACGGAAACACTTATCTGTCAGGATTTATTTTTACTTTACTTTTTTTTAAAGGTAAAGTGCAGGTTAATTTGTTTTATTTTTACTTCATATTTTGTGTTTATTATTTTTATGTATTTATTTTTTTGGTCTGTTGAACAAATAATTTGAGTTTCCATTATTTCTTATGGAAAAATTCTGTTTGGTTTACGAGTGTTTTGGAATACAAGTCCGCTTCCGGAACTAATCATGTTCGTAATCCAAGGTTCCACTGTACATGCATACGTACATAAACCTCTTTCTATCTTTCAAGCTAAATCGAGGCTTAAGTTATTTTCTTCCTGCACTCATATCTAGTTTTTCTTGCTGAACAGCACTGACACTGACTATTAGTTTGCTGATGAGGTGTGGTGCCACTTTCCTTTTTTTCATGGCTCAGCTTATGTTCTTATACACAGTCTTTATTTACTGATGCCTCCTATGTAAATCTCAGTGTCTTTAGTACATTTGTTTTGCGTTGCTGATGAACTGCTCTCGATACTGAAGAAAAAAAAAAGTAGACTTGCTGTCTTTATTTTTAAAATGCCCCTTTTTTTGTTTTGTAAAACATTCGTTTTAGTGTGTGTTCACAAAAGACTTAGTGTTCTGAAGTCCCGCTTAATACCAGCTTAATCTTCTGGTTTGGATGTTGTTTTTTCTTCTGTTTGTAGGTGATACTGGATGTGGGATGTGGCTCAGGGATCCTATCGTTTTTTGCAGCTCAGGCTGGTGCACGTAAAGTGTATGCTGTGGAGGCCAGCACCATGGCTCAGCATGCAGAGGTACAATGCCTTGCACAGTTCTTTTCAGTCTGTCATTTTTGACACAATAAATCAGCTTCTTCATACAATCGTACAAATGTATGTATGTGTTGTGTAGGTTTTGGTGAACAGTAACAGGTTGACGGAGCGTGTAATAGTAATCCCCGGAAAAGTGGAGGAGGTCACCCTGCCTGAGCAGGTGGACATTATCATCTCCGAGCCCATGGGTTATATGCTGTTTAATGAGAGAATGCTGGAGAGCTACTTGCATGCCAAGAAATTCCTCAAACCGAATGGTTGGTAGTGAGTCTGTTCGTTTTCATGATGAGGGTGATGGATTGATTACTGTAAATCGCTGACGTCGTGTTTAATTTATGTTTTTAGGAAAAATGTTTCCCACTATCGGAGACGTCCATCTCGCTCCTTTCACAGACGAGCAGCTCTACATGGAGCAGTTCACCAAAGCCAACTTCTGGTGAGCAACTTTAGTGAGAACTAATCAGTTTTCATCCAGACTGTGTAATAATATGTTTAATTTTTATAGCGCCTTTCAAGAACCCAGTCACTTTTACAAAAGAATACAAGCAATGACAATTGACAAACAAGATACATCAGAAAAAACAGAGGGGACATTTAGACAAGCAAGTGTTGACAACAAGGTCTAGCAACTTTGTGAGAGAAGAGGAAGAGAGGAGAAAAAGTTATTTAGATGTAGTGAATAGATGAGTTTTAAGTTGAGATTTAAAGATCTGAAAAGAGGAGGCAGCCCGAATATTATGGGGCAGCTTATTCCACAGCTTGGGGCCTATAATACAAAAGGCCTTACCACCCACTGTAGAGAGCTTATACTTGGGCACAACAAGCAAAATTTCAGTCAAAGTTGCTCTTCTATCAGCTTGAATCATTCGGCCCATTCTCCTCTGACCTCTAGCATCAACAAGGCATTTTCGCCCACAGGACACCTGGCACCAACAACCATGTCACGCTCAAAATTGCTTAAATCACCTTTCTTTCCCATTTCTAACATTCAGTTTGGAGTTCAGGAGATTGTCTTGACCAGGACCACACCCCTAAATGCATTGATGCAACTGCCATGTAATTGGTTGATTAGATAATTGCATTAATGAGAAATTTAACAGTTTTTCCTATTAATTCTTTAGGAGAGTGTAGTCCACACAACTCATATACATATACTGTAGAATGAGAAAAATAATATTACGGGGTATTCAAGACAAACCAGGATTTTAAAAAAGATTACCTTTAAAACCAACTGTAAAACAAACTGTGAATCTCCCACACACATCCAACTTTATACAGCAATTGAATTTAACAGCAATTGAACTCAATTCAATTTTATTTGTATAGCGATTTTAACAATTGACATTGTCACAAAAATACCTTTACACAATCAAAAGAATTATTTAAGTTTGATTGCGACAGTGGCAAGGAAAAACTCCCTGAGATGGCAGTAGGAAGAAATCTTGGAAGGAACCAGATTCAACAAGGAACACATCCTCATTCTGGTGAAAACAGATAGCAGGGATTGATCTGCATCATACTGTGTGAGACTGGAACTTCAGTACAACAGGAGATGTGTTTAATCCAGGTCATTATAAGAGGCTCAGGTAGACTATAGGAAACTCCAGTCCTAAACTGTCGAGCAACTGCAGTAATGACTCCTCAGAAAACAGCTGTCAGAATTAGCCAAGGCCAGGATCGTCTTCGTGGAAAAGTGGAATGGTCCTCAGTCACCACACGCATCTCAGGCAGACCACACAGTGCATCCATGCTACGAAATCTCCAGCCAGAAGCAGGACACCAGGATGAGTCAGGTCCAGAGGTCAGAGAGGTCTGGATCACTGGCAGCTCAGGAGCGACATGTATAGCTCAACAGAGAGACAGGGAGAGTTAAAGCGAGAGAGGGAGAGAAAAAGGAAAAGCGAGAGAAGAGAAGAGAGCAGAAGAAAAGGAAAGATGACTGTTAGGTATGGTCACTGTTACACAATGTATAAAGTGAATGTATATTTAGCAATACCAATCATTTCACTGTCAACAAATCTGAGTGATCACTGAGAGTGGGAAAGACAGCATCTAAACATACCAGTTTACCATAACACTCTACATCAATGCTGCTGCATTCTGGACTAACTGAAGCTTGTTTATGCACCTAGCTGAACAACCAGACAGTAAGGCGTTACAATAATCCAACCTAGAGGTAAAAGCATGAACTATTTTGCATTGTTTAGTGACAATATATTTCTTATCTTGGCAATATTTCTGAGGTGAAAGAATGCTATCCTGGTAATATTATCTACATGAGCTTCAAATAAGAGTCTGGAATCTATAATCACACCGAGGTCTTTTACTGTTACACTCGATGGAACAGAAAGGCCATTTAGGTTACAGCGTGATCAAAAAGCTTGCTTTAAGCTGCTTGTGGTCCTATGACTAGAACATCTGTGTTATCAGGATTAAGCAGAAGGATGTTAATTAACATCAAATCTCTTATGTTCTGCACACATTGCTTAACTTCAGTAAGCTGGTTTTTCTTATCTGGTTTTGCTGAGACATATAACTGTGTCATCAGCATGACAATGAAAACTAATACCATGCTTACGAATGATGTTGCCCAGAGGGGGCATGTAAAGAGAAAAAAGCAGTGGGCCTAAAACTGACCCCTGTGGAACACCAAACTCAACTTGAGAACATGCAGAATAGTCACCATTTAAATCTATGATCTGATAATGATCAGTCAAATAGGATCTGAGCCAGGAGAGGGCCGTTTCCTTAATTTCTTCTACATTTTCTAATCTGTGAAAAAGAATACTATGATTAATGGTGTCAGAAGCTAATATCGAGTAAGACAAGTATAGTGACACAACCCTGATCAGAGGTCAATAGGAGGTAATTTACTACTTTAATAAGTGCTGTCTCTGTGCTGTGATGAGGCCTAAATCCTGACAGATACAGTTTGTTTATGCTATTTCTATGTACATATGAGCATAGCTGCTGTACTACCTTTTCCAGAATCTTCAAAATAAAGGGAAGGTTTGATATCGGCCTATAATTTGACAGCTGACAAGGGACAAGGTCAGGTTTCTTAATTAGCAGTTTAATAACTAAAGGATTTGGGAACATACCCACTGCTGAGTGACGAGTTGATTATTTTCAACAGGAAATTACTGTTAAAAATCTGTTATTACAGGAACTATTTGCTTGAGAAAATGTGTAGGTATAGGATGTAATTAACAGGTTGATGATTTACAGAAGAGATGAGTAAAATAAGTTTATGCTCATCAAGGAGAGTAAAGTTTTCTAGATTCTGATGTGGTGTGGTTAGTTTATCATCTGTATCAATTAAATTGTCTGGTGTCAAAGCCTAAATTTTTTGCCTAATATTTATGATTTTGTTATTGAAAAAGTTTATGAAGTCCTTACTACTGTATGTTGTTGTTGTTGTGGAGATTTCTGCAGTGGTCTTGTTTCTAGTTAATTAAGCTATGGTATTAAATAAAAATCTAGGATTATTTTTGTAATTGTCTATTAGAGTGGAGAGATACAATGCACCTTAGCAGCACTGAGAGCTTTTTTATAGGTCAGGACAGGGGCGTTTCTAGAATTTTCAGTTAAGGGGGGCTCAGACCCCATACATGTTTAACACATATTTGGCTTGTTCAGAATCAGTACTCAAATGAGTCTTCTTGATCACACACGCTGTTTACCATATAAACCTTTTTCTATGTACAGGTACAATCAGAAAAATGTAACCAGAAAACAGCATATAACTTTTAACTTACATTGATTAGCAATATAAACAACACACCTATGAGGCTGGACAATGGAATAAACTGTGTGGGTGCCAATAAT
>JAOVVB010000026.1:7642764-7654351 GCA_028570985.1 Heterobranchus longifilis
TGGCACCTCCACATCATTGCATTCAGTTTTTATTCACAATTTGTATAGTGTCCCAACTTTTTTGGAATCCGGTTTGTGTGTGTATTTATTTATTTATTTATTAATAAGCATGTTGTGGGCCACCTCAGATCCTAAAGGTAAACTTATGTGAACATGGGTGGGAATGAGACTATCTGCTTAATCAGAGAGCTGATCTTGGAGCAAAAATTGACTAATCATACCTAATGTACCTTTTTAATACCTATTGTGTCTGCTGTGATTTATTTATTTATTTTTAAGTCAAACTGATGCATCTACTAGGGATGAGTTCCATATCATGATAACTAGGTACCAATTCAGTTTGTATTGCAATTCTGTTAGCATGACAGTATTATAAATATCTCAATTCAATATAAGTTTTATAATTTTGTTACAATTCTAAACAAACTCGGCAAATAATTCACTTCTACCACACACTACAGTGCTATTGCTGCAAATGTGTAAACAATAGAGCTTGCTTCCTGCTGGAATATAGAGGAACAGCAACATTTTACCAGCTCAAATGCAGCCATATTTAAATAAATAATTTTTGGAATTAGAGTTGCAGTTAGTTTGTCTGCAAATTTGTGCATTAATTACCCCACAAAAGATTGCAGTAGATAACTGATTGGGTCCCCACGCTACCCCCATATTTTATGCCTACATTTAAATGAAAAACAAGATACTGTGTTTTACAAATCTTTTTTTTCACAAGCATTGAGTTTGAGTCAGAGTTTAGTTTCAGATGGTGATGCACATTTTCATTTACAGCTTAATATTATTCCTGAATTAGATTGATGCTCTGGATGTGTAGCTCCTTTTATTGGTGTAATGAGTCATGTTCACTGAAGGTATTTTGAACACACTCGGTACGGTATACTGTATGTAATTTTTTTCCCCCTAAGCATGATGTTATGTTCAGGACATCTCATCTCAGGTCATCTCCTGTTGTACTGAACTTCCAGTCTCACACAGTATGATGCAGATCAATCCCTGCTATCCGTTTCATCCAAAAGAGGATGGGTTCCCCGTTACCATCTCAGGGAGTTTTTCCTTGCCACTGTCAACGTCGTCCTTGGCCTGCTCATCAGGGACAGTTTTATCATTTTGATTCATACACATTCACATCTCATACAAACTTAAATAATTCTTTTGATTGTGTAAAACCGCTTTTTGCGACAGTTGATTGTTAAAAGCGCTACACAAATAAAACTGAATTAAATTATGGAAGTGTAATAACTCATAATCTCCCCAAGCCAGAACAGGGTGAGTTCTAAGGCAATGCTTTTCCCATCTTGTAATCAGTATATATATATTTTTTTTGCCACTGTTGCCTCTGGATTGCACATAAGGGATTTAAATTAAATTACTCAGAGGGAGAATTTGCCTTGTTAAAGAATGTAGCTACATTTTATGATACCTGTATTTTGCACTAATTTCTCTTATACCCCCTTCCCCCCCTCCAGGACACATTTGATATCCGGATCTTAATGGCCAAATCTGTGAAGTACACCGTTAACTTTTTAGAAGCTAAAGAAGAGGACCTTTATAAGTATGATGTTTCTAATGTTAATGTTTTGGTTCATCATGCATTGGTGTAACTTGTTTTTACTAATTAAAAAAAATAAACTATTTTTTAAGGATTATATTTTATTCTTCCCCATCCAGGATAGAGATCCCTTTTAAGTTCCACATGATGCACTCTGGGTTGGTGCATGGCCTGGCTTTCTGGTTTGACGTTGCATTTATGGGATCTGTGTAAGTTCCGCGTGCATTCTTATTACCCTGAGACTTATTTGAATGCCGGAACAAAAAAATATATAGTTTTGTTTCTTTCTCCACACAGGATGACTGTGTGGCTCTCCACAGCGCCCACTGAGCCCCTGACTCATTGGTATCAGGTGCGCTGTCTGCTGCAGTCGCCACTCTTCGCTAAAGCGGGAGACACCATGTCAGGCACGGCCCTGCTCATCGCCAACAAGAGGTTATAACACTTCACAAATGCATCCTCCTATTTTCCCCTTTTTCCTGGAAGTGGATTCATTAACAATATATTTTTGGTTTAGGCAAAGCTATGACATCAGTATTGTTGCTCAAGTTGATCAGACTGGCTCCAAATCCAGCAACCTCCTGGATCTAAAGAACCCATTTTTCAGGTGAGTTAGTGCATTTTGTAATAACTGGATAATTTGTTACAGATCGAGGTATATACGTAATTCATGTTTTGTTCATCAGCCAAAAACACCATCTTATCTTTTGTGTTCTCTTTGTTCAAATAGATACACAGGCACCACCCCGAACCCTCCTCCTGGATCACACTACACCTCCCCCTCTGAGAACATGTGGAACACTGGGGGCGCCTATAGCATGAATCAAGGAATGGCTGTGTCTGGTAATGCACACCTTTTAACAGTGAATACTGATCTGTATGAAATTCTTTAAAAAAATTTAAACGGTGTTCATTTTTTTTTTTCTTTAACACCTTCTCAGGAATGCCAACAGCTTATGACCTTAGTACTGTCATTGGTGGCAGCGGCTCTACAGTTTCTCACAATAACCTCATCCCCCTTGGTACAGACACGCATGCACGTACGGAAATGCACGCACACCCCACACATACACACAAGACATAAATGTACACAGACATACAGTCAGACATCATTTTTAGACTGCAGAGGTGCCAATATCTAGGTCTAGAACACTTTTTGACCTTTTGCTATGGTATAGGATCCACTTGACTCTATACCTATGCAGTGATTCATGATATATTGATCCCTATTTATGTTTGTTGCTATTGTTTACATGTATATGGAAATAGGGCCAGGTCACACACCCACTCCATTTTTAAAAACTTTTACAGAATGTTCTGGGAGGTTTTAAGTGTTTTTTTTTTTTTTTCTTCTTCTCCCCCCCCTCCCTCCCCCCACAGTGAATACAGGGATTGTTAACCACACTCACTCCAGAATGGGCTCTATAATGAGCACAGGAATTGTCCAGGGTATGTTTATTCTTTTTCTAATAAAAGAATTACCTCTTACCATAAAATGCCAGCTATTATAATAATAATAATAATAGTAATAATAGTAATAATAGTAATATTAATATATAACTGTTATATATGCATTATTATATTTTTAGTATTACCGTAGTATGCCATTTAGTATTAAACTTATTGTTGCCCTTTTTTTTCCCCTCCAGGAGCTACAACTCAGCAGGGTCTGACCAACAGCAGCACCCACTATCCCGTCACTAACCAGTTCACCATGGGTGGCCCTGCCATCTCAATGGCCTCACCCATGGCTATCCCAAGCAACACGATGCATTATGGGAGCTAAGGCCCATCCCTGCTTCCCCTTCCCTTTGCATGTCCAGTTTCCCAAACTGACCACAGCCTAAACCAGATTACCAAATCCAGTGCTGCAGCATCTGACTGTGACCTTCTCCCTCTCTCTCGTCTTGATGTATATTCGTATATAAATATATATATAAAACCTCTTTCTCTGTCTCTTTCCGTCCCCCTTCCCGTCCTACAATGCCAGCCTTTGCTCTGTATTGGACAGTCGGAGGTGCGATGGAACACTTTCCGCCGTCAGTAGTACAGTTCCAGGATTAGCCAAAAGGAGGCAGTGGACTGTATTGAGCTTTGGGATTTAACAGATTATTTTTTTTTTTTTTTTCAAAAAAAAAAAATAATAATAATCAAATGTACATTCATACGAGAGACACTCATTGAAACGTCAGTGATGAACTGTTTGTTATGAACCTGAGGGTTATGGCAGGGCTGTCTTGCGGTTCCTGCATCATCATTTTTCTATTTTGTTCACTTTCTCTGCATCATGTCAGACTGTCCAACGTCAACTTTTGGCATAAATATAGTCTCAGCAAGCTTGACCTTTCTAAACATTTGCAGTTGAGCTGTGAATCAAACTTAGACCGTTGATTCGATTCAATTTGCTTTTTGGGCATTGTGATTTTCGATTCAATAGCACGAATATTTACTATCTGAATTGTCTCAAACATCTATTTTTCTTTACAGATTTTAAAGTATTAAAAACTACTAAAAGTGTCTAGTATGCTTTTGAATGCAGTGAAACTTGTGCTGGTGAGTCTAGTGCAAAGCAAATCACCTTTTTCTCCTGCCTAATCTGTTGTGCCACACTCCTGTTCAGTAGGTGGCAGAATTCTCAAAATGCTCATAAACTTAAAGGTAGATGAGGTGATAATTTCACCAAAAAGTGAAAGTTTACTTAAAATGTTCAAATAGTGTGCATCGAAACTGAATCGAAAAACTGACTCGTCCATTCAATTAATTGAATCGATCAACAGAAGATCAATGAGATCGCATAACTGATTAAATCATGCAGCTCTAATTTGCAGTGCAGCTGGATTTTCTGTCTGGCATCCGTGAACATTCAGGAACTGTCATTGCCTGTATGAACAGTAGTGTAGATAGTATACATGCTTTGTAGCTCATTCCATTCCAGAGCTGATTTTTTTTTTTTTTTTTTTTTTTTTTTTTAACCATAGTATAGCCCCAGATGTGTGCAGCTAATTGATTCCCTTCTGCACAATGCGGTTAGCAAAAACTAACCAAGCCTATAGCTAATGGGTATTTGAAGAAGCTCCTGTTCCAGAGATCTGCATCTACACACTCTCCAGCCTTCCAGGCACAGTGCTGAAACTCGAATGGATTTCATGAGGCATTAGTTAAGGAAGGGGACAGAAGAACCGGATGTCAGGCTCTGCACATACCCACCGGCCCCTGGAGTGAGACAGTTGTTTGGATCAGCAGGATCCTAGTTTACATCCCCCAAACCCTTCTGTTTTTGACCTGTGTGTATGTCATGAATTTTTTGTTAATCAAAGGTCACTCATCAAACCTCTCGGCTCCTTGAACCCTTCCTTTTTACCTGTCCCAGATTTCCTACCTCCCCATGCTGGGCATTGCCTAGAGAAAGACTTTTGAAAAGGTATGCATTGCTTATGTCACTCACTTATTTTTTTTATTTTTTGCCATTGATTTGATTTAGAAATTGAAAGTCCTGTTAGTTTGTAGAATTTTCCCCCTTTACACCTCCATTTCACAAGAAAAGCAACAGGCTCAAAAAAGAAAAAAAAAACCCATGCAAATTAAATGTTGGAGACTTCCCTTTAAAGTCTGGCTTCTTGTGTAAAAGAGGCCACATGCTGTACATTGTTTATTTACGTGTAAGCAGAGAGAACTTTCCCACCGATCACAATGTAGTTACACCGTCCAGTTTATACAGTTCTCACACAGATCATATGAAGTGAAAAAAATTTAGATGAAAGTTGGGGTGAAATTGCAATAATCTGTAGCAGTGCACAATTCGGTCACCCTGTTGAACAAGATCCAGTTTATCCGGATGTTATTTTCTGATGTTATTTTCTGATGTTGTCGCCCTACCATGAGGAATAATGTGGTACAGCCTTTTTTTTTTTTTTTTCTTTCAGTCAAAGCAGGTCTAAAAAAAATAAAGTACGAATTTTAAAGGCTCAGGTTAATGTCCGATTCCGACTAGCGCAGCACCGATTTTAAATTTATGGTAGAACTTGTCCCGATAGTAAATGTCATTTAAAAATGAGCAAGAAACCTTAAAAAAAAAAAAAAAAAAAAAGGTTTCTAAATTTTGAACAAGATTTTACCCAAACGCCAATATGATCACAACTACATTTTTGTTTTGAGCTCAATATTGATGACGGAGACTGTCCTGTTTGGGTTAAAGGGGAGTGTTTAAGTCGGTCATTACCAATATGTAATACATTTCATTTTTACACTTAATTTACATTTAAACCTTCATCCAAAATTACATTCCATATTAACACAAACCTAGGTTTTTTTTTCAACCTGTAAACAAAATTTTCAAATATTTTACAAAGAAAAAGAATGTCACATAATGAATTATATTTATAGTAACAGGGCTTATTTTGAGCACAAGTACCCCAACACAGATGCGCAAATCTTCAAACTATATATTCATAATAATTTGAGTAAATAGATTTACCTTCCAGTTACCCAAGGACAAATTTGAGTCCATGGCGGCTGAAAGTCTTTCCATCTCCATATTGCCCATGAGATTTTCAGATCAGTAGTGCACTAAGAAATGGGGTTTTATACTAGTAGTAACATTTTTCCCCTGGCCCGAGATCATCGCTGGTTAGTTTAATTTGCTCGCAGTGGTCAGTGCCGTGTGATTCAGAATCGAGGGAGTCAGTGGAGAGATGGGTGATTGAGTTTTCACTGCTGTTTGGAAGAAGTATAACTGAAACAGAGAACATCAAATAGATCATGATGAGGACGGGTGCCTGAGTGTTTATACATTTAGTCAACACAGATCTAGACTGAAACCAGAGTCAAACATGACTACAGACTGGCTTCTAATGTATAACCTTGAACACAGAAATATGACCAGGCAAGGGGTTTGCATTCACATCATTCAGTTTTAACGAGAGGGAAATTACTGGGAACAGATGGTACACTTGTTTGGCCGAATGCAAGATTGCTTACTCTCCAGTTTAATATTCCTTTAAAAGGGAATTGGTGAACTCGAGGCAGGTAGTCCTATAGGTTTTACAGGGTGTGTATAAAGTCTGTGCAGTTTTTATATATAATTTTCACACACAGTTGCAGTCACAAGTTATATACACTAATCATGAACCATCAGGACTCATGCCAGGACTATCATGGCAATATTGGGCTTGCATAAATTTTTTTAAACTGTCATTCTGGGGAAGAATTACTATATAACAAACATCTTTAATAGAAGAAAACCCCCAAGAATCTGGTACTCAAGGTTTAATTTTTTTTGTGCTTTGTAAAATCACAGTGACAACATTTATACATGCAGCACACCTAATTTTGGGGTCAATGTCTTTTACAAGTTTCACCTTTTGAAGATGCCTTTGGTCACTGGTTGGGTTCTGGGTGCATATTTGACCACTCTTCTTGGCAGAATTAGCAGTGTTCAATGTTTGTTGGTTTCCTGGAACGAATCTAACTATCCAAGTATAGTCCACAAATGTTTGATAGGGTTGAGTCTTCAAAAGGTTGAAGTTCGCCTGCTTCATCCATTCCACAACCAACCTTCATGGGTGTTTGGGCTAAATGTCATAATATAATTCTGAAATAGTCCACTTTGTGCAATGAATAGAGACAGTAATACATTGGATTGACACGGTGTTGGTCAATTCAATAAAATCCTGTCAAATAAATGCTTGTGATGCTGGCACAGGGAAGCCTCCAGCTGTAATCAGTCATCATTAACAACGTTGAGAAGTCTTGAGAATTAAGACATTTTGGGACTTTAAGGACCACTGATTTAATAATCTAAATCGGATCTATGCATAATTCTTTACCATCAGTTGATTTAAAATAATAATAATAAACCTTTGTGCTCCCAATTCTTGGGATTTTTTTTCTATTAAAGATGTGTTGAATAATCTTTCTGCCCCAGAAAAAGACCAGTTCAAAGAAATCACTAAAAGGCTAATATTCCAACTGTGTGTGTTTTGCAGTAACCCATACCTACTATGGTACCTAATGATTAAAATCATGCAAATACTTTATACTCACCCTGTGTTAGTACTTTCATATATTTGAGCAAATTACCTTGCAGCCGATCGCTAGCAGAGCGTGGAGCAGCACAATGGCTGCCATAACAGAGAACGCTGTCGTTTTGCTGTCGTCACGAACTGCTGGCCAAAAGGTGATGACCAACACTGAGCCAGAGACCAACATGGCAATCAGAATCAAGAGCCACTGAAGCCATCCGAAGGGAATGATCCATAATATCTTAAAACAGGATAAGTGGGGCAATGTGTGAGGTATAGTTTTTGCAGGAAGTTGTAATTTTCACAACAAAAAAAGCTCCTCTGCACAATGTACTGTAAAGCAAAAGCATATGTGCAACAGTCTGGGAAAAACCCAATGGATGACATCACATTTGGCCTTGTGTTACGAGCTAGTTATGACTGTAGCCGTAAATAAGAGAACCTGGACAGTTCAGAATGATTTAAAGCAATTACTAAGTTGTTTTAAAATGGTATCATCAGATGTGTTTTCTTGCTGAAGGTGCTTCCGTGACTCTTTCCCAATACGCTTTGAATGGGTTTTGGCAAGCAGCTGCTCTACATTCTTCACCCATGCTAGCAACCTACAGTTAGTGCGATTAATGACTGTTAGAACACCTGGGCTGTGGAGTGAGGTAATTAAATGCATTAACGAGTAGTAAATATAGCAGAACTGACTGGCGTAATCGGCAATTAATCAGCAACTTTTTTTTCACCTTATGTTGATTGATGGCAGTTAACTTTTTTTCATAAAGTGTACATCACAACTATCTCTGTATATTTATATAAGTCTAGGTAGATATTAGAGAGTGTCAAAGTTTGTCCATGTGAAAGATTTTCTCAGGGCACCACAGACATATACCATAGAGAAACACAGGCAGTTTCCAAGTGTTGGAGGCTCTAAGCCTATGTTTACATTACCAGCCTTAAGAATCTCGTATCAGATTCTTTTAGGGCTGTCTGAAAGCGCAAATCTGATCTGAGTCACTTTTGTATGTGGTTCTAGATGGGAGATACATATACATGACCATCCTGTTGGTATAAAAAAGTTAGCAGGCACATATTGCAACTATTTGCTTAGTTGAAGAGTTCTCAAACGAAACTGCTAAATGCAGTTTTATGTGAACCTGACTGTAGTGACAAAACTAAAGGTTTTAAAAGCAAACTGAAAGCAACCAATGAAGTGGCCAGATACCGTGCCTTTTTATGGTGAGCATGATGAACGCATCATGCGACACATTTCTTTGCAGATGTGTGGGTCAAATTAGAAGCATGATCACATTAAGCAAACAGGTCACTATAAAAACATGAACAGTATTTAAACAAAAAGGACCTTGGTCAGTAAATCATATATGGGCAACTTTTACCTGCAGTTTGAATGTAGCCTAATGGATTTTGCAGTGATCAAACTTACAGAAGTAGGAATGTAAATGAAGAGAGAGTAGCCATAGACGCACACCGTCTCCAGAAAAGAGTAGGCACTCATCTGTCGCGAGGTGTTCTGTCGCCAAGTCATGAAGCCCCACACACCCAGCGGTACAAGCCAGGCGTAGAGGAACACAGCAAGTGCTGCAATCGTCACTGTTAGACGTAATAAAAGAGCAAATTCAATACATTACAGGGCAACATGGTCTTATTTTCAATCTGTTCTTAATGTCTCCTCACAATATTCAACAGTCTGTTTGTTTGTCCTTGGCTTCAAACTGAAGTGGATATGATAAGACAACAGCTTTAAGTACTTTTTTACTGGGTACATTTTTTTTTTATAGCCCTCATATATTTAAGTGAAATATTTAAGTGGAATGTTTACGTTTCAAAGTTTGTGCAGGGCTGCAGTTTCAATAGCTACAGATCCATCTTTATTATAAAGAAATTAATTCATTATACCAAAGCAAATTGATGTCATCAAATAGGGTTTATACTTAAAAGTCTCAAAAGTTGTTTAATCATGTGATCCCAGTGCTGAGGGTAATTCCGACTGTAAGGCAGCTTTAAACTAATAGTGCAAATTCTAATATAGTCTACATCTTAATGTAAGTGGATTCCACCTGACGGTTCTTTTACCTCTGTGGAACTGCGGTCTATAGTGATAGTGAGGGTCACCCATCTGACTTAAAAAGGTAGAGAGGTTCCCACTAATGGCCACGGAAAAGACTAGCGAGACACATATCCAAAATGGCCCTGTGCATAGAGAAAGCATTACAAGTGTAATAAATTTTTCATAAATATCCATCATTTTGAGCTGCAAATTATAATAAGTTACAGAACAAGAATTGTTCCTTACCGTATAAATCTGGGTTACTGCGAATGTGATGTTTGATGAAATTCCGTCCTGGTAAAGGTATAAGTGACCCTTTAATCCTGTCCAACACCTAATGCAAAAAGGGAACATCTCATTGATCAAGTCATAAATGAGAATTTCAAGTAAATTTAAATGTCCCAATGTTCCATACCTGCACGGTATCAACATTGAAAAAAGACTGATAGTATTCAAATGTCCAGAAGCTGCTGGTTTGCTTTTCACCTCCGAGTAACTGCAATTAAAACAATACAATAAGCAATCACAATCCAGTACTTCAACGATATGTGACTTATGATAGGAAACGCACCCCGGAGCTCTCTTGCTGGTTCTCCTCATCATCTGACAGGTTCAGTCTTACATCTGAGGAAGAGGTGGGAGCTGCACCGGTACTGCCTGGAGTGGAGACGCTGATTGTGGAGGCTCCTGGGTCAGCAGACAGAAGATCTGTAGCCTCCTCAAACTCTACATAGGTAGAGAACATACAGAAAAGCAGGCTTTAGAGCTACACTACCAGTCATGCTGGACCAAGAAAACTGTTTTTTTTTCCCCCTCCTTATTTCTGGTGAAGCTTGTTGAAAACATGCCACTTCGAAGCTTTATGAGGCAGCTACACATTAGAGGATTTTCCTGAACAGAATATTGATACTGGAGAAACATTGTTGATATTTGAACTCAGCAGCCTAACAAATACATTTCCCCATTTAGGACTCCTTCAAAAGGGCTAGCTGACCAATATTAATAGCAAATGGCTGGAACAGTGTTGTATGGCGTGATCTGCACCACTTTTTGTTTCCTGTTTGCAGAATCAGGGCTGTATATGAGCACCAGGTTTTTTTCAGCCCACACACAGACTGGACCGCTAGCAGACTGTGAGAAGATCGTCACCAAATTTGACAAAAAGTGTACCGAATTAGAAGTGTGATTAGGTGTACTCCTTTTCTACACGTGTAAGTTCTACATGAAAACAACTCGGCATCAAGGAAAGAAAAATAAGGACTTTTATAATTAAATTGTCTTAACACATTCAAATTAACATATTGTAAATATAACAACAATTAGCGCTGAACTGCAAACATCATTGAAGTAATGTGGTCAGAAAAAAAAAAGAAATCATGAATGGAAATCAGTTAAATACTTGTTAAATATGGTAAATTTAAGTGCTTTTCCTTGCAATGTGACCAGAACTCACAGGATTAAAACATGTGCAAACAAACGCGTCATATGGTTTGATAAGTCCAGACTGACCCTATTCCAGAGCGATGGGCGCATCAGGGTAAGAAGGGAATGCACCCAGCATTTATAGTGTCCAGTGTACAATGTATCTGGAGGACGTGTTATGACATGGGGTTGCTTCTATTGGTCAGGTCTAGACTCAATATTATTATGTTGCAATAAAATGAAGTCAGCTGATGACCTGAAGGTACTGAATGACCAGGTTATCACATCGGTGGAGTTTGTCTTCCCTGGTGGCACAGGCATATTCCAGGATTAAAATACAAACCGGATTCCAAAAAAGTTGGGACACTATACCAATCGTGAATAAAAACTGAATGCAATGATGTGGAGGTGCCAACTTCTAATATTTTATTCAGAATAGAACATGAATCACGGAACAAAAGTTTAAACTGAGAAAATGTATCATTTTAAGGGAAAAATATGTTGATTCAAAATTTCATGGTG
>JAOVVB010000026.1:7655746-7666345 GCA_028570985.1 Heterobranchus longifilis
TCTCAGTTTAAACTTTTGTTCCGTGATTTATGTTCTATTCTGAATAAAATATTAGAAGTTGGCACCTCCACATCATTACATTCAGTTTTTATTCACGATTTGTATAGTGTCCCAACTTTTTTGGAATCTGGTTTGTAGTAAAAGAGTGGTTCTGGGAGCAAGAGGAATCATTTATACACATAGATTGGCCATTGCATTATGCATTGTGATTAAAGCTAAAGGAACAAAATATTTGTATATATCCAGCATGTCCAAATTATCTAGCTTTACCCTTCTGACACTGAGAATTACCATCAGAGCTGGAGATAGATCAGATTTGACACTGACATTTTTAATTCAATCCACTATATACAATAAAAGATAAGTCATAATATTGACATTATGCAACATCATTATAGAAAAATGCCATCACTAAAACATTCTCTGCTCCAAGGAAGCTGATGTTTTTTTCTAGTATTGGCTGTGTCAAGTTTATGTTTTCCCTGCATTTGCAGAGGATTTCTTCTGGATTCTTGGGTTTCCGCCCATTGTCCAAACATGCAGTTAGGTGGACTGGCTACACATAAATCGCCTAGTGTGGTTAGGTGTGTGAATAACCATTAGTGAAGAGGCCTCAATTTTGCATTCTTTTGCAATTAAATACAATAATTATTATGAGACAAATGTATCCTTGACAAGAACTTGAGTTAAAATTAATAATTTTGAAATATTTACAGGAGCATAATTTTTTTTCTCTCTTTTCTTTTTTTGTACATGCTCTTTCAAGTTTGTGCAAAATGTATCAATTTTAGATTAAATAAACACAATTAGGCATGAGGAAAACCATTAATCAAGATGTACATTTTTTTTTATATTTCCAAATTGTAGATTAACAAAAGAAAATCTCAGATTTTTTATGTGGAAAGTCTCCCTACCCCCCATGACACTGCATCAGGATAGGTGGTATAGAAGATGAATAAAAAGAATTTATATTACATAGCCAAAAGTTTGTTTGAACATAATATCTCACATGCTTTTTGATCAACCTATTCCAGATTTAGTTTTTGCTTTGGTAATGACCACTACTCTTTTTGTAAAGCTTTTCACTAGAATCTGAAGCATCACTGAGAGGATTTGTGATGATTCAGGCAAAAGAGCATGACTGAGATGAGGCACTGATGTTGGGCAATGGGACCTGGGGTGAAGTCTGTGTTGCACTTTATTTCAAACTGGTTCAGTGGGGTTGAGCTGCAGGGTACTCGAGATCTTCTTACTCCACCTATAACAAACCATGTCTTTTTGGAGGGGCAGTGTAATGCTGGAACAGGTTTGGGCCTTAAGGGAAATTGTAATGTACAGGATGCATCTGTATGCTGTGGCAACTGTGTGCTTCCAAATTTGAGGCTACAGTCTGATGAACAACACGCATACTTGGTCCACAAACTTTTGTATGGAAGTATAACAGTGCCAAAATTTCTAAAAGAAAATAGCATGCTGAATTACGTGGAATAAACGTTGCAATAAAAAAATGTTAGAATTTTTCTGCATTGCACTTTGATCTGAATGGGGATTGCACCATTTATAATGCTTGAAAATTTTCAGCACTGTAATTGATTGCAGTTCAAGCATTTAAAAAGTTAGTACAAAAATATTGACCTTACTAAATTGCTATTCAAGAATATTTTCACGTTTTAAAAATACCATCTTTCAGATCAAACTAGAACGCAGAAAAATTCAAACATTTTTAATGTGACAAGTTTGTTCAGTTCATGTAATTCAACATGCTGTTTTGCTTTGAGGAATTTTGGCACTGAGATACTTTTAGACATTTGTCCACATATTGTATCTTCTTGCTATACATTCACATCAAATCCAGCACCCACCTTGAAACTTCAGTTCGTCAGCCATGCTGTGAGATCAGTGCAGAGTGTTAATCAGTGACTGCAAAGAAAACATCTTACTGTCAGTGCTGTGATGATTCAACATGATCCAACAGACTGTACATTACATTACAACCACTTTCACGTGAAAAAAGCTAAGCGACGCTGCTACACGACATTAAACCCCGGTTTCCCCACATGACAGTTTTCCTTCATCAATATAAACTGACCTGAGAACTAATTTATTTTCATTAAACAGTAACTTACCTGCCGAGCAGAGCAGCCAGTCCTCTCAGGCAACCTTTAATAACAGCTGGTTAGTGAAAGGGGAACCTCTCGTTTACAATATCACATATGCTAAACAGCTAAGTTATAGCTAAGCATCAATAAGTCTAGACACCGAACACTAATGAACTAACGCGTAAATACTGCCATATTTATATAACGTCATGATTAAAACTGGTCTCGCGCATGTTCCACGTCATCTCCTGCCTCAACGTGTATCACAATATGGTCACGTGACCGAGTTCATCTCCTGGGCGACACGCAGGGGCGCACGTTTTATACACAGGGGAAAAAGTATGAATTTTTATACACAGGACGACAAATTCTTATATTTTATAATGTTTATAAAATGTATGTCTATATTCATATTTTATAAACATGTTTTTTATAGATATTATTATAATTATCTAAACACATCAGAGCCTAATAATATCCATTAGGCTATCCATTTAGTTCTAGGATATAAATTCATTTTTAAATAATATTATAAATAAATTGTAATATTATACGCTTATTCATTTCCCCCCACTTTTTACGTTTTTTTTTTTTTTTTTTTTAACAATTACATGTTACTATAAAATATAAAGAGTTAGTCATTATGACTGTCTTGATTATACCGGAAACATATAATAGTTTTTCCGGTTCGATGATATACCGCATGACTCTTAAAATGGATGTATCTTAAACCTTTTAGTACTCCCTGTGTATGCGCACTAGGTGTGCGGTGTAATAAGTGGCATTTGTACCCTATGTAGCGCCCTGCATTACCGAAAGAGAGCAGTTTTTTTTTTATCTTACCCCGCACGGGCGCTGTGGCTAAGGCGCTAACATGGCTGCCCTGAGGAGATGTTGCTCCACTGTAGCTGCTGCCACCAGCAAGGGTACGAGATGGGAAAGACTGCGGGACAGCCGTGCAGGTGAGTTTATTAACTGGTAGAAGAACGGGTGATATTTTTATTAATGTTTATGTTTTAATTGTCTTCACCTTTGTGTATCTCTAAATATGTTTTTCCTACTGTCTCAATGTGACACTGTATGTAACTGCCATGCACAAGTAACCTTACTTGCTACTTGTTATTGTTTAACTTTATTACTTTTATGACAAATGCTTATATACTTATCTTGTTTTTATCTAATTGTGTGTGTGTGTGTGTATGTCTGTCTGTCTGTCTGTAAGGACTGTAATTGATTAAATTGATTAGATAAATATTTAAATTTGCTTTCAATTCAATTTTATTTATATAGCGCTTTTAACAATTGTCATTATCGCAAAGCAGCTTTACAGATAAAAAAAAAAAAAAAAAAGCAAATGAGTGTGAAAAGTGTCAGATCAAGGGGGAAAAAAACCCCTGAGATGGCAATAGGAAGAACCCTTAGGGAGAAACTTCAGACTCAGCAGGTAACCCATCCTGATTTGGGTGATAGCAGGGTTTGATCTACATTCATACTGTATGTTAGAAGGCTGGAGGTTCAAAATAACATTAGATGTGTTTATGTTAATATAGAGTCTGGTTTCGTTATTGGAGGCTCAGGTAAAATACTGTAGGATTTCAGTCCTGATCTATTGAGTGACTGCAATCACAAGTCATCAGAGAACAGCTGTCTGCATCAGCCTAGTCCAGGAACGTCTTAATGGTAAAGTGGAAATGTCCCCAGTCAAGCAGACCACATGGACCTCCATGTAACGAGATGCTTTGAATTTTTAGATGAATCCAGTGCTTATGTTCCTTGTCTGAAACACAGAAGATAAGAAGGCAATGACTACTTACAGACACTGATATCAACCAGCAATCAAATGAAACTTACTATAACAAACACTAATAATACTACTTCTCAGCTTCAATATTCTTGTCAATAAAAATCTGTTAAATTTCTTTGACAGGTGTGTGGTGCCGCAGTCTTCTGAGAGACTATAAGGAAGCATGCCGTGAGATATTCGTTGGAGCGTCCGAACGCCCTTTAAAAGCCAGCCTTTACGCAGCTTTGTTTGGAGGTGCATACGTGTGTTACTACACCAATCCAGATGAGATGTCCTTCCAGTCTCGAATACTAGAGACCTCCAACCAGCTTGCACTCCTATCTCCGTGGATTCGAAGTGGCATGTCGGATGGGCATGTGCAGAGCTTGGCAAAGCTGCGCCACGAGGGCCGGTTGCGATACATCAGCCTGGGGATGATCTCATTGGTCTACATGGCTGACTACGATCCTGAGCCCAGCCTGTATGAGGCACGGTGCTCTGCGCTTTCCGTGCCCTGGGCACAGTTGCCTCAACGTGTCCTGGACGTAGGCTTTGCAGGGCGCTGGTGGGTGTTGGAAAACAAAATGGAGAACTATGATATAAATGAGGAGGAGTTCAAGCATCTCCCGGTTGCCCTGCAGACCACAGCAGTCCCTACAGCACAGGACACTGAGAGAAATGAGAGACTGCACCAGGAATCCTGGAAGGCACTGGTGATGGAGGGAGAAGAAGAAATGGACAGTGTGAAAAAAGGCGAGGAGGTAGTAAGGGAAGAAAATGAGAGCAGTGCAAAACAGAACTTTTAATATTGTTCTTGTGTTTTGTTGAAGAACATTTGCTGATTTGGACCCGTCATGTATGATTCAATGAATTTGTGTATATGGGCCTGGAAGGGCTTATCTGGACTTTCTTATTGTGGCGCTGGAGTGAAAAGTAAAGCAAAGGTGGCAAAGGATCTGATGATGAAATCAATTTAATTTAAATCACTGTGCTTCTGCTCTGCTTGTTTTAAGTCTCAAAATGATAAGTAACTGCATTCAGTTTAGTACTTACACCCACATTTACCACACTGAATTCCTTTGTATTAAGGAACACTCTGACTGACAGTGGTAAGGCTGTTTCTGTGCCCAGGTTGACAGCTCCTCCCTGACCCTGTCCATCAATGTACCACTACTGAGCAGAAATGAATTGGAAAGTGGAATACTCACAGCTTAGTGTGACACTGACTCTAGTGCAGGAGTATTCAAGTGAAATTTGAAAAGCTTCTCATGCATACAATATCTTACTTACAAACCAAGCTAGTCATGTGGAAACTCGTGATTATTTTTTTTAATTTCACATACCCTGCTCAGTTTGCTTAAAGAGTTTGTTATATTCACATCTTGACTGTGAATTACCAGTTAACAGTGTTACCAGTGTGTATTGTTGATGGTGGGATTTTTATAGAACCAGTGAAGGCTTAGAGGAAGATAAAGAGTAAGCTCTAACGTCTAACTGTACACACAATACATGGAACAGCATAGGTGTGTCTTATCAAGTGCTATGTAAGTGTAAATTTTGTATAATAACCACAACAACTGTGTCATATAAACTGACTAGCCTCTTCCATGTCTTTTTCATTGACCTTTCATTACTGGCGTCAATAATGGCATAAGGATGAGGCCAAATGTTTTCATACACCTAGGCTAAAGCTACTCAGTGTCAGTTTTTCACAAAACTAACTTGTGCAATTTAATCTTTTATTGGTTGATTCAATTAATTGAACTGATAGGACAGTTTTCAATTCAGAATTGATTCACAGTAATTTAAATAATTAAGGTAAACGTACACGTGTTAAATGGTGTAATATAATATAGACAAATTGCTTAAAAAACCCACAGCTTTAGCAGAAAGTAGAAACCCTTTGCATCTTCTGCAAATTCTCATGTTAAGCAAGAGTCTTGCTTTTTCAACTTTTGAATTAATGACACCTAATAGACTGGAGTGTGGAGCATAACATTTGCAGGGGAAAAAAAACCATTACATTGTATGGGACATGTATGGGAGCCTTTCAGTGTGTATTAAATGCGTTAATGTTTTTTTCTCCTGAAAAAATACTTTGAAAGCTTAAATATAGCTGCTTGAAATAAATACATTTTAATACTTTAGTTGCCTTAAACTTAAATGCTTTAAACTTTAATGCTATTTAATCTAATTGCAAATTTCAATGGCAACAAATTTAATTAAACCACTCAATTCAGTTTTATTTGTATAGGGCTTTTAACAATGGTCAATGTCGCAAAGCAGCTTTACAGAATTAACAAAAATGGAAGTAAATAAAAAATATCTACAGAAAAAAAAGCATAAACTATAACTGTCAGTTTGTCCCTGATGAGCTACCCGAGGGCAACGGTGGCAAGGAAAAACTCCTTGAGACGACAATAGAAAAAACCCTTAAGAGAAGCCAGACTCAACAGGGAACCTGTTTGGGTGATAACAGAGTGTATGATCATAAACCAGTCACTGCTATATCAAATCCAAGGTCTATCTATATATGATAGTTCTGCTCATTTCATGCTACTGTATTTTTCTTTCAGCTAGTCATTTTTCTTCTTTGTGTATGTCAGATGTTGTCAAATGTCAGTTTAACCACTGATGCAACAGTAAAATATTAACGCTGTCATCCAGAGATTGTGAGTTTAATTCCCGCGGACGCTAGCAAGGGGAAGATGTGTTAACGAAGGTGTCATGCCATTCCTCAACATTGTGTGGAAAGGTGTGGTCGGTTGGCATCGCGGCTTCATATTCCCTGGTTGGTGGTTTCTCACCTCTCACCTTGATGAGAGGGTGCCCTAACAGAGAGGCAGGTGCGAATTGATCAAGACTAAATTAAACCAAAAAAAGGTTTGGTTTTTTAGCTTTATTTTGCTATATTCCATTATTTACACACTAAGTTGCAATGAAATTATTCTGGTTGGCCAATTGCAATAAGTATCCATTTAAGCAACTCACCAAACAAACACATTTAACACATCCATACTTCTGATTCCATTTCCAGAACAACGTCCAGACAACTTAAGACACCATGAGTATCTATGCAAACAGTTCTTGGGACCTCACCGACACACCTTATTGTTCAGCAATAGAAACTGACTCACATTGTTGATGAAAGTAATTTGAGTTAAAATCTTTCACTTTTAAGAAAATAACAAAGAAACTGGTGAAGTTGTAATCATGAGGTACCAAAGTATCTACGTACACCATTAACTCGTGATTTTTTTTAATTTAAAAATTTCAATTTAATTTCAAATACCCTGATTAATTTGCTGAAAGAGTTTGTTATATCTACGTCTTGACTATGAATCACCAGTGAGTATTGTCATGGTCTGAAATGCTGTTATCTAAAAAAGAATCTCCTTTTCATAAGACCAGTATTTAAAAAAAAAAAAAAAAAAGCTATTGTGATGTTCTCAGGAGAAATTGAGCTGTTTTGGCTTAATTATCGCCACTACTTTTGGGGAAAAAAGAGTGAGGTTTTATTCTGAAGAACACCATCGTGTGGCTCTTACAAATCCCTGACCTGAATCCCATTTAAAAAAATTGTGGACATAAATGAAAACCTGCCTGAGTGCACCAATTCTGTCTAAAGGAGTGAGTAAAAATCCCAGCTAACTGTTGTGACGCTTGTGGAAGCCATTTCATTCAAGTCTAAGCAATTTAAAGGCAATGCCACCAAATACTGTACTAAAAAAGTAAGCGGTAATAAAGATATACAAAGTCAAACTATGACTTTTGATTGGACAGAATAAAAACATATTTATCAGAGTAAAACTATCTTTATTTCTCTATATAATCCCCTGCTACACCAATGCACTTATCTCAGCATTTCATATGTGCTTGCATATCAAGTTATAAAGTTTTCTCAGTATGCCAGAGCCGTGAACACTGGCCTTGCAGGAACTTAAAATCTCAATTTGAACACCTTTAATGGCCCAAATATGTAGAAATGGCTTGGCGTGAGGGTGGGACTGTACAGCGGAAGCGGCAATAATAAGAATAATAATGCAGCCGAGTTCCTGTAATGTGCAAGTGGTGCTCGTGAATGATTGTGTGTACAGTTCCAACAAATGCATCTTCTCCGCAAGTTGGAGACAAGTTATTCGTGGATATTTAACGGTCAGGGGTTCCACTCGCCGAATGTTTACAGGAATGACATCAGTGGGCTCTGAGCCAGCACGTCTGGGATCGTCATTCACGAATGTACGGCCTTCTTTAAAACTTTTTCATCATTCTAATGTTTTACTGTGGCTAAGGGTCTCATCACCGTCATACTCATTTATTCTGTGCTTAAAGTCTCTATAAATGTTGATCAGTTTCACATCTCAAGCATTCTCAAGCAATTTCATCGCAAGTCCTGGTTTGTCTTGAACGCAATAATTTTTTTTAAATGACCTCTAAAGGAATTAAAATAGAAGTAGATATCCTAATTGGCTTAACGCAGGAAATTTACTGAAACAGTTGAAATGATTGTGGAAAAACTGAATTTGAATGTATTTACCCTGGGTGCATGTAAACACCAGCTGTATCCAGTTCTGCAGTAAAGCGGACACAGGCATGATCTTATCCTCAAAGGGAAAAGCTATTTCCTTTGCATTATAGTAGGTTGCTTTTCGTTATTCTTTTCACTAATAGTCGCAGAACAATCAGATTCCTTTGGAATTCCAGACTAGACCTGCAGGCTGTAAATGACTCTTTGTGCAGCTTCCATCATTTCTGCTTGCTCACACACCCACGCTGTTTTCAAATGGTGGGTATTGATCCTGTGGCCCCTCGTGCTGCGTTGCCTCTTGTTTCTGATCACTATCTGAACTCCAGGAAAGGATAGTATACCCTGATCGTGTCACTGAAAAATGCAAACTGATATTGTGGAAGGGGTATGATGATGTAGTATTAGGGCAAATCATTCCCATCTCGATTAAAATATATATTGAGAACCTGTTAAGAGCTAATATTTTAAATAGAGGCATATTTTATAGTCAGCATTAGTACTTTTTTTTTTTTTTAACCAAATGCTGTTTTCTTTTTCCCTCATACCCTGATCTAGAAACGTTTTTCCCTGGCTTGCACGAGCATCCATCTTAACCCCCCAGTGGAATACAAGTTGTCTGGCTGTAGCATAAGCCTTAGGCTTGCCCTAACTCCTTGTAACCTTATCCCACTTCAGCATGGCAATAAACTCACTATAATGTGTTCAGTGATGTCATTAATGCACATCTACACAGTGTCTCTGTGAAGTATCGTCTGTCTCTCTGTGATCCAGGGATCATCAAAAGCCGAGTGCTTTCCCTTCAATAGTTATTACACCCTTTCCAATTAGTCCTGTTTTTAACTATAATTAAAGCGCTCCAACTATTGATCCTTGCGATTACATTATTATCTAATAACTGAAGATTTTTTTTTAATGGTCAAAGGAAGTGGCAGATCTTCAGCACTTGTATCCTTCTTATCTCTTAATGTGGAAATGGACAAGGAACGAGGCCTCTCTGCAGAACCCATCACTCTGAAAAACACACAGCTCAATCATTGCCCTTTTAAATGCTGTCCCGAACTTGCTTCATTTTCTTCTCCTGATTTGAGATAACGCTGCAGCAAAGAGCAGTGGGATACGCCGATAAACTCTCCATTCCATGCCGGAAATGTATTTATTAATTTCTTTTTAAAGCCTTTTTGTTTTCCATTAACCTGCTTACGTAATTATTCAGGCTTCCAATAATAATTCATTACAATTCTCGGACATAATTCGAAATAAAAGCTGCTTTGTTTATTCTAAGGCTTGCCCCACGTATCTGATTCTTCGTGCTTTCTTTCATCCTGCAGTAAGCTTCTCTCCCCCACCTCATGCTGCCTTTGCCCTATTGACTATTGACCGCTACTCTGTCAAATATGTCTCAGTAGCCAGCGCTAGATGGATGTGGTGGCGACTGCAGCAGAGGTGGAGGCTAATGATCGGTCAGTACGGCCCAGACGCTGCAGGAGAAGGTGGGTCAAAGGTCACTGGAGATAATGTTAGGATTGGGGTGCAGGGTGGCCTGGTCTGGCCATGGGTTTGACCTCATTCATTCCCCCCTTCTATCACACCATATGCAGCGTAAACTGAGATGAAAAGAAAACTGTTTATTTAAATGCATGTGGAAAATCAAGCATTTTACATCTAGCATTGTTACTGCGAAGATGACTGGAATGCTTTGTGTAACTTTAGCTGAATTAACGGTAATAGGAAGAAGGCAAGATAATGAAAAAAAATTGCTTTTTGAAGAAATAAATGGAAACCGGTCCGCATTCACAGTCTTCTTTTTTGGCGAAGAGGGTGTTACTCTAGGCTGCTTAAAATAGGTTTTGGGTCAGAAATGATAGGGTTAAATGTCTGCTGCACAGTGGGAGGAAAATGTGTGTGTGTGTGTGTGTGTGTGTGTGAGTAATTGAGAGCATCGAGGATAGTTAGTGAGAAACAGGGAGGTATAAATATAAATGTGTGTGGTGTGTGAAAAATTTTTGACGATGGGAGACAAGGCAGACTGAGCATGCATACAGACTGAGAGAGAGAGAGAGAGAGAGAGTAGGGTGGGAAAGAGGGTGAGAAAGAAGGGGGAGGGAAGGAAGGGTGGGGAGAGAGAGGGAGAGAGAGAGAGGAGGGAGAAGCAGAGCTTTCACAATTTTCATTCAAACTGACACAGCCTG
>JAOVVB010000026.1:7667813-7684246 GCA_028570985.1 Heterobranchus longifilis
ATTCTTCCTCCGAGCCCCTTCCCCCCTTGTATTTCTGCACCTTGTATGCTCGGCCACTTCAACGGCTGAACAAACACCATAGTGTAGCTGCTCATGCTACTTCCTTCAGAACTAGCTAGCTAGTTAGAGCCCACTAAAAAAAAACTTTGTTCGATTGTGAAACAAAGCTCTATAAATGCAAAGTGTAAATTTCTTGTAACTCTTTTCTCTCTTTCTCTAGCTTTCTCACTCCCTCACGTTGTCTGATCACACTGAACCTGCAGAAAGAAAAACGGATGGTCACTACCAGACAGACCCTCTTTCATAGGAAATGAGACCCTTTGACCTTTGCCAATCATTGTGTCTGGAAATGCAAAGCCTGGAATCGATCAATGCCCCCCTCTCTCGACCCAGCCAGACATGCACTCTCCACCTCTGCACCTTCAGCTCCCCATTCCCTCCCTCCACCCCCTTTCCATTTTTGTCCTTTCTAGCAAACGGAGTGCCCCCTTCCCGTTTTCCCGCTCAACCCCTGGCCCCTGCTCTGCTCCCTTCCCTTCCCCCATGATCAGATAATAGATGCCAGAGTGCTTATGTTTCGTTTCTTACAGCGCTTGGTTGCTCTACATATGACTACACTGCACAAGATAGCACTGAATGCTTAGCATCATGCTTTGAACCTTGCCGTTGTGCCGGATGTTTTGTGATAATAACAATAGGTGCATCCTGGTAACATACTTTAAATAATATAATCGAGGCTGTTGCATAATCTATGTGTAATTTTGCACCATTTCTTAGGGGGGGAAAGTCAAAGTTAGGCGAGTCACGGTGAACATTCAACGCTGTCGGTGAGTTTTCAAATGAGAGAAACCATCGAGTGTTGAGTGTACCCTGCTTCTCGAGCTCACACCTACCACGCAGGCCTTATGTGCTTCACGCATTACATGTGCAAGAGGCGCTTTGCTGCCATCCCGGCCGAAAAAGCATCCCTGACAGCATCACAGACGAATTGAAAGACACTCTATCCCTGCTCTTCGCTCATGGTCCCGATTCACATTCATTGCTGTCGGTGGGTTTTTTTTTTCAGGTTGACTCGCCGGACAATGAATGAGAACTGTGGTCTTTTGTTTCAGCTTGTCACATCGTATAAATATTTAATGCTTATCCTAATTTGTTGATAATTTGTTTTAACGTATATGGGTCAATAAAGTAGAAAAACAACACGCAATAACTCGATGCTTGAATTTCTTTTTGTTGTTGTTGTTGTTGTTGTGATTGTGCAATCAGGCTACTTTGTCCTTAATGCGGCGATTTGGTTCAGAATTTCTCTGCTTGAACCAACAAAAGAATAATTGACTTTGGAGGTGACAAAATATATCAGCCAGTCACTCTGATCTGCCTGAAGCTTGGTGCCCAAAGTAAGTGTTTCAACATCACTGACAACAGTATGTCGCAGGATACCACTGAGCTGAATGGACAATCCGGAACGTTCTGTTTTGTTGGCTGCTTTATTCTTCTTCACCAAATGATGAATAAATGGTACATCAGATGACAGACATCATCTATTATCACCACTGTTGTTTAATTAACAGTGTCTGCTGTGTGCAAATGATGCGACCACTCCACAACCTCAAAAGGAACTTGTATGTTCAGGGATACCATACCAGGCATGACATACTCAGACCTACGCTAGCAGAAGCAAAGGAACCACACTGAAGTATTCCTTATATAGAACTGCTAGTGTATACCTTGAAACATAATTAAATGTTTGGTTTTTTTAACTTTTGTGATCAGAATTTTTTTTATAAATATAAAAAATAATTAATATATAAAATTGCCTTTAACTTTATCTTATATTACACATTTTACACATTTTGGATGAGGAACCATATATGGTGATTTCATTGACGGTCAACCTAAAATTTTAAGCCATGAAATATTTTGAAAAAAAAAAAAATTGGAAAAGAAATTTGGAGACATTTTAAATTTACAATTATTTTATTGAGTGCCTTATAAAAAGTAATCTAGGGTAATCATTTTGCCAAAACATGCATAAAAACTGAATAAGTTAAAGGTACATTTATTTAAACATAAAAATGTGCAAAAATACAAATATAAAAAATGTACACACATCCCATGGAAGTTACCAAATGTGGTTCTTCCGATTAAGGGTTAAAGCTCGACCACTGATGGGTTTCGTTGTAGTTCCACTGCTTGAGACAGCAATGATAAATGCAACTAATTAAAAGAACGCTCAAGGAACCCTTGGTTTCAAGAGGATGAGCTGCAAGCAAGCCTACAGACACAGAGGACATGAAATGCAGGTTTTAACTGAATGAAGCCCTACAGCTGTGGGCTTTGTCAAAGCCGCTTCTGTTGTCTTTGAATGTGAGAGGAGAAGCACAAGGGGAATACTTAAACAATAATCACATTCACATAGTGCACATTAAAGTATTGCAATAGAATCTTACTGTCTGTCCAGTTTGGAATGATGTAAGACATTCCAGTATTTGACACTCAATTATGCACCACTGGCCAAGGCAGTATGAGGAAAGCTTATTACACAATTAGAGGGGAATTTCAGGGAAAGCAATGAGCCAAGCCAAGGGGTATTCCGATTTTGGGAAGGATATCATCTGTAATTATGAGCAATAACAGACGGAGCTTGTTTTCATTACTACAATCTGACAGTAAAATTTGCTGTACTTACTTATAATTTGTATATAGTATAATATAATTTGCTATAAAGACACACTGAACAGAAATAAAATTAACCCCACTGACAGGTGATGTAAAAACATTGGTTATCTTGTTAGCGGCACCTGTCAAGGGAACGGATATATTAGGCAGCAAGTGAATAGTCATGTCTCATAGTTGGTGTATTAAAAGAAGGATAAATGGGTAAGTTTAAGGATTTGAGTAACTTTGACTTTAGGGCCAATTGTGATGACTTGAGAAATGGTTCAGAGGATTTCCAAAATAGCAGGTCTTGTAGGGTGTTCCTGGTGTGCAGTGGTTAGTCCTTAACAAAGGTGGTCCAAGGAAGTTGGTAAACCAGCAACAAGGTCATGCTCAAACAAGCTTCATTAATAGGGGAGAAAAGGCTAGCCTGTCCAATCCCTCAGAAGAGCAACTGCTGCAAAAAATTCTGAACAATTCAATGCTGGCTACGACAGAAAGGTGTCAGAGCGCACAATGAATTGCATATTACTGTGTAGACCAGTCAGAGTGCCCATGCTGACCTGTCCACCACCAAAAGCACCTACAATGGGCATGTGAGCATCAGAACTGAACCATAAGGAAATAAAAAAAGGTGGCTTGGTTTTATGAATCACTTTTAACATCACAGAGATGCGGGTGCCGATGCATGTGTGTTGTTTACCTAGGGAAGAGATTGTACCAGCACGCACTATTAATAAGGCATAAGGCAAGCGAGCGGAGACAGTGTAATGCTCTGGGCAACGTTCTTGTGGGAAACCTCCAGACCTGGCATTCATGTGGATGTTACTTTGACACATACCACCTAAGTAAACATTGCTGCACACCAAGTACACACTTTCATGGCAATGGCATTCCCTAATGGCACACTGCAAAACATTATTTAAGTATACTTTGAGGACAATGACAAAATCAAAATCTGATTGACCTTCCAGCATTCAGGATGGATATCCAGGATGGATAAACAAGTCCAGTCCATAGAGGGTGCACTATGTACCTTTCAGGTTTTAAAAAATGTTGCTAACATCTTGGTATGCCTTGACAGCTCAACTGGTTTTAATCTTATGGCTAATTGGTGTACTGGTGTACTACGGAAATTCCATGCAAATGTCAACCTAATGGAAATGGCGGGAAAAAGTGGGGATTCCCATATTAATACACTAAAAATCCTACACATGCTTCAGTTCATTAAATGTTTACTTGTAAATAAAACATTCTATTTGTCCAATGTTGATCATTTAGAAAGTTCAAAGAGGCACAAAAACAATGAAAACTATAAAGAAAAAGAGAGGCAAAGAAAGCAAGAGGAAAATACCAAAAATAATAACAATTTGCTGATATAATAATTGAATAGTTATTTTTTTCTTAAATACTTCATGTTAAAATTCAGGCATGTTATTATGTAGTTAGTAGAGGACAGAGTCTGACACGTATGTCACATGCATAACCAAAGTTTATCCTAAATCATTTATTCCAAAAATGGAAATATTTGAAATAATATATCAAATCTACATTTTATGTGTTCATTCAAATCTTTCATGGTACAGGACTAAGACTGTCTTTAAAATTGATAAAGTTTGTAGCACTGTACTTTCGCATAAAATGTTTTTCTATTTAATGTCACAATGTCATGATAGGTATTTCAGGATGTCAATGATTATATGAATTTTGAGGATTTGTTTGTTTTTAGCTGAAGAGCTAACTGAAACCAATCTTGTCCATGCTCTGAGGCTTTTTGTTCATCGATATGAGTCCAAATGTCATATCCGTAACGCTATTTCCACTATATTTTATAGATTTTTTGAGTTGAAGATGTAGCCTTAACTACACATTTAGCCACCAAAATAGATTAATACATTCTCTCTACCCCCAGGATAGACTCCTGGTCCACCACAATCCTGGCCAAAATAAAAGTAGCTACTGAAGATGAATGAATGAATGAATGAATGAATTCATTAATATTTCACTGTATTTTGGTTGCTGTAAAGGAGACCTATTATGCAAAACATTTTCTGTTATTATAGATTTTTATGTACTGTGACCTCATATGAGAAGATCTTGTTGCTCAGTTTTACTCTAAGACCTGTGTTAACTTGTGAAAAAATAAAATAAAATATGAAACCTTTAAATTGATGTTGCATTATTATTTTACTCTCTCTCTCTCTCTCTCTCTCTCTCTCTCTCTCCATCTTTCTTTTAATGATTTTCACACACTTTTTGTTTGTGAGAAGTCTTTGGATGGACCCCACCTCTGTCTTCGCTTTTGGAGATGCCCCTAAGCTACTAATTCTGAGTCTAAGTAAAGAACTGCTGGCTCTTTTTTTGTATTTTTCTTTTTACTTCTTTGCCCCAACCACATATCTAGACTATCCCAACAGTTAGAGTAGAATAATCTTTACAAAATATACATATAATCATTTCTACAAAGAGAAGAGTTTTTTACAAAAAGTCCATACCTGGCAAATTCTAACCGCCAATCATCTCTGCCACCCCATATAGTTACATATTTCAGTGACCAACCAAAATTAGAACTATTCTCAAAGCTCCACCAGCAGCACAAACGCTCCAATGGAACATTTTGAGAGTGACCGATTTGCACACGAGCTGTAAGACTTGTGAAGACACATCACAGGTAAGGGAATAATAACATTGAAAATGTTATTTAATGTGGACTCTTATTCATTAATAATATTACTATTTTTTTAAGTAGGGATAGGATACTGCACAATATTTTGCTTGGTTTAAATACATTTGTTTAAATAAAAGGGTGATAGAGAACCTACAAACACAAAAGTAATAAAAAAAAACCTTTCAATAAATTTAATATACAGCAAAACATTTAAAATGCAGATTAAAAATGTCACACTATCACAAAAACTTGTGATATTAAGTCATGTTGATAGAGCATATTTCAATGCTCTTTTCTTCGACCATGCCAAAATACTGAAATGAAAAGTAGTATTATAGTGCAATGAATGATTGGCAGTTTATGTTGACCAATGAGATGTTTGTGGGAAGAGGGATATGCATGGACACACACACACACACACACACACGAAGACCCCATGCAGTACACCAGTGTAGCGTTACTCTGCCCGCAGCCACTGTGCTGCGGGTCAACTGAACATAAAACAATGCTGACTGATAGTGTACAATGGGAGAAAACCACATGGTGGATGGAAAACACACATCAGCAACAACTGTTTCCATTTGTTTCTGCCTAAAAGATGATTCATATTCTAATATATACAAACAAAAGTATATTATCACAGGTCAAATAAGGACCATGATTAGGTTCCTGGCACAGAATCTATGGATCAGTGACTACATATTATAAATATCACATTAACTGTTCGGATTGCTAGGATTTACAGTCGCTTATTACAATCTCCTTCCATTTTCAAAGGTTATTGGACCAACCTTCTTAAATAATATGATTATTTGTATCACTTGATGCATAAAGTCAAAGACTGCATAAAGTCTGGGACCCATGTACATCACTAATTGCTAAATTATTGAGCTGCTTTGTCAGGCATTTACTACACCAACTTTCAGTTGCTGCTTGTTTTTGAGTCTTTCTGCCTCTGGTTTTGTCTTCAGTAAGTGAAAAACATGCTCAATTGGGGTAAGGTCAGGTGTCAAACATGGTCTTTAAAAAACATTCAATTTTTTTTGCCTTGGGTTGCTTTTGTGGATTTGGTATCCTTGTAACATGAGCTCTTCCTTTACTTCTCCATATTCTTCTTTTCACCATCAATCTGGTACAAGTTAAAATCATACCAGTCACTTTAGTTGTATCCATTTATTCTTTTTAAGAATGTACCAAATTGCTGATTTAACCACTTTTAAAGTTTCTGCTGTCTCTTTGATTTTTTCTTTCTTTTTTACTTTTCGTCTAATAATGCTCTGCTTACTACATTGATCTCCGTTTGGACCACATATTTAGAGTTGCCATGCACAGCTACCAAATGGAAATTTAACATTTTGAATCAAAGCCAGACCTTTTTTCCCCTTAATTTGTAACAAGAAATGGTTATGAAACTGAGTACCATTTAGTTGTCCAGTTAATTTTAAGCAAGTAAAAAAGGAGGGGCTTTAAAAAAAAGTGGCTGTAATTCCTCAATAGTTTTAATAGTTTCATTAAATCCCTTGAATTACAGTTGAAAGTGTTCACTACAATAACACCTTGATTGCTTAATTTCAAATCCATTGTTGTATCGTACAGGAGCAAAAATATGAAAATGTTCTAATTTCCTATGATCTAACCTTTATTAAGGTAAAAAAATTATTGATAATATAGTTAAAGTTTTTTGTTCCTTAGAGCATAAATCGACAGGTACCTCAACAGGTACAAAACCACAAAACCAAGACCAAATTGGAAAGAAAGACATGATTTAATTGCAATAGGAACAACAAGGGCAAGCCTTCTTAATCAAACAGTGTATTGTAACTTGTGAAAAAATGTTGCAAACATCAGTAAACCAAGTTCAGAATACTTCAGAAGAATGTTACATACTAACAGCACAGACATTACTGTAACCAAACCAGAATAATTCAGTATACAGTAAAAATAGTTCAGTCTATACTAAGTCAACTTCAGATTATAAACATGTGCAAAATATAATCTTATATTTATTTGTCAGTTTACCTTGTACTCACAATAATGTAAATAAATAAATATGATAATTTAGTGGAAATATAATATAATTATTATTTTTCATGGTCATATCAAAAATCCAGAAATACTGTACAAGCAAACTAACAAAGATTCCAAAGAGGAACTGATTATTTTATTTTAATATTGATAGATCATGCTTACATTTTAGTGCCAATTCTCAAACCAGGATCTGTAATTAAATTTCTCGTGAATAAGTGTTTTTTTAAATTGAACATTTTGTAATGCACAGAATAATAATTTGCCAAAATGAGCAAAAGTCCAATGTTTATCACATTTTGCTGTCAAACTGTTTAATATGTAAACTGGAGTTTTGTAATTTAAGCTTTGTATTATAAGTTTATGCTGTGGTTATGAAATGGTTAAAATATAGTAAATTAAGTAAAATAAAGTATAAGTAAAACTTGCCTACTTTTTAAAAATATTACTTAATTATTGCAGATTAATATCTTAAAATAAAACAAAATAAACTCCCAAGGTCTTGAATAACCAATGAGTACCTCGGGACATGGGAAACTGAAAATAGTTTCGATCTTTTCCTCTAACAGCACATACTAAAATGTTTGCTTTCTTTCTGATTTTATTGATTTGCCAGCCATCAAAATTTTTGCAGTATACCAGCTTTTTCCTCAAACCATAAAATAGAGCCTCATACTGCAGAAAATGTATTTTTTTTGAACGAAATACTGGTATTCGAGGCTCCTTCTGTTAATTTTAAAATAAACGTTTCCTTACAGAAAAGAAATAACATTGTTATTTTTATTTTATAAACACTATTTATAGTGTTATATATATATTATTATCTATACTATTTATAGACTATTTGACTATAGTCCCTATTTTATTTTTATGTATGCAATATGCATTAACTTCTTATGAGTTGTTACTGCAGACCAAGCACATTAACATAAACCTTTCACATGAATTATAGAATTTTCAGTGGTGTTATTGTGGAAGGTTAATCTACACCTTATGACCAATTAGATTTGTGAATGCAGCAGTGCCATGGTATAAACTAGAATTTTCACAAAGCATGCAGTGTTGTTTCAGTAACTAGACAAGAGAAACAGAAGAGAAGCTAGCTTTTGTTAAAAAAAAAGGCAGCAAACAATATTTGGTTGAAACCTCCCTTTTCCTGTGATTGGCCAGTTGTTGCTGGCATCAGCACTTTTTTTTAAGGATCATAACATCAGCTTGGGTCTTTTTTTTAAAAGTATAATTATAACTGCATGTACACTACTGGTTCTTTTCATTTAGTTCTTTCATCTTTTTAAGTATAACGCTTTTATGGTCTCCATGCTGGCAATATGATGTTCATCAAGATAAAGCCTACCTCAAATTACTTGGCTATACATAAATATCTTCTTGTTTTAATCTTCTTCTTCTTCCTTCTTTGAAGAGTGGTAGTCCCTGGCAAGATTAAACACTGTCATAAACCATGCAGGTGTTTACCTGTGGCTATCTTGTACAGAATATTACTGTTACCATAAAGCTCTCTCTGTCATAAGTTCTGCTGTCTGTGTCACCTTCCCCTATCATTATCATGGAAATTAAACCTTGCATACCTTTCATTTAAGGAAAGAGAGAACTAACGCATGGGAAAAACAAATAATTTACAGTGGATGTACAAAGTCTACACACCCTGTTCAAATTGCAGGATTTTGTGATGTGAAAAATCTAAGATACACCTTTAATGTGATTCAAACAAAAAGATTCAACTGAAAAACTATTTGAGAGGTTTTACAAGAACAACAGAAAAACATCTGTGTGCACACTGCATTATAATGGATCACATGCTTAGAATAAATATAAATAAATAATCACATCCAACATCATTTTCAAATGTAATGATTATCCACCTGCCATAAAAGAAGTGATAACCCAAATAAAGATAAGCTGTTTCTGTAGGATTTGAATGACATCTTCTGGGTTTCTATTGACTGCTGAAGCAATGGTTTACCAAGCGCTTACAACGCATGTACGAAATGCTATGTTTAAAAGTTTTTCTTTGGTATCAATGATAGTTCCAAAAACAGGAAAAAATGATCAAAGGACAAAAAAGATGAAAGCTTATCATCAACAACATTACACTTTCTTCTGGCAAGTACAGTAGTGTCACTCCCTGCCCTGCATGTGATAACTATCTCTTGTATTCTTTACATGTTTTATCTATGGAGTAGAGTGACTAGATGGAAGCCCTTTCTCATAAAAAAAACATCCAACGCAGCATAAATTTTGGTAAGATATGTTTGCTTCAAAAACAAAACTTTTCATCCAAAGAACATCATACCCATGTTGAAGCATGGTGGTGTTGACAGCATCCTGTCTGGGGGTAGTGTTGCTGTCTTACAGCTCCAGGAATCCTGGTTTGATCCTGAGCTTTATTTCCTGCAATTTCTATGCATGTTCTGAAAACTAATCTGCATATACATTTAGCCATTTGGCAGATGCTCTTATCCAGAGCAACTTACAAAAAGTGCTTTGAAGTTTCCATCATTGAGTATGTACTTACACTGGGTTACTAGGTTACTTGCCATCAGTCAAACACAACTGGGAAGGGGATTTATTATTATTTATTTTTAAATGGAGGGGGGGATTAGTCCAATTACCGAAGAAACAAATACGTCTTGAGTCATCATTTAAAGATTGTCAAAGACTCAGCTGTACGGACATCTAGAGGAAGTTCATTTCACCACCTAGGTGCCAGAACAGAAAAGAGTCTGGATGAATGTCTTCCTTGATCCCTGAGAGATGGTGGGACCAGACAAGCAGTGCTAGAGGATCGGAGGGAATGTGGTGTGGTTTGTGGTGTCATTAGAGCTGAGAGGTAAGTGGGTGCTGGGCCATTTTTAGCTTTGTAGGCAAGCTGCCGGGTTTTGATTTTGATGCGAGCAGCTACAAGAAGCCAGTGCAGGGAGCGGAGAAGTGGTATGGTGTGGGAGAACTATATATATATATATATATATACTGTACTGTTTATCAAGTTTGCTGATGACATGACCGTGGTGGGTCTCAACAGCAAGAACGACGATTCAGCATACAGAGAGGAAGTACAGAGGCTAACGGACTGATGCAAAGACAACAACCTGAACGTCTCTGAATGTCGTTAAGACTAAAGTGATCATTCTCCGCTGAACATCGACTGTTCCTCTGTGGAAAACAGCACCAAATTCCCTCAACACAAGCTCTCTGCACAAGAAAGCCCAACAGCGTATTTTCTTCTTTAGAAGGCTGATGAAGGCCCAGCTTCCATCACTGATTCTCACCATCTTCTACAGAGGGACTATCGAGAGGATCCTGGGCAGCAGCATCACTGCCTGGTTTGGGAATTGTGCCATTTCGGACCGCAAGACCCCACAGCGGATAGTGAGGATGGCCAAGAAGATCATGCGGGTCTCTTTTCCCTCTATCACAGGCATCTACACCAAACGCTGCATCCGCAAAGCCACCAGAATTGTGGCTGATCAGACACACCCCTCTCACTCACTCCTGCCATCTGGAAAAAGGTACCGAAGCATTCGGGATCTCACATCCAGGCTGTGCAATAGCTTTTACCCACATGTCATTCGTCTACTCAACAAGAAAGGATTGGACTGACACACACACACACACACACACACACACACATACACACACACTCACTCAGATAAACAGTCCCCTCTATAAAACGGGACTGGACTGATAAACACACATCCGCAAACACACTGATCTACAACCATCCAGCAAATTTCAACACCAAACTTGTTTTTTTAAACACATATTTATATTATCAGCTGCTATTTGCACAAGGACTCTTTCTCATCTATGCTGCTACTCACAAGAAATGTTTACTGTGGTGTTTTTTTTTTTTTATCTATCATGCCATTAACTTGCACTACCTCAACCCATTATCTCAGTATATCATAGTATCATGTTGTCGTGTTGCTGCTCCTGTTTGCACATTTGGACGTGCACTTTATCTTGTGTTGACAAATGACAATAAAAGCCTACTTGACATGACTTGATATGTGTATGTCTGTGATGCAGAATTGTCAGTAACCTCATTCTCTCAGTCATTCATTCTCTATACTGCTTATTTTATACAGGGTAGTGAAAGGCCTGAAACCTATCCAAGAGGACTTGGGGCACAAGGTGGGGTACTCCCTGGACAGGGTGACAAATCCATTGCAGGGCACACGAACACTCACACACTCTGGCACTCTGGGGAATTTGACAACTAATCTGCATGTCTTTGGACTGTGGGAAGAAACTGGAGTACCCAGAGGAAACCCACCAAGCATGGGGAAAACATGCACACTCCATACACACAGACTTGAGGCAGGAAACCCTCGACTGTGAAGGTGCGAGGCCATAGTACTAACCTCTGCAACATCGTGCTAATATGGAAAATATCATTGTCTGCAAACAGTTACAAAATTTTTTTTTTAATGAAAGATAACTGCATTGTAGGAATGCATTGTAGCATTGTGTAGTAAAAATCCCTCTTAACATCAACATCAAGATAAGCTTGACAATCCATTTTGCTTTGTGTCTGTAGATATTTGTACATAATGAAAACCATTCTGTTACATGCTTCTTATTTGTGTAGGAAAAAATATTAGTCATAAATACAGACGAATTGTCAAAGACCATTCACATCAATAATGAGTATAATGAATTATATTATATAAGTATGTAAACATTAGGGTTGCTGTTCAGTTTTGATTAATAGCTGGCTATGGATTACACAATTCTAAGGACTAGAAGTGAATTAGTTATTGATCTTGAGACCGGGGTCTACACCGTGTCCACAGATACAGCTACGCAGACGGATACACCAGAGTTTGTCAATGTGAAGTCAGTGTTAGATAAGTAATGGAATTACAGTGTCTAGAAGTGTCTCTTATCCATCACATCATTCTCTCTCCAGTTATGCAGTGCCTAGAAATGGCTTTTTCTGTTTATTTTATGAACCTTACTAAAGAAATAAATTCACATTGTTCTAGCAATGTAATTTAGGAGTAGTAATTAATTGTCAAGAGCTCGCAATTAATTTGTTAAACAAGGTAGCTCTGTGTTCATCTGATCTCACTTTCAATCTTATTCTTGTACAATATACAGTATACAGTATATCTAACTTTGAGGCAGATCATACTGTATCGGTCCTGCAGAAATGAAAACCAAGGAACCTCCCGTGAAGCTTCAAGATGAAGTTGTTAGGGAAAAAAGATAGGGAATGTTATTAAAACACCACCAAAGGTTTGAAGCTTATTATGAGCACTGTGAAATCTCTTATAAGGAAAGGTTGCCAAGGGAAAAAAGAAAAACATTCACAACCCAGAGACTATCAGGATCAGGATCTGAGATTTGCTTTAGAGTCCAGCTATAACAGACAAAGGGTTGCACAACTCACTGGTAAAAATAGGAGAATCTGTGCAGACATCAATAATACCACCAGCTCTGCACAATATTTGGCACAAACAGCCCCAAACCCAATTAACACTAATCCTATAAATGAGCAATTGGTGGTATCATCATTCTCTTGTTTTTCAGCAGAATGAACTGGAAAGCTTGTTGCCATCACTGGAAACATGGATGAAGGGAAATATAAGAAGATTGTTGGGGAGAACCTGTTTCAGTTAGCCAGACGTCTGCCTTTAGGGTGAAAAATATGTTCCAACAGGACGATGAGCCAAAGTACACAGCGAAAGCTACACAGGAAAGACTTGGGAAAAGAGAAGAAACAGGTTTATTTTTTTAACCAGTCAACTTAAAAATCTGATGCATGACCTGAAAAATGCTGTCCACCCACATTGTCCACCTGATTTTAACGGAGTTTGAGAAATGTGCATTGATCGACGGAATGTAATGCTAAAATCAAAACTCATATTTTGTACAGTGGTGGTAGTCATTTTGGCAAATTATTATTCTCTGGCAGACTAGGTTGTGCATAACAATATGTTTACAGTGGTGGCCAAAGTATTAAGACAACATATGCCATGTATTATAGTTCTCTTTGTGCATAAAACAAGTGACATCACTAATTAGTTCTTGCCTTTTTGGTTGAAGAGTTGTGCTAATGAGAATGAACTGGTTTAGTTTGAACAAATGAATGGAGCAAATATGTGACAGGACTTTAATTTCTGACATTGTGGTGTCCACCTCTGCATAAAAAATGGCTAAAATTACGGAAATCTCAAGTTAACTGTAAACTTTTGTAGCACATTTCTGTATATGACCTTCAAAAGCAATTAAGCAGGCATGGATTGAAGAATAAAGGGCTTTATACTAAATATTGATTGTTGTATTGATTGCAAAAAATAACAAATTATTCTTTATATCTTGATTGTTGTTATTAAAAAATTGCTTTGAGTAAATGGAAATAACTAATGTTATGGAAGTTTCACAACATTAAACATACAACAGCCAATAACATAATGAGTCTAGTTGTGCTGGAGCTGTTCATTGACCAGTTTAGGGTCCAGGGTCAGCATTGCTAGAAGACGGGGTCCAACTGGCTGGACCACTTTGTGATGTATCTGGGGACAGGTAAGCCCCCCCCCCTCTCTTTTTCCCCATTTCTTCTCCAATCCAAAATTTCAATGCCTTGGAAAAGGGCCATTTCCCCCAAAACCTGTCTTCCAAATCTGGGTTTTTGCTATTTTTACATTGAGCTGATTGACGCATTTCAAAGTATTAAATTTTCCATTTCATTCACTCATATAATTTTCTAACATGTGTTTCTGTACAATATACCAAAATTGCATTGCTGCGTTATACTTCTGTCTATCCTACAATATTGTAGCTTTTTTTTCACTTTAGCTGTAATATTTTAAATACTGTTTCATACATTAACATGCTTTCATATATAAGTATCTGATCTGCATGTTTTTTTTTTCATAGTCAATAAACTTACAAATCTAACATACGAGTATGAAATGGGCAAAAACATCTTCAAATTTAATAAATCAGATTGAAAAGATTTTGAAATTAAATCATTTTAAGAAATCAAGCAAAACATTCCATTAAAAATGGTTAAAATTGTAATGGTATGCTGTTAAATGCTTAAAAGAAATGCTTTATGAACACTTTTTAATACCACAACACAATATGCTACTTCACTGGCATAAACACCAACAGCGTAAAACAGAACCAGTAAGTTTTATACACCCTGAAGGTGTTTATTGACGTTTTGCACGTGACGTCATGACGTTGGTCTCTCCTGCTTCTGAATGGAAAAAGGAACTTTACTTATTGGATGCCAGTGCCAAAACCCACATGCAAAACGAGTCACGGAAACGCTTACAACAGGAAGACACATATGATAACACTATGTTGTTTTAAACAACACATTGTATCCTTAGTAATTACTTCCAGGTCATTCCAAATTGCCACTGAACTGTCAGCGTTTCAAGTTACAGCACTAATTAGTTTCCAACACAATGCTAAACAAGGGCACAACTTGGCATGTGTAACAAAGGATTGTACACCCTCTCGCTCTAGCTTTCCATTTTACGCTCTCTGGGACTAAACCCTGGAACAGTTAGTTAAATATTATTTTGTAAGCTTGAAATGTATTAGTATTAGTATTGGTATTAGTAAACTTTACCTGCACATCATTTTATGTAGCACAGCATGATCTATATCATTGTCTCATTTGCAACAGAGCACCAAATGAGCTAATGCTAACACTAGCAAACATCACCAAATACAGGAAGAATCACATATTAGTACATCATCTGCGGTAATCATGTTATGTTAACAAATCAAACTATTGCAAATGAATATCCTTATTACCTTTTTTCACACACACACATTTGTCCTTTGAATAAGTTCTCCACAACATACTGCATTTGAAAATAATCAGCAGAATTAATTGCTAGATTACTCTTATCTGTTTGACAAAGCATCAGGTAATCTGATAAGTAATCAGCTAATGAACAGGTGATATTTCCGCTATTTTCCTGGTTTCAGAATAGACCATGGACTTATTTATCAGTGGAAATACACAGTAGCCTTATGTCAATTAACAGTATTTCCACCATCCACTGTCGTGACTGACGTCATGGTAGTCACTTATCTGCAAAAGGTCAATTACACATTTTATACTTCCCAGCTGAATTGTATATTTAGTTCAGACAAATAGCATTGTTAATGCATAAACTTCCATATTTTGTTTTTGTAACAGTGTCTGATTTATGTCTGTGATATTTCAATCTTCTCTTCAGCATTCCTAAGGGTTACAGGGTTAGATTCTTGGCGGACCTATTCAGAAATGTCCTCAGTGCTATCCGAATGTTAGTGTACATTTCATGTTGCTGACACGCACCTCTTCTTCAATTTTTGCTAAGTGTCCGCCTGAGAGTCTCTGTTTCTTCAGTTTCAATAAGTTTTTGAACACCTCAAAGGTGTACTGAAGGTTAGTTGAGTAGCTTAGTTATAAAACATAAATAATGCCCATGGGCATTGCACAGACACTGTCCACTGTCTGAAAGTGCTAGAGTACCTCAGCTCCTTTAGTTCTACTTTACTTGTTTTGGCGGATGCAAAAGTATACAACTCTCTCCTTGGATTATGGATATATCCAGAACCATTTGTCCTGTCATGTTTGTTTGCTGCCAAGACACAGTCCTTAAACTCACAGAACACAAAACCACAAACATTGTGCATTATGGTCAAACCGGCAACCACTTAAGGTTGGGGGGTCAGACCCATACATAGAATGTCTAATGTAAACTTTTAATCAATATTAAATTGGCTTTCTCAGACTGGGTTTGAAAAACCTTTATTTAGTCTAGGCTTGAAGTATGAAAGTTTAAGTGTAGTAATTTTCATAATGAAAGACACCAGGAAACTAAAACACAACTAAAGCTAGCACCTGGTGAACACCTGGAAATCTACACACAAGGTCAAGTAAAAAAACAAAACAAAACATTGATCAATGATTTCACTCTAAATACAGGTTATATTCATCTGATTTTTACCCATTTATTAAAATATATTTCATTTTTAATGTTAACTTTCAGGCAGCATAATAGTGTAGCGGTTAGCACTGTCAACTTGAACCTCCAGGGTCTGGGTT
>JAOVVB010000026.1:7684346-7703065 GCA_028570985.1 Heterobranchus longifilis
ACTGGTGCGATTTTGAAAATGTAAGCATGCAGGGTGATTAAGCTCACAGATCTAGGAAAAGTCATGAAAGGAGGGTCTTGGAATTTGATCGAGTGTGAAGTATTATTATTATTTTTTTTACCCATTGCGGTCGAATGACCGGTACTCGGCGCTTCTAGTGTTAAAGCATTTGCGGTACGCTGTCAAAACTTGCGGTTTATAATCTGGCACATAACTGCTCATAACTTCACTTCTACTCAACATTTTGATCTCATTTATTGTGCACGTTTAACTTCAGGCAGATATCTAAGCACTGCCAATGTTTCATTAAATTCTGTCCAGGAACTTTTGCGTGATGCTGTGACAAATTCTGGCTAGATATACAGACATACAGACAAAATTTTCTGAGACTGGTTTTGGGTTTTCCAATGTACAGCTGTCACACATGTACGAAGCGTAAAGATGATATTGAAAGAGCGAGTTCTGACCAAAGTACAGACAAAACCTTGTCCCTATTTATATAGATACTTACAGTAAGTGCATTTGAAGACAAGTACTTTTGCACTTTATTTAAGTTTAAATGTAAATGCAGGATTTCTACTGTACTGGAGCAATATGTTACCTATGGTATCTTTACTCTCTATTCTGTCTATTACTCTGTATAGGATTTCATAGCTGTATTTGGGGTTCAATCATATTTGTCTCTCCATTAAACTGACTGGTGTCAGGTCTATGGAGTTGACCCTGGCGGGATATGTACTGCAGGCAATGTCTGCAGATTATGTCATTTGCTGCATCCCAAATACAGTCTCTAAATTAAAAAAATAGAATTATTTTTTTTAAATAATAAACTTTGGATGTTCTTTGCTGTCAATCCATCCACTGTTGTGTGGATGTTGCTCTTCACAATCTAAACTCTCACGGTGAAAATCTCACATATTTGCCATGCCCTGAGTGATGGAGAGTCTAAACATTCATTTGAAATAGCGTCATAGGCTCCTTCTCATGGATGCTCCTTCCTGCTTAGATCTCTAATCTTGTTATCTAATGCCACAAGTGCTGATTCATTTGTTTCCGATCAGATGTACTTCGCCGCTACACAGCAGATCTACTTCACATTTATTAATCCTTGTGTGGTGTTATCTTTTCTACGTTTTCCATTTATTTTTACTTTAACAGCTTACACCTGGATATGATCTAAGCATTCAGCTGAACATTACATTTTTAATTAAAAAAGACACAATTCTACCTTTGCTTTTCACTAATGTGGCGGTCCCTTAAATATTCTTCATGCATAGAGTAAATCTTAACTGTAAAATGTAATATTCTATTTATTTGTTTTATCTTTTTTACATGTACACTATAACATGTCAAGTCAATACACTTACTCACTCATCGTCTATACCAATTTATCCTGTATACAGGGTTGCACGGGAACTTTAGGCACTTTGGGAATGCCAACTACCCTGATCTGCCAACTACCCTAATCTGTTGAAGAAACCAGAGCACCTGGAGGAAACCCACCAAGCACTGGGAGAACATGTAAACTCCATGCACTCCATTAAGCCACCGTGCTGCCGCAAGTCAATACAGTTAAATCCCATCATGTTTGCTTAACAGAGATAAGATTTAAATTGGAACCCATCCATTGTCACAACTATGCTGGCTGTTATAATCTATAAAGTCTAGGGTGAAAAACAACACTGTATAAGAGAGATAAATATTGAAGTTTCAAGATACAAGAGACTTTATTTGCCATTTGTACACATACTGACAGTATGAGTACATTGGGTCAGTGATAAGAAAAGATAGGTTAAGTAAAATGAAAATATACTGTAATACAAGAATAATACAAGAATAAATAGAAAAAGGATTTAAGATAATAGACTCTAACAATACAAAATTATCTATTGCACTGTGATATGCGCAAAACATGATGCCCAGATATTGAACTATTGTACTTCAAATTTACAAATTGCATGTCAGGTTTAATAGATAAATAAATAGATAGATATACTTTATTGATCCCCTGAGGGAAATTATTGCAGCAGTTTAGTTTTTATATTGCACTTTGTTCTTGTTGATAAATAGGTGGAGGGTAAGCTCTATACCTGATACATGTACTCTGGTTATAGCAGAGGGTCTCTATATGACAGAAATAAAAAGGAGACAGATACATGTACACTGATTATAGCAGCAGTTCTCTGTATGACGGAGATAAAAAAAAAACTTACAGGGGTGAGACAGACCCCTTGTTTCTTTTGCCATCAGTCTGACTGTGGCTGGAAAGACAGTTAAAGAAATGTGCTTTGCGTGTGATTATACTGTCCGGTCTGCAGTGTCAAAAGGATTCATCCTTGGAGGTGGGAAGTATAGTACTTTTTCTTAGAATGTTGGAGCCTAGATAAAGGACAATAAGTGACTTTCTTGCAGTTAAAATTGCAATATTTTCACCATTAGCTGAAACATTGAATGACGTGAGTTACCATGTTGCATAAAACCAAGTTTAACCACAAGTACAAAGTTCTGTAACCTATTTATTAGACATAACAGCTAAGAATATCATAAGAATTCTCTAGGGCAGAGGTTCTCAACCCTGTTCTTGAAGGACCACCTGCCCTGCACTTTTTAGTGTTTTTTTTTCCAGCGCCCAGCACACCTGATTTATCCATTCAATCATCATCTACACCACTTTATCCTGTATACTCTACAAGGTTGCAAGTGGCCCAAAGCCTATCCCAGGAGACCCAATTAAGATTAGGCATCTTTGGACTGTGGAAAGAAACCGGAGTATCCTGAGGAAACCCACCATGCACAGGGAGAACATGCAAACTCCATGCACACAGACCCAAGATGGGAATCAGACCCGGAACCTGGAGGTGGAAGGCGACAGTGCTAACCATTATGCCATCTTGTGGGCTTGATTTAACCAATCAGCTAAATAACAGTGTGTGTGTGTGTGTTAGTTAGAGCATGGAAAACACTGAACTGTGCAGGGCAGCTCCAGGATAAGGGTTGAGACGCACTAGCTATACTGTAGTATCATTTATATAGGTTATCACAGCTTTGTTTTCCCTCACTGTACTTTTGGAAATAATTGAATGCAATTGGAATTTCATCCTGACTCTCAGGCACGAGTGTACAGCGAGTGTACAGTCTACTGCGCAAGACAGAGGAGGGGGGATGAAGCATAACGAGATGAAAAATGGTCGCTGCTGAACAGAAATCCTTCACAGTTTAACAGTTCCTGTAATAAGGATCCGGTGTTCAGACCCGACAGCAGCAGTCGCACATCATTATACAGACTATGCGGTAAACTGTGAGTGTGAGTGGAGCTCAGGAGCAGCGTCTGGATGAGAATGTCACCGGAATCTGTAAGCTGTTCATGGAATTACGCATCGCCGCATAGAATCAGTTTAACTGATACAGGGATTAATATTACACAAAGGCATGTTGTGCAAACTGTAGTGAACACAGGATTAAAGCGCGTGTGATCGGAGCAGAGGAGCTGTGCTGTGCTGTGTGTGTGTGTGTGTGTGTGAGAGAGAGAGTTATCGCACTTCTAAAGAACACGAACACAGGTGCATCAGTCAATTGCCCGCCGTTTTGCCCATCTTTGACGACCAGAGCGTGCCAGCTGGGATTAGTGCCATCGAAATCACCCTGGTTCGTATTAACACTCGGGACAACTCGGTGTTTCACATGGGAGAAGAGAGGGTTCGGCTGCGTTTCGGTTGGACCCGGACTCGCTGCCAGGGTGACTGCGGATCAGAAGCTGAGCGGGAGAAACGATGGGTTGAACTGTTCGACCAGCTCGATGTGAATAAAGACGGGAGGATAGACATCAATGAACTTCGCAGTGGCCTCGCGGCGTGGGGGGTCATCCGCAGTGACGTGGACGAGGTGAGGCGCGCGCGAGAGTTCACCACAGGGCGCGTGAACAGGCGGGAAACTTGAACGTTTTAGTTTTTAGTTCACGATTACATCTCGTTTTTAAGCTTTTTAAACGAATGCGATAGGATTGTGCAACGACTTGTAGTTCTGTGTATATGAACCAATTAACACACACACACACACACACACACACAAAAACTGGGTCGAGGGGTGGTCCCACAGGTAATCTGTTTAATGCAGTGGTGTGATTGTAGTCTTGACCAAAAAGCTTGAGGCTTTTTTGAGTATTAACAGAAGGATGAGAGTACATGGACTGTAACTTCTAAAGTTGCAACCCACCAGGGCGGATTTCTGAATAATTCAGAGATCTAATGTTTTAGTCATGGTTGAGGCTTCAGGTTCTATCCTGCCTTGCAGTTTCACCAAATACTACCGAATGGGTGAAAAGTAATTAGGCATTAAAAATGGTAATAAAGTCTATATTTCTAATACAAATTTATTGAAACAAATTGTACATGCAGTGTACTACCTCCAATTCTTCCAGTGAGGCTCCTCCTTTGCGTCTGGCCTTCTGGGACGCCGTTCCCGAGGTACGGGTCATCCCAGCCGATGTGGTGAAAAATGCTGGAGACAAACCCGCACTTCTGAGGAAATTTCACTTTGATGTTGGGCATACGTCTGTGAATGACTAACCTGCCCAATACGGCTCAGAGCCCAGTGCAATCGTTCCTGTGAACATTCACAACTTGTCTCCAGCTTGTGGAAGAAGTGCATCTGTTTGCGGAAACTGTAGACACGATCATTCACACACACAACTCACACATTGCAGAAATTCGGCTGGGAGTTATTGCCACATCCTTGTAGTGTCCTGACCTCTCTCTAAGCAATTTCCACAGGTTTGGTCCATTAAAGGGGTTCCTGGAAGGCCAGTGTTTCAGACGTGAAGCAGAAAGTCAGAAAGAATCATGGCTCTGGCATACTCAGAAAGCTTTTTACCTTGATGGTATCCAAGCACTAGTGAAACACTGGTACAAATGCATTAGATTTCCTGGGGATTATATCGAGAAATGAAAGTAGTTTTTACTGTTATTCTGCACAATCAAAGATCCTTGTTTGACTTAAACGCCCCTCGTAAAGGAAGTAGATTTAAACACTATACTCCTAAGTATAGAGTTTTAATTTTGTTTATTGTTAATAAGATTAATTCTATCATTTTTAAATCTGCACCATGAGCAGGGAGTTTGTTGATGTAAATTGGATGAAAATAATGCTAGTATTGTATTTTATTGCCCACAGTCAACTGTGTCATTAGAAAATATGTAACATTGTTTGAGTTGGCTTGCAGTCACATGGGCTCAATGAACTTAAAGGAAGTTCATAATTTATCTTTAATTGAACACACACACGTCAGCTTTCGCTGTATTTCCCTGTATCCTCCTGTATTTTATGCCAGGATAGTGGCCTTTTTGTTTCCTCCAGACAAAATTGGTGATGGACATAATTAATGTGCAAACTGGCCAAAGCATCTCTGACAAGCACTTACAGAGCATTTCCCTAATTACAGCATAATGCTGATTGCAGCATGCAAAGTGCACTTTACATGCAACAGCAATACTGCTGGCTAATCATTCCATTCCTCTGATGCTGCACTGTGACTTGAGCAGAGATACAGTATACAGAGACATTGCTGCAAATTCCACTAAGCAGACAAAGGTATTTTCTTTCAAAACTCTACTCTGGCAGGAAGAGAAATGGACAGAGGACTTGCCTCAAAAGGAAGAGTGAGCGACCTCTTGTATGGGAACACAGATTAGAGAAGCTGAGAGAGAGTATGAGCCACACGTATGAGCTGACTAACAATGCACTGACGTGCTGAGCTCAGGGGAGATTAGTTCAGCTCCATTACACCCATTTTTTTTTTACACTTACGTATGTATCAGAAATGTAGAACCCTTTAGCTTAGGCTCTGTTTCTATGTTAGTGAGACATGTAAATCCAAACAACATACTGTGTGCACTGGCTAAAAATAAGATAGCTGCTGTGGGCTTATTTGTAACACAGTCTTAGCACTATCTATCACAACAAATATACACAATTTGACTCAAATGATATATTTTTATATAATTATCTAATATATATGTAGATGCCTTTTTTTTTTAAAACTATTTTAATAACTTATCTTATAAAAGTACAATGGAGATACAGCTTGATTAAAAAAAAAGACAGGTGTACTGACCCACAATAGACATTGATATAGAAGCACTAGGCTTGAGATTAATTACTTTAGAGAAACCAGCTGCTGGAACTGTGGTGCAGGTTGATGAGCATTTCCATGCTATTTACAGCAGAAACATAGACCGCCTGCCCCCAAAAAGTCACAGTTTAGACATAAATTAACACATACTGAAGAGTTGTTGATTGAATAATTACTGCTGTGATTAATATGTTCAGTTAACAATTCTTTTTACCCTAACTGATGCACAGCGTAGCTTATTATTAACAACTAACAACTGTATCAGGAGATGTATTCTGTAGTCATGGACAAGTTACTGTGCTTCAGGAAGATATTGGGCTGCATCAAGCAAAGAAAACAACTAAGGAGATTGCTGAAACTGAGATAAGAGCATGATAAAAAACCTGGAAAGATACATCATAAAAATTATCTGATCGTAGCAGGTCTTAGAATTACGCAAATACAACTTCAGTCGAATAACTTTTTTACTATGCAATTATTAATTTAACACAAATTAAGCCAAAAAGAAAGAAAGAAACATGGAAATTACTAAGTACCCCCTTACTGCTTCCACAGGATGTAAGAGGTTAAGCTGTAGCCAAGTGCTGCTTATCATCAGCCCCTGATTAATTGATCATCAGCAAGTGTACAGACCTCTATTAAAGAAGAGGTTTTGGCAGTTTGCTGGGCTGGAAACCAGGAAACAAAAACAATGTTATGTCCAACCAAGAGTAATTAACAAGGAGCATATGCAACCTGTTAATGCCAAGAATAGTTAATGGGGTTTGGGAAGCCAACCATGGACGCTAATTCCTGTTGTTCTGGTCTGTTATGTTGTAGCTATTTATAAACCGTTAAAGTCATGCGTTAATTAGTTCATCTCACCAGTGCAAACTTACAACATGAAACTACTAGTGTTCTGTTATAACTGAATAAAATTAGCATCCTTGGCAACCTAACTATTAGTCCAGAATAAGTGAAGGTCCCCTTATACTGTAAGTTTGTTATATTCGACGTTTTTTTTTGCACATCTATGTAGGTCCTGCAGACCTTGTCTGTTATAGCCGAGATTCCATTATAACGGGATTCTACTGTAGTACGTTAGCATGCAAAGAAAATGCTGTCAGTACATAGAGTTTTGCTGGTGGTTATGTGTGACTGAGAAAAGAAAAGAGTAATAAGCATTTTAAAGATGTTGTCAATGATTGCAGTACAGTATGTGTCAAAGCAACACAACGTGGTTTACAGTTTAGTCCATAGAATGCTGTTGTGTTATGGCATGCTTGTTAAAAAGTACACAGTACTTATAAAAAGTACATAATACTTATAATAAATGTTATATTAGCTGTAGTAAGGCGCAGTGGCTTAGTGGTTAGTCCTGTAGCCTTCCATGTCCAGGGTCTGGGTTTGATTCCCGCCTCGCGTCTGTGTGCATGGAGTTTGTATGTTCTTCCTGTGCTTGATGGGTTTCCTCCCACTATCCAAAGACATACAGATTAGGTTAATTGCTGTGCCCGTAGTGTGTGAGTGAGTATGTGTGTGCCCTGAGCTGGATTGGCACCCTGTCGAGGGAGTACCCTGCCTCATGCCCCAAGTCTCCTGGGATGAGCTCCAGGCCCCCAGTGACCCTGTATACAGCATAAAGCAGTATAGATAATCATAAGACGATAGCTGTTTAAATTGACTGTATGCGTTTGTTTTTCGATGCTAATTACAGTTTGCTTGTTTAAATTTAAATAAATGCCATTTTAATCTTAATTAACTATGATATATACATATCCTGATATTTCCAAACAGCTGATGTCAAACTATATAAATATGGCTCACCTAGCTCTTGTAACAAAGCACCACATCTGTCTCACTTTTTCCTTTTATTCCTTTTAATTCACCCCAGCTTCTTTGATCTGCCTCGCCCCTATCTCACTCCTGTCTGACTAATGCCTCTGATTCTTGCAGATAGTGCGTGTGAGTGATACCAATCATGATGGACAGTTGGACTTTGAGGAATTTGCCCAGTATTTACGCATTCATGAGAAAGAGCTCAGTCTCATATTTCGTAGTCTGGACAACAACAATGATGGTTTGTATGCAGTTCACACAAAAGAAAACAAAGAAAAAAGAAAACATCAGTCACAAATAATGTGCCTCAATAATGTGACAACATCTATTGTAATGTATTACTATAAATATACATTTTATTTGAACAGAATTAAATTGAGCATTAATTTAAAACGGTACCTAGATATTAGAAATTAAAAGCTACATTCTGCAGTATTCTTACACTTATACTTTATTTGATCTTTTCAAATGATCTGATTATAGTATTTAAAGGCACTGATTTCTAGAAATAAGCTCCATTTTTAGAGGAAATTACTAATATGATTAGCCTTGTATATGAGGTTATGTGAGTAAATCTTGTATATTTTAATTACTTAGCAGGCACAAGCAGTTTAATCTTTCATACATTGGGCTTTAAGTAATTTTGTCTCTATACCACCTCAGTGGATTTGAATGAAGGAACCAAGATGTGATTGAAGACTAACTTTAGCTTTAATTCAAGGGTTTTAAGAAAAATATTTCATTATAACCTTTTAGGAATTATAGATATTTTTACATAGTCCTTCCATTTTTACAGGACCATTAGTGATTGGACAAACTAACGTAATCATAAATGTTATTATTATATTTAATACTTTGATGTAAAAATGTTGCGGTTAATGACTTGCTGCAGTCTGGAACCCAGTGAAATCACCAAATGCTGGGTTTCCTTTCTGGAGCATCTTTGCCATGCCTTTACTGCATCTGCTTTAACTTGTTGCATGTTTGTGGGTCTTGCTGCCTTTAGTTTTGTCGTTGGTAAGTGAAAAGCACGCTTAATCAGGTGGACATCAGGTTTTTGACCCGGGTCATTATACATATGTACTGTGAAACACTGTTTTGCAGCATGAAACTGAATCTGTGCAGAAAGTTTATCAATATCATCAATCTGTGCACAAGTTCATCTTGCTTCAAAACTTTTTTTCTTTTTGAATGAAATGATGATTATGATGATGAAAAATGATGACTTGCTTTGCCATTGTTTAGGTCGTATAGATGTAGGGGAAATCCAGCAGTCTTTGCAAAGTCTGGGTGTTAAAGTGTCGATTGAGCAGGCCTCCCGGATACTGCAAAGGTTCGTGAATAGGGAAAGATAACAATCTCTCATCACAGATCAAAACTTTTCCATGATAACTTGCAAATCTGTTTTTGTATTTAGCATTTTTGTTTGATTTTCAGTATGGACAGAGATGGCACAATGACCATCAACTGGAATGAATGGCGAGATCATTTCCTTTTTAATCCATTACACAACATGGAGGAAATTGCCCATTTTTGGAAGCACTCTTTGGTTAGTTTTTTTAAAAGCACAAGTTTATTATTTTTTTTATAAATCTTTTGCCAAAGGAAAATACTCTGATACATGTTGGTATAGATGGTTGATATTGGAGAACACCTGACGGTGCCAGATGAATTTTCTGACCGGGAACGGAGGGCAGGAGTGGTCTGGAGGCAGTTAGTTGCAGGAGCGATTGCAGGAGCTGTATCCAGAACCGGAACCGCTCCACTAGACAGACTTAAAGTTTTCTTACAGGTAAAGACAGAAACTTTGGTCAAAGTTCTTTCTTTCTATTGATTTGAAAAATACAATAAAAATAGTAAAAATAGTAAAATGTGATGAGGGAATGAACATGTATTGCAGCTTCTAATCTAATTATTTTCAAGTTAATTTTGTTTATTCCTTTTGGAATAATAGCAGTTGATTGACCAATGCCAAAGAACTGCTCTGTTACACAGACACAATTTTTTTGCTTCAAATTAATTACAAATTAATAACACATGTAAGCATTTTCTGCTTCTGTTAAGGAGGTTTGCTTGTTGCTGCAGGTTCATGGATCATCAGGTGGTAGCTTGTGGTGTGGACTGCAGCGAATGGTGCAAGAGGGGGGTATCATGTCCCTGTGGAGGGGAAATGGCATAAATGTTGTCAAAATTGCTCCTGAGTCTGCAATCAAGTTTATGGCATATGAACAAGTAGGACACTTTACATTCAATGTTTTTACATATACATCTTTGCCTTTTGCTCTTTTGCCTCTAAAACAATAGTGTCTTCCGTTGTTACCTACATTGCCTACATTTGCACACCTGTTTCCCACATATAATGGTTATCCCATCTGCATCTGGAGAATTGGTGCAGACCACTTGCTTCTGTGAAAATGGTCCACAGTATGCTCTACTGTCATTCACTGTTACATCATCAACAATCACCAAATAGAGGTGTACAAGGCAATTCTATACTGACTGCGGAAGTGCATTTTCTATTTAACATACAATTCAAATTGTGCAAAGACCTAAAATATTTTTTTTCAATATATTGCATAATAAAAGAAAATGGAGATGCTATCTGCTACAAGTGGGAATCACCAGGGGCCTCTCGATACAGTACAATATTATCACGATACGCAGGCCAAATCTTTAATGCACATAAGCATAAGAGAAATAAATTGAGTGAAGACTATATGTTGAAAGCAGTCACAGGAAGTAATAAGCAATGTTTCCTTCTAATATTAACCTAACCTGGGTTACAGTTAAAATACAGGTAGGAAAAGAATGTGCATTAAATTACCATTTAAATATATCTTAAAGATGGATGGACATTTACAGACAAAATATACACTTTTAATATTTTACACCCAATGTTTTATTTTACATTTTAATGTATTTTTAGAGTTTGTCTCAGCCAGAATCTTCTCATGGATGTGTGACATCACACCAGGTGTTCCCCAGGTTTTCCCTCTAATCAAAGAAGTCATGACAACTTGTCAATGCTCCCTCAAGGCTCTACTTGTACAAAACAAATAAGCTCTTGGTTCTGTGGAATGTCTAATGCAGTTGTCCAGCCAGGAAAGTAAAAAATAAATTTAAAAGGCTTTATCAATTTTTCCACTTTGAAAACCCTCACTAGCCAATGCCTTGCTCATTCTGCCAACCAATCACTGCACCTGACGTTTTTGGCAGCCATGAACTCAAAGTCAAGTCAAGTATTTATTGTCATTCCAACCATATACAGTAGTTAAGTACACAGTGAAACTAAACAATGTTCCCAGAGGACCATGGTGTGACCCAGAAATAACCCAGAAGTACACAAGACTACACAGAAATAACTCAAACTATAAACACAAGACTTTATAATGTGTACAAGTGCAAGCATGTGCAAACCACACAAGACAGTACAATTCTACTAAAAACACAAGAACAATGAGCACAGTTAAAAGATCAGTACTGGGTGAAATATAGTGTAAAGAACATAGAAAGATTTTTTAATGTGATTCTAATAGGCACTGGTAAAAAGCCTTTTTGGCTTAACATGTTCCTTCAGCTCCCTTAAACGGGCGAAGTAAAAGGTAAAATGAGCAATAAAAAAGAAACAGAAACAAATGTATGACGAGAAACCAGTGCGGCAGCACTACACGACAAGCGACAAATAAAATTTTTACAAAGTTGGTCTGAAAAGTTTTCTTAGAGCAGCCATGACCAAGAGAAGGACTCAAAGTTTTGTTTCACCTGTCAGGAGTCACTCAAAGATCGCAGACAAGTACAATGAAATAAAACTAAAATAACCATGACATTATGTTATTAGTTTATCAGTTTAATTATGACTATTGACATAATGTAATAGTGGTATGGTAGCTTTAACATAAGGTTGCTAAAATGAGGTTTACAGAAAAACAGAGAAAAATAACTAAATCTCAGTTTTCTTAATATTTCAAGTTAACTTTCTTATTGTCATCTGCCATCTTTGAACATTTTTTTTTTTTTTTTTACATGTAATTCATAGCTGCTTCTTCTCCAAAACCTAGTCCAACTCTTTTACCCTTGTACCCAGCTTTTCCATCCATCATGTAGGAGGTCTTTACTAGTGTAGCTATTGTCATAGCAATTCTTATAGTTCAGTGGTAAGCATCACTCGTGACCTGGGTTTGAATTTTGACAGCATCAATACTTTTTTTTTTTTAAAAAGAGGAAAGCAGAACATCTTTAATTGCACAATCACACTTCACATTTTAGTGGAAATGCATCTATAGTTAAACTTGTTTTCTACCAAGCATGGAAATTTCTTTATGGGAAAAAAAAAATCATTAAGTCCAAATTTGACTATTTAATATAGTTAAAATTGTGCTGATTGTTTAGACATATATTAAATATCAAAACCAAACAAGATAATCTATTGTATTTCTACAACATCATTGTGAAAGAATGGTTCTGTGAGCATGAGGAATCATTTTCCCACTGGTCACCCCTTCCCAAGATCATCTATTGATGAGAGGACAGTCAAAACACTTCATAAAGACATCTCTTGCACATCCCAAAGACCTTAACTCTATTAAAAGTATGTACAGTATCTCAGGAAGGAAAAACATTGTAAATTTGCATAAGGTTTTCAAAACAATACGTAAATGCATGCTCTAATCAAGGCTAAAGAATCCAATGAAATATTATAGTGTGCAATGTTTTTTGGCCAGGCAATGGATATTTGTTTACTCCCAATCTGGTAATAGGAAAATACCAAATTAGTGACTACCTTTTATATATCATGTCAAATCCTGTCATATCTGTAGATAAAATGGCTAATTCGAGGCACCAAGGATGGGGGTGCACTCAGGGTTCAGGAGAGGTTTGTTGCTGGCTCTTTGGCTGGAGCCACTGCTCAGACTATCATCTACCCCATGGAGGTAAGTAAGTGAGTCTGGGGAAGATGTAATTTGTGATATCTGATGCACTTGGATATACTTGAAATCAGTGGATATAATATTCATCATCATAATCTTCATTTATATTTCACTTTGAGTTTCAAAGTGCTTTATGCCCTATTGAGAGCATCAATACATTATTTATTTTTTGTATATATAGTAAAAATATATTAATGAACCTATTGTTGTTCAAATAATTACTATAAAACTATAAAATGTATAATAGCTATGGAGCCTATCACCACAACCCTGGGTGCAAGGCAGAAAAATTCACCCCAGATGGGATGCAGTACATTGCAGCATTCCAGTCACGTACATTAACACAAATCATGTTAAGTATACAGTGCATTTCGAAAAACAAGAAATTTTTTTCTTTCATTATTTTATTTAAAAAATGGAACTCATACTGTATATCCTAGATCAATTACATGTAAAATAAAATATATCAAGCTTTTTTGTTTTATTTTAGCTGATTATGGCTTACAGATCATGGAAATAAAAAAATCCAGTATCTTAAAATATTGCAATATTTCATTTTGAGTTTAAGTAAATTAACTGTTCATACAGAATAAATGCAGTGTATCTCAGTCTAGTGCAGTGTATCATCAGTTGTCCAGAAGATGATCATTGACACCCTCCACAAGGAGAATAAGCCACAAAAGGTTATGGATGAAAGGGCTGGCTGTTCACAGAGTGCTGTATTGAAGCAGATGCACAGAAAGTCAACTGAAAGGAAAAAGTGTGGTAGGAAAAAACGTGCATAAGCAATAGGGATGGCCACATACTTTTTTTGCCAAAGAAAATTGTCAAGAAAAGTATATTCAAGAACTCAAATGAAAGTAAATTTTACATTTCAAATTAAGGTTTCAGAGTCTGGGGGAGAGTGGTGAGTAACAGAATCCAAGCGGTTTGACGTCCGGAGTGAAGTTTCCACAGTCTGTGATGATTTGGGGTGCCGGTCTTGGTCAACTGTGCTTTATCAAGTCCAAAGTCAACACAGCCATCTACGTACCAGGAGATTTTAGAGCATGTCAGGCTTCCATCTCCTGACAATTTTTACGAAGATTCTGATTTCCTTTTCCAGTACAACGTCTCACAGTGCCAAAACTACCACTAACTGGTTTGCTGACCATGATATTACTTGGTTTGATTGGCCAGGCGACTCACCGGATCTGAACTCCATAGAGAATCTGTTGGGTATTGTCAAGAAGAAGATGAGAAACACCTGACCTAACAATGCAAGTTGAAGGCTGCTATCAAAGCAAGCTGGTCTTCAATAACCCCTCAGTGCAGTGCCACAGACTGATCACCTCCATGAGATGCTGCATACAGTGTAAATGCAGTGATTTGTGCTAAAGGAGCCCTAACCAAGAGTGCATAAATTGAGAGCATATATTTTTTTTTAAAGAATTTCTGTATTGTTTTAATTTTTTTAAACTATTTTTTAATAGTTTTTTAAATTTCATAAGTTGTATTCATCAAAATTCAAACAGAAAAAGCTTGAAATATTTCACATGATGTATTCAATCTGTAATTTATGAATGTTTCCCACTATAAATTGCGTAACAGATTTTTTTTTCATGATATTCTATTTTTTTGAGATGCATTGTATAGTATAAATGCACTAAGGACAATTAAACCAGAAAGAAAATTAACCAAGAATTCAATTAATCTTAATTAAAATAAACACATTAAAATATGTTTTATAAAGAACTTGCATTTCTTTTTTCTCTGGAACACTAGATCCAAAAGAAAAACATCTTCAACCATCACCAGCTGAACTGTGTATTAACATTAGACCTGTAGGGGGAGGGGGGTGTTATAAATAATGGATAAAATGGCTGACAATCAGATACGTGGCCAGGTGTGGGTTGTTCCCTCATTACTTTATGACTAATCAAGCATGGTGGTTCTGAGTGTTACATTTGCATTTGGTAGCTGTTCACTCAAACTCTCAACGTGAGATCCAAAGAAGTTTCTATGCAAATGATGGGAGCCATCATTAAGCTGAAAAAACAACAACAACAAAATAAGCCCATTAGAGAGATAGCAAAAGGCACTGTAAGTAATCAATACAACAGTTTGGAAATTCTCAACAAAAAAAAAATTATTCTTAAAAAGAAGGAATTAACTATCGAGCTCAGCAACAGCAAAAAGTTCTGGAAGATCACTGAAGACAATTAAAGTGGATGACCGCAGAATTCTGTCCATGGTGAAGAAAAACCCTATCCAAGTCAAGAACACTCTTGAGGAGGTGTGTAATTGTCAAAGTAAAGTGACTCGGCAGTCAAAAGCCAGATTTATGGAATAAATACAGACGCTACACAATAAGGGTTAAGCCGCAGCTAATGCTCAAGAACAGAAAGGCCAGATTAGACAGTAAGCCAAAAACAAAACAATCCTTTGGACTGATGAAACTTGTACCAGAATGACAGGAAATGTATAGAAAAAGAAAGAAGAGAACAGCTCATGATCCACAGCAACCAAATCTGTCAAATATGGTGGAGGCAGTGTTATGGCATAAGCATGTATGGCTGATAAATGAACTGGGTCACTGGTGTGTGTGTGTGTGTGTGTGTGTTTATTTGTGTGTGTCTGAATTGGCTGTAATTTCTGATTCGTTAAAGGTTTTTGTCTAGATTTTATTTTTATTTTACATTTTTTTCACCACAAACCATAAACACTGTTCCTACAATTCTCCCCTAGGTGTTGAAGACGCGTCTTACTCTACGGAAGACAGGGCAGTACTCTGGGATGGTAGACTGCGCCAAGCATATTTTGCATAAGGAAGGGGTTCGTGCCTTTTATAGGGGCTACGTACCTAACACAATTGGCATCATTCCTTATGCTGGAATTGATTTGGCAGTTTATGAGGTATGTTCATGTAAGGACTTGCCACAAATCATCCATACGTTTCATGAAAACCCTACTTCATTATGTCTTCTATCATGTGGGTATGGTTGTAGGTTTTTAACTCAAGTATATATATATTTTTGTCTTTTGTCTCCAATTTTCTCTCACTCTTTCTCTCTCTCTCTCTTCTCAGACTCTCAAAAATGCTTGGCTACAGCAATACTGTATGGGTTCAGCTGATCCTGGTGTTTTGGTTTTGCTTGGCTGTGGTACTGTGTCAAGCACCTGTGGCCAGCTAGCCAGCTACCCGTTGGCCCTTATCCGTACTCGTATGCAGGCCCAGGGTGAGTGATGTCCCAGATTATGTGATATTCATGAACAAATTATTTTTTTAATAAATTGTTGCACAACAACATTATTTTATTCTGGCATGGGTTTTAGTGTGTGTGAGGAGGTCACGATTTTTCTTTATGCTTCCTGGGTAGTGTGGGAACTTCATTTTAATTCCATAACAGAATGCAAGGCCAACATCTGGATCCATGACAAAGAACTCAACGTGGCATTCAGCTTGATAAACTTTCTGCAACATAAGCATGACTGATGCTGGTGCTTTATGATGGTGGCACCTGCTTACTTTGAGAATAATGTTAGTCCTCATCCAGATGACTTTTAAAATCATGCTGGCACCACCTGCCAGCTTTGAGTAAGCCATGCTGATGGCACCTGTCAGCCTTGAGAATGTCATGCCTACATGATTTCTGTCTTTGAGGATGCCATGTTCTTTCCAGGCTCTCCTCTCAGAGGCCTAGGCAGTGGCCTTCTGTCCTTAGCCCTAGCCCAAGCCAAGTTTTGGGCACAAACTTATTCCAATTTGTTTATACTTTTGTTAGTGTTAATAGCCAATAGCCAGTATCAATACCATTGCCTTATTTTTTGTTTAGTTTTGTAAATATGTTCTTGACAGAAGATATTCATGCACCTCCAACCTGACTCCAATCATTCCCTTATAAGGGATAATCCTGAAAGGAATTGGGTGGTATACAACAAAGCACTAGTCTATTTCGTGGATTTCCTATGTGTTTTTTTGTAATGGTGACCCGTTCTTTTATCTCTGCAGCTTACACAGAGGGTGCTCCAAAGCTATCCATGGTAGCCCAGTTTAAGGACATATTGACGCAAGAGGGTGTCCCAGGCCTGTACCGTGGCATTGCCCCTAATTTCCTAAAAGTCATTCCTGCTGTTAGTATCTCCTATGTGGTCTATGAGCACATGAAGAAAGTGCTGGGAGTGGATACATAGAAACTACATCAATTGAATGAAAAAAAAGTGGGTATGCCTAAGAAGACTCATATGAAGTAGAAAGCGAAGAAAAAGAAAAGAGAAACAGAAAAGAGAAAGAGAGGGGCCTCGGTGATGAAGCAGAGGAATAATACTTAAAACCCTATTTCCATTATATATAATCTACATCTATATTAATTTTCAATATAACAGATTAAAAGGATGGCAGTTAATTTTAAAGGGGCTGTGCTGTGTTACAAATATTCCTTATTTCATTTTATTGTAAAAACTCATTGTCACAGCTGCACTTTAAATGCTTGTTTAACAAATGCAGATAACTATTTTTAATGAATAAAACAAAAAACTAACTAATGTATATTTGATTTTTTTTATTTGCAGTGATTAATGTCCTTCTGTGTTTTGATGAATACTGCAGAAAAAGATTTCATTTTCTTACTGCATGGTCTGATTTTTATTTCTTTCTACACTGTAAAACATCCATACTGAAGGCCTCCAAAATCTGCTCTGTAAAGCCTTCATAATGGCTCTAATGCAGTGATGTTAATTGCTGTTTTTTGAGGCTGGTAACTACAAATGAACTTTTTTAGTTTTGGTCTTGCTTTCCTAGGAAGGTCTTCATGACCTGTGGTGCTTGGTGGGTTTTGCAAATGCACTTACTTGCAAAAGCAATACTGTTTTTGAAAGAACTGTTCCAGAACCGCTGATCTTCGTGTCTTAAAATAACAACGATTGTTATTCAATCACTATTTATGCGTGATTTCATAGTTTAGAAAAAAAAATCCAGTATTGTTCAAGAATGTGGAAAATAAATCCAAACTTGTTTCTAAGCTTTTGTGTACTGTAGTACTGACTAGTACTGTATGTCTAGACCAATTTTTATTAATTTAAAGCTTTAAAATGTTCTGTGTGCCCTGCGACGGATTGGTACCCTGTCCAGGGTGTACCCTGCCTCGTGCCCTAAGTCTCCTGGGATAGGCTCCAGGCCTCCCATGACCCTGAATACGGGATAAAGCGGTAATGAAGATGAGTGAGTGAGTAAAATGTTAATATTTTTTTTTATAAATAATTCTTAATATGTTTTACTATTTTAAAGTTTGTTAGCTAAGATGTAATAGATTATTATAATGTAATAAATTGAGTATATTGAATTTTTTACAAGGGTTGCCACTTGTAAGCCCTCATAAACAGCACTCGTAAATAGTGGAAATAATAATAATAATAAAGAGGATTACAATCACTCAATTCTTTTGAAATAATTGATGAAACACTATGTGCATTAAGTCCATCCTTCTCAATTCTTCAGCAAGACAGAAATGCCATGTCTGGTCATGGGCATACATTTTTTATTGGTACTCAGCAAGTAAATGAATAAAAACTCTTTAAGTTGACCTCTCTGGCTATATGTATATTGTAACAGAGACTTGATCATAGAAGAGTGGATTCGAGACAGGCCATTCTGTGTATTGCATTTTTGTTAGATGAAAAATTAATAACCAAATATGAAAGGTATAAAAAAGTCAATGTTTTCCTTAAGTTCTAAGAAGAATTGATCGTTTATTAATTCAATTCAATTCAATTCAATTTTATTTGTATAGTGCTTTTAGCAATTGTCATTGCCGCAAAGCAGCTTTACACAATCAAAAGAATTATTTAAGTTTGTATGAAATGTGAAT
>JAOVVB010000026.1:7705583-7720674 GCA_028570985.1 Heterobranchus longifilis
AAGTCAGGTGTCACTGACATAATTTAGCCCCGGTCCCTCCTTGTCCGCTTCATTTGGGAGAGGTGAACTGTACTCTGTGCCCGCCCCTCACGTGTCATGAAAAAATGCCGCCCCGGGCGGCTGCCCCGTTCGCCCATGCCTAAAACCGCCACTGTCACTAAGACTTTTACAGTGACTAATAGAATCAGAAAAAGAAGAAGCTGAATCATTACAATAACTAGGTTGATAAAGCTTCCCACAGAATTTAGCACAGTAATCAGCGATCTCACAAGGGTCTACAATAATCTTATCACAGATACTTTTCTCGTATCTAATAATCTTATCACCTATTATTACACTCCGCTCCATTAGGGGGCGATATTGCTGCTGATAACGCTACTGTTTCACACTTCCTGTTCTTTCACACATTTCCGTCTGCGCCATTTTGTTTCGCAAATGTTCGGTTCGTGCACAGCGTCTTGGTGATTCGCAAACAATTTGTACACTCTTTTCTCTTAAAACATGGGAAGAAAAAAGAAGAAGCAGATGAAGCCATGGTGTTGGTATCCTTTCTGAAAAAAGTTGTTGGTTCTAAGATTTTAATGAGAAAACTGTTTGGTTATGTAAGCTAAGCTAACAAATAAACCGAGGCAAGCTAGCAAAACATTATGTCCAGTGCCGGTTTAGTCCGTTAGCCAGGCTTACATAGTATACAAATAATCTTTTGTGTTAGTCGTTTGGTTAATATTTAATGGCTCATCGCTACATTTATCTTTTTATTATGACAGACCTGGGGTTCTCATAACTTTTTGTAGTTCAGTTCACATTTAAGTGAAAAATACATACAATTCTGTGGACGACTTCGGGATGCTATTCAAGATTTATTTGTTTAATGCGTCACACGCGCATGCGCATCGAAAGTGAAACGAACACTATTACGGCATCATTCATTTCATAAACATTTTAACATTAGTAGTATTTTATATAGTTATTAGCGCATTAGACCTTTCCATTCTCCAAGTTCTCACAGAGAAATCATTACGACTTAGTTGACATTTGTATACACCTAACTTACTTTTCAAATCAACTTAGCTGCACACACTAACTGTAAAGGATGCTTTTGTTTTTGTCTTTAGATCAGTTTAGTGATGGGCGATAGGATCAATATAACAGCTAAGTGAACGGTTTGCCTCGGGTGAGTGGTTGATCAAGACGTGCCCAATTTGAGCCCTGATGCTTCTTGCCTGCCACTGTTGGGCCCTTGGGCAAGGTCCTTCACCCCCAAGTGCTTAAATACATTCGGGCGTTGAGTTGGCAGATCTTCATTGCCTGATGTCCCAGCTGGCACGTAGCTGGACCCTTTTTCACCTTACCTCGGTTATGATTAATGAATTATCCACATAATGAATGATGTCCCCTTTCTTGTGATGTTTGCATTTTAAATATGCTCAACTATCAAAGCTGAGATTTTTTTTTTTCTAATGAAAGTGTTCTTCATACTGCTTTCATATTGCAGACTGTATGAGGCAGAGTTACGTGACTTTTTAGAGGGCTTTACAGAGCAGAGCATAAGTAGCACACTTCTCAATATCAATTGTTCACAGGAGATTATTCCATATTTTGGATGGGTTTAGTAATGTTTTTCAATGTAGAACGGAATACAAATCAGGAAAGACCATGGGATTAGAAATAAATACAATTGTGACCCAACTGTATTTATTGTATAAAGCATATATACAAGAGTGAGTGTCTGCATTTTTTCACCTTTTTCCTCTTCTGGTTATTCAAAAGGCATATAATCTCTGAAGGAGTGCCTCAGAGAGTAAATTATGTGTCTGGAAAAATGTGCATCTGTTTATTGTAAAAGTATTAAAATGACTCAAATTCGAAGCCATGATAAATTTATTTCTGTGGCTTTTGGAGGCCCCCATCCGTACAGGGCCCCAGTTAGTCAAGTACACTATTACCTGTTGTTTGACTCCTGCAAATGGATGCATAATGTACATCACAATGCCTAGCTAACGTACACAATACATTTACTTTATTTTGCTTAATGTTTTCCATGTGCCCATGTTGCTCCAATATGACCTTAACTTTGGATGTAGGTACTGTAATAGGGATTTTGATGATGAAAAGATTCTTATTCAGCACCAGAAGGCCAAACACTTTAAGTGTCACATATGTCATAAAAAGCTATACACTGGTCCAGGCCTGGCCATCCACTGTATGCAGGTGTGTATGTGTGTTTTTATATTTCCATAACTATGATCTCCTTGGTGCTTGAGTTAAAATAAAATGCTCTCTTCTGCTGTGTTGAAGGTTCACAAAGAAACAATTGATGGTGTACCTAATGCAATACCTGGAAGAACAGACATTGAGCTGGAAATTTATGGGATGGAGGGTATTCCAGAGAAAGATATGGAAGAAAGGAGACGGGTACTCGAGCAGAAAACACAAGGTAATTTACTTTCAACAATTCTCATCTGTATTTTATGCACCTCTCGTTTGCTTAATATCCCCATTGTTGTTTTTGACTCAGAAAACCAGAAAAAGAAACAGAACCAAGATGACTCGGATGAGGATGACGACGATGAAGAGGCAGGACCCTCATTTCAGCAGGCAACAGCACAGCCTCCGGCTGCTTACGCTCCTATGGCACAGCCTGGAATGGCACCTGTGCCCACACCAGGGATGCCACCTGGGAGCTACTCAGGTGAGCCAAATATGTTTTAACATTTTTAATTGGCTATGATGATAAAAAATAGATTAAATGTATGTTTCATTTAATGTGCGTCATGTACATGTCTGTTGAGTGAGTACCTTGTCGGCTAGTGTCAGTTACCCTGCTTACTGTCCTCAAGGAGTCTAATAGTAGAGTGTCTAATGTTTACTGGGTTTAGCAGTGGACAATCTAGACTTTTTAAATTTACCACTGTCTTTTGTAACTCTGACCTTTTTATACAAGAACCAGAAAAAAAAAAAAAAAAAAGACCCATTGACTTACATAGATTTTTTTTTTAAAGCATGTGCTACTTTACAGGCTTTGTTAAAAGAGGCTATTGATTATATTCATTTATTTTCTTTCATCTGTTTAATTTCTTTCATTTTTTTTTTTTTTTACCTAAAACTAAAATATAGCTTGTACTGTATATACTACTGTATGTGCACCACAGACAGCTTGAGGTATTGCATTTGCATTGTGTTTTTAGCTGGAGAAAAATACACTGATCAGCCATAACAATAAGCCACTGATAGGTGACAATTAAATTGATTACCTCATTACAATAGCATCAATAAATAAATAAAAATAGCAAGTTAACTGTCAGTCCCTCAAAGTGATTTATTGGAAGTAGGAAAAATGTAAGTAAGGTAAGAATCTGAGCGACTTTGACAAGTGGCAGATTGTGATGGTTGGATGACTAAGTCACCTCATATGCAGTGGTTAGTTCCCACCAAAATGATCCTACGAAGGTTAACCAGTGATGGAGTCATGGACACCCAAGGCTTAATGATTTTTGTCATTAGCCTCTCTGGTATGATCCCACAGGACAGCTACTATAGCATAAATTGTTGAAAACACTGCATATGGGGCTGCATAGACTATTCAGAATGTCCATGCAACACGTGTCCACTGTCAAAACTGCCTAAAAGCAATAAAAATTCTTTTACACCTTAAGAATTTGTCTTACACTGGATGCAAGTGTGTTTTCCCCACATAGACCAGGATGAATCATGGGAAGAAGGCAAGCCGGCTAAGGTAGTGTGATGCAGTGTTCAGCTGGGAAAACGTGTGTCTCGGCATTCATGAAGATGTTACTTTGACATGTTCCACCTACTTAAATACCAAGCAGACCAAGTACACCCCTTCATGCCAACAGTGTTACCTAGTGTCAGTGGCACCTTTCGGCATGATGATGAGTTCTGCCACACTACGGAAATTGTTCAGGGATGGTTTGATGAGCAAGCAAGAGATGAAACTTTTCTCTTGTCCTCCAGATTCCTTAGATCTTAATCTAATCAATAATTTTTGGCACATGCTGGGCAACCGTCCAATCGGTCAATGGAGGCCCTTTTTTGTGACTTACAGGACTTTAAGGATCCGCTGCTAATGTCTTATACTACAGGGGTTTTGTGGAGTCCATGCCTTGACTGGTCAAAGCTGTTTAGGTTGCAAAGAGAGGACCTACACACTAGAGGGCGGGTCGCCCTGTGATAGTTATGGCTGATTGGTATTTCATGTTAATGTCATTGAGGTGATGTGGAATTTTTTGTAAACTGTTTTTTAATATGTCTCAGGAATGCCACCAATGATGCCTGCAGTTCCTCCAATGATGCCAGGGATGCCGCCAGTCATGCCAGGAATGCCACCTGGGTAAGAATTCACAAGTAATTATGTTGGTAAACAAATAATATAATTGATAAAATTTGTCATTAACATTATGCTTTAAGTCAGTGTATGCAGCTTTTTACATATAAATAACACGTGCGTTTTTGAGTTACAATCTTGAATTTTACCCATTTACCCATTTTTGCGATATTTGCCACCAGAAGTGTAGATATAAATATCACAAAGTTAAATTATAATCCATTGTTTCATATATCTTTTGATCTCAAACCTAAAAATATTTTCTGTGCATAGCAAATAAAAATAAATTGGCCTTGCCACTGCACCTCTTTGGGAGAAGACTATGCAAAATGTACCAAACTTTTCCTCCATTCTCTTTATTTGCTCTATTTTTTTTCCACAGCATGATGCCCATGGGTGGGATGATGCCACCTGGACCAGGAATACCTCCTATGATGCCAGGCATGCCACCAGGTTCAATACAGAGTTTATAATTACCATAGAAAAAATGTCATCAAGCTTTTTCTTAATGAAATGCAACTTAAGTGATTTACAGTGGCTGAAAGAAGAAAATTGTGACAGACCTTTATGATGTGTTGCTCCTGACAGGTATGCCTCCTCCTATGGGCCATCGTCCAGGTTTGAACCACATGCCACAGGCTCCTGCTTCCACCACGGCAGCGATGATCCCACGAGCAGCCGTACCTGCAGCCACGGTGGCTTCTCCACAACCTGCAGTCACCAAGCCCTTGTTCCCTAGTGCAGGACAGGTGTGGCCATACTTATTTGCTTTATTTTTAATCGTCACTGATGACTAAATTCATGGTGACATAGATTAGGTTATTTTTAACTGAAGGATTTACAGGGTTAGTAAATAGTGATGCACAATATTCAGATTAGAGTGTCTATTAGCTAGATAAAGGGTATATCTAAACATAAAAATTTTAATAAAAGGAATGTTTTTATCAAAGATTGGTAGAACATCCTCTAACATTTTCCACTTTTAAAACACCTTTTAAAGGGTGCATAGAAGTACATTGTAAACATATACTGATTTTTGAAAGTTTAAAACGCAATTAAGTCATTGATGCAGCTGTGTTGAGGGATTTTGCTCTTTGCTTTTTCTCCATGCTGCAGATGGGGACTCGAGCTCCCAGCACAAGCTCAGCCTCCTCCAGTATGGACACTTTGTCAGCACCCTCTAAGCCGCTGTCGCAAGTATGCAGCAGCCTGCTGACCTAGTGAAACTAGGCTTTTATAAAACCTTTTGTGGCTAGCAGCAGATATGCTCGTGCACATGTTTGCACAATGCTTTCTTTCCCTGCCTTTTGTAATCATTTTCCACCGACAGGGTGCTGGTGCCTGATCTCAAAATTTACTTCAAAAACTGTTTGGTTCCAACACCTAAATGCTGCTGTTTTGGTCAGGGTCTGTGTTGGTTCCAGCACCTTGTCAGTAGAAACATGGTCGTAAGTACAGCCTTGGAGGACCAAATGATTGCACAGTTTTTTGTTTCTCTGCTGTAGGAAAAAACTACATGAACACTATTGAAAATGCTACAAATAAAATAAGCTGTTTAGTGTCATGTCCCTCCAGGGCCAGACATTGGTAACTGGAATATTCATCATAGGTACTGTAAGATAATCAAGTAATTTGGTCATTATAGCTCATTTGCACTCTTCCGTGTCTCCAGGCTCAGCAGGGTGTGCCTGGGGCAGCAGTGGGGCTTTCAGCCTCCTCTTCTGCTGCTCCCAAAGCCACATTCCCGGCCTACAGCCAGCCTGCTCCCTCTTCAGCCAGTGCTGGCAGCACTGTGGCCAAACCTGCCACCCCCGTTACAAGTAAGCCTGCCACCCTCACCACTACCAGTGCAACCAGTAAGTTGATCCACCCTGATGAGGATATCTCTCTGGTAAGTGTTTAAATATGGCTCACCCTTGTAAAGTAAGTAATGAAATCATAATGTAATATGTAGATTGATAATTCAAGGTCCTGTGAATGCTTTTCAGTTTTATGCATGTCCACTGTATTACATTTTTCATATATAGTGGATATGAAAAAAAAGATTTAGATTAAACAGCAGGCAACGGCTGTCATGCCTAATTGCACTTTGCGTGTGTGTGTTCGTGTGTCAGGAGGAGTTACGTGCTCAGATACCACGCTACCAGTGTAAGATCCCTAGCACAGGACAGGCGCATATCAGCAGTCCTCCTGTTGGGCCAATGGGAGGGGTGATGCCTGCTCAGCAGGGTGCTTCTTCACAGCAGCCAGGACCCAGGCATCCCATGCATGGTACAATCCCTTTTTCGATTAATTTTCATGTAAAGTAGGAGAGAATATATTTAATTACTGACATGGATTATTTGTTCTGTTACACTAAATGTAATTTGTTAAATTTTCTCTTTTCTATTAGGGCCATATGGTACCCCCTCCCAAGCAGTGCCTGGCTATGTGCCAGGGGCAATGTCACCTTATGGCCAAGGTCCCCCAATGGTTCCTCCTTACCAGGGAGCTCCCCCAAGGCCGCCCATGGCCATGAGGCCTCCTGTAATGTCTCAGGGAGGCCGTTATTGAAGCTCAAACACCACCATTCTCCGATAGGTTTGATGATTCAACCATTTTTTCATGTAATGGTGTTGTTAAGAAGCCAAGTCATTAAGCATAAATGTAATTCAATTTGCCTAATAAGGGAAATGAAAAAGCAGCACTGGTTTACGCATGAAACTTTGAATATTTCATAGTTTTTATTTGGACCTCTAATATGTTGCAGATTCTATAGTGTGGCTTTTTTCCTTCCTCTATGTTCCGTTTAGGTTTTTAGAAGTGAAGTTTAGTAAATATGGTTCGTAATAATTTGAAGCGGCTGGAGTAACGTGAACAGTACTGCACCTTTTATCAAGGCAAGTCTTTGTAAACCTACTACTGTACTAAACAAATGAAGCCTTCACAGCACCTTTAGGTGCTGTTGGACTTCATGTCCCCAGCTTTGCTTGGTGAGGGCTTCAGTTAGCTATAACTTTTTTTTTTTTTTTACTTTTTTTTTTGTATGCCTGCTTATCCTTACGTACATTGAATTGAAAATCATACAAATAATAGCTGCTGTGAAAAGTGTCTGTATTATTATTATTATTATGCAAACTGTAATAAACAGCATTGAAAACATAAGACTGTTTCTTCATGACAGAGCGATGGATCTATAAAAAGGTTTGTACTGGCTGCTGATTGCAATAATGTGTGAAAACAATGGGCTGTTCTCACGACATCAACCTGGTCATCCAAATTCATTTTAAATTACCCATACACTAGGGGTATGTTAACACCTGGTTTATTGAGGACAAGAGTGTCAAGGAAAAAGAATATGGATGGCTTGGATAATTGTAGTGTGAGGTCGCAAAGGGATTCAATCTAATGTGGTTTTGGTTGTGTAGATTGGGTGTGATTTTGGTGGGTTGGTGGGGGAGAAGATTGTAATTTGAAACAGAAATACTTTGGACCCAGGTGACTTTATTTGTTGCTAAACTGAGGATCTTTCTTCTCCCTGTAGCGATGCCATGGGACCGGCTGAGGTTGAGTCTCACTGGTGCCCTGTTCAGTCTGAGGCAAGTCTCATGTTTTTCTCATTAATTTCTTACGAGCGGGGGGGGCCCTCACAGCCACATGGCTGTTGGATTCCAATGTCCCCAAACTTGTAGCAAGTTTGGTGATGGCCCCTGTTATTATTCACATTAGAGAAAACCTATAACTAACCTCTTCTGCTTTTGTTTCCAAAGTGCAGAGGTGAGAACAAGTAACAAGTAAGTTTCAAATCTTAATACTCAAGTCCCATGTGAAGATAGAGGAGTCCCAAAACCTGAACAAGTTAAAATATTTTCCTTACTATATAGAATCCAATTGTGAAAAAAAACAACACTAACAAAGTAGGTTAAAACCATGATAATATATGTATAACTCTTCTTAACCAGTGTATATAAAAATAAAACATGGTCGGTCTATTTGTAATTAACCTTGTAGTGATAATAAATTCAAGTCACATACTTATTTACCTTTGGTTCACAAAATCCAGGAATTAACCCTTTTTAACTTGAGTTAAAAATAAATGCACAACATGGTACTTTTAAAGTAATAGTTCATAAACTTCAGTCGTGGTGGGATTCAGCCGTAGCCTTAACTTTAGAGTAAAACAAAAGGTTAGAGTAGGTCTAACCTTTTCACTTTATGTAGGTCAAGACATTCCCATTTATTTTGCAGCCTCTAAAGTCAAATGTGATTGGATTGCCTGCTCTAAATCTATATTTACATACTGGCATGATCCCATAATCTTTCAAGGGGGGAACAAGAGCCTGAATAATTGTTGTTAAAGTCAAGTTGCAGGCCTTAATTATGTTTAGGGTCTTTAATCATTAAATGTTACTTGACTAGACAATGTGACTCATCTCCACCCTTTTGCCAACACGGTACCTTGTTATCTAGGTTAATCCTAATGTTTTTCTTAAAGCCCTTAAACATTTTAATTCAGGTATGTGGTGCCTGTATTGGAGAGCATGCAGTTATACTGAAACAAAACTCAATAGACAAGCAAAAAAACAATGCTCTTTTCTGAGCCTAATGTAGGTTCACTGCCCGGCCAAAAAAAAAAGTGCACGCTAATATTTTCTTTAACAACCTTTAGCTTTAATTAGAGTGTGCAATGTGGTGGCCAAATCATGTATGCAAATGATTATTTATGCTCCTGCTTTCACAATTTGAGAAGAATAAAAAAAAAAAAGAGAATTCCATTAGAGAAAGATAAACTTCATAGATGTAGTAATCTGGTGATTCAGTACATTTAGGTCATCAGCTGACTTCATTTTATTGGTACTTAACAATGCTGAGACTAGACTTGACCAACTGAAGCAACCCCAGATCACAAGGCCGCCTCCAAAAGCTTGTACAGTGAGCACTATTCTATTCAATTCAATTCAATTTTATTTGTATAGCGCTTTTAGCAATTGTCATTGCCGCAAAGCAGCTTTACACAATCAAAATAATTATTTGTTTGTATTATGCATAGTGGCATGATGGGCGCATCACTCATGCACTTCCCATCTTATCTCGACAGACACATCACTTTGCGATAGGTATTTATTTTTATGGGCCACACAGGTGTAGTCCCCATCATTTTGTGCATGTCTCAACTCTTTTACTTTCACTATTAAACATAGCTGTGATTTTCTTTAACAATGGCACTTCCCCAAGAGCTTGTTATTTCCAATGACGACAAATTATTTTTAGGTTCTGATAAATATTCTTTCATGATTATGATGGTTCATCACTATTCTTCTATGTTTTAATAATACATTGTATGGTTCTTAACCCAGTTCTATTAATTTCTGGAATCTTCTTAGTTGTTGTGTGGGTTTTTTTTTTTTTTGGCCAGGCAGTCTGTGGCACAGCCCATATTTATTGGTTCAGCAGACATTCAAATATCTTTCTAAAATGATTTCTAAAAATTCCTAAACTTAAATCCCACTTATGTAGTATGCGCTACCAGTGTCATTGTCTGAGATTAGACTTTTAAATTTCAAATATTCTGTCCCAAACTTTCTCTTTTGTGTTTCGAAATCTTTCGTTAATTATTTGACTTTTTTTTTTATATACAGTGACACCTTGGATTGCGAGCATAATTCGTTCCGGAAGTGTGCTTGTATATAAAAACACTTGTATATCAAAGCAGATTTCCCCCGTAAGAAATAACCAACGATTCATTCCACAACCAAAAAATATTCATATAAAAATAATTAATAAAACAAATAAAATTGCACTTTACCTTTGAAAAGAATTGTGGCTATAGTAATTGAGATCAGAATGAGAAGAGAAGGAAGGGTGTGTGTGTGTGTGTGAGAGTCATCCTACACACATACAAACAAAATAAAAGATGCTTTACACGCACACGTGGTCATAGTGTTACAGTAAACAGTACACACATGCACGGATATTGACTATACGAGTGACGCACACGTGAGAGAGAATAACCATTGGCTCAGTTGTGATTGTGACGCTCGCCGTCAAAACAAGAAGTGCATGCGTGCCAAATGATACTTGATGATCCTTGGTACTGATATATTAAGACTCGCTCATTTTTCAACCAAAATTTATTAAAAATTTTGCTCGTCTTGTGGAATGCTCGCAAACCAGGTTACTCGCAATCTGAGGTTCCACTGTAGTTGGTTTACATTAAACGTTTAGAGTGGCTTGTATATTGTATATTTGGTGGGGAAATTTAGACATTACCATGATTTTGTTGAAATGATTTTGAGCCACTAAACCTGAATTTGATTTTGTAACATTTTCGTAACAATTTTATATTGTCTCCAGTTACTTGCTTTTGCTCATGATTTTTTTTCCACATGCTGATTTAGCTTTCAGTTTTATTGCTGTTGTATGTCTGTTGTATTGCATAAACTCCAAGGACAACGTCCATCAGCTAGCAGTGTTTCAGATGTCGTCTACAATGTGGAACATGTCCTCAACTCCAGTGGTAGGATGTGGTTATGTAATATTATTTAAAACACGTTACTTAATGGTTAGTAATGAAAAGAATACTATTACATTTAAGAATCTTCTGTTTAAAATTTTCCTTTGGTTTTGTAATTTACAAAAGATTAACGGTAGAATGTGTTTTAATATAACAGCAGATATCGTTAGAAAGTTTATTTGCAATCAATAAGAAAACTAATGTACATAAAGACTTTTCTTTGCGGGTTTTTCTTCTATTGATTTTATTTTATTTTTTTATACATTATTGAGTAGTTTTTGATTTAGTTAAACCTTCTTTGCTGTGACTAGGAAAAAAAACTTATGGACTTGGGACAAAATAGCTGCTGTCTGTATGGTGCTGTTTGACTTAGAAAGGTGTTAATGACTGACAAACTCTGACGTTCAAGATTTAACAATATGGTGTTCTAGGTTTCCACCATATTGAGATCTGAGAAGAAATTTAAGTTTTTTTTTTAATAGAATTTCAAATTAAAACAAAAGACCAGGCATTATATGGTGATTTTGTAGAAGCTGTTACAAAAAAAAAAATGCAGGTACAAGCCCAGGTATAAGCAGCATGAACTTGGAGTGGCACACCTCAGAGTACTGTCCATGATCAGGCAATACCTCTAATGGAGTGATATGTTTTGGCACAGGTTTGATACCTGGTCTGCCTTAGATGAAGGGGATACATCCACTGTCCAATGAGTTGCCCTTTGTGTAAATAGAGGTGCACCAAGGAATTCCTCCACAGTAACAGAACAACTTATTCCCTTGTTCAAATAACAGTTGGCTGGGTCTTTTAGTACTGCAAAGCAGGTGCTCTCTGTTCACAGAGAACTGCAAGGTCACCCTGGCTGCTTCATTAGCATGGGTGATGTCAAACAGGAACTTTTGACCACAGGGTTATTGGCTTTTGGTGGACTTATTGCCAAAACATGTGTCTCTCAAACTCTCCTTATTTGTTAACTGCCATTGTGTACTTTTAATTACGTAAAATTAAATTTAGGGAGGAAGTGTGGGCTGACAGGTTGTACTGTTTGGGAAGCATAAGAGGTGAAAGCATCTTGTTCCCTTCAGTAAGGGGTTAACCAGCAGTGTCTGTTAGTCTGTAACACCTTCAACCAATTGTGTTGATGTGGGGTCAAGCAGGCCTCTTGACTTAAATGATGTTTTGACGGGTAAGCGGTCTCAACAAAGCTTAAAATAAAATTGTGCATTTTATGTACTTACAGAATACAAATAGAATGTAAGTTTATTTATTTATTTAGGCAATTTTTGTTTATTTTTAAACTCATTGTCACAAAGCAGCTTAAAAATAAACAATTTTGGATATTTAAAAAAGTGTAAAGCTTGTTTGTTTGTCTCTAAAGAGTAAGCCCGAGGTGACTGTGAGATGACCTGAAGAACCTTGAGAGGAACCAAGACACAAAAGGGAACCCAAGGGGTTACCTGAAACAGCAACCATGAATAAATAACATTCTGTAACTTTGCTATATAGTGAAAAGTAAAGCAGGAAATGTGTTTTATAAATGTGTCCGGTTATGGTGGAGGTCCAAAGCCATCTTAAGTGGAACTGTCCTCAGTTATCATATATACACTATATTGCCAAAAGTAATCACTCACCTTCGCATGCAGATGAACATCCAGTTCTTAATACATAAGAGTTTAATATGATGTTTGCCCGCCTTTTTTTCAAGCTATAACAGCTTCAACTCTTATATGAAGGCTTTCCATAATGTTTAGGAGTGTGTTGATGGGAATTTTTGACCATTCTTCACATTTGTGAGGTCAGACATTGATGTAGGCCTGGCTTGCAGTATCTGCTCTAATTTATCCCAAAGGTGTTGTATTGGGTCAAGTTCTTCTACACCAAACTCCATGACATGAGCATCCATGTCTTTATGGACCTTGCAATTTCATGCTCCCAACTTTGTGGGAACAGTTAGGGGATGGCCCCTTCCTGTTCCAACGATTGCACACCAGGTCTCACGATACTTCACAGCATGACTTCAAGGCACGCACACATCATTTGAATCCATTGTTTTACAAATCAGCGGCTTAACACCAATTATCCTCGCTGTTATATACCGACCACCAAAATACTGTATTACATTTATAACTGAATTCTCTGGATTTTTAACCTCTCTATACACTTTTTCCTAAAAGTGTATCTTACTTGGTAAATTTAACATTACATTGTAAATGGGCTCACAAAGAACTTTGTCATGCCTCGGTGGCTTTAACCTACAACAATTTGTTTATTTTCTGACTTACTCAAAAGGCTGCATTGTTGACCTTGTTTGTTGCTCTGGCGTTACAACTTTTGAACGTGTTGCATCGGAGCTGCCCATTTCTGACCATAAATTAATTCCATGCACTGTTAATGTTTCTCTATTCAAATCCCCTCAGCAGTGCTCAGTCCCCTTCAGAAACTTAAACATCAAAACTTCCACTGCAATTAACAACCTCCCATGCAGTGACCATTTATCCACCCCTAATGACCTGGCATCTTACTACAACTCTGAACTACATATCCTCCTGGATATTTGGCATCTCTAAAAACAAACTTTCTTTGTTGTTCAGTCTGCACCCTGGTTTACTTGTGAGCTTCGTCAGCTGGAACATTTTTATAAAAGAACTGAACTTACTATACACAGAGAAATGTATAGTGAGCATGTGCTCCTTTATAAAGATGCCCTGACTTCAGGTAAATCTGCTCATTACAATGAGCTGCTTACATCTGGTGGAGGGAACACAAAAGCCTTGTTTACCACTGTAAACAGTATCCTGAAACCCTGACACACTTCCACCTGCATTGCACTGGTCAGTGTAATGCTTTCATGACCACCTGTAACTACTAATTACTAACTACACAATTACTAATAATAAGCCGCAGCTAGCCTCTGCATCGAATTTTTCCCAAGGCTCGCCTCACAGCTTCTCTGCTGACCATCCTTCTCATCACTCTTCTTTCTTTTAAACTCCACACGGAATCTGAAATTTAGAATTTTATTAAGTCTAAATCTTCAACTTGTTCACTCGATCCTCTGCCAGCTCAGCTGGTTAAAGCCTGTATGCCCACTCTCCACTCTCACTTCCGGCACTTTTAGTGTTAACCTGCTGCTAACCCTAATAAGCTCAACGATTTCCATCGAATACCTAATCTCCCTTTTCTAAGATATTAGAAAAAGTATTTTTAGTAAAGATTGATATACACTTTAATGACTAACCTCTTTTATCCATTTCAATCTGGATTCTGTACGAAACACAGTGTAGAAACTGCTTTGGTGAAGATCACCAATGACCTGGTGGCTGATGATGCTGGACTATTCTCGCCCTGCTAGATTTGAGTACAGCCTTTGACCCTCTCTCATACAGTACTTTATTAAACCGTCATACCTTTCTGACTACACAGTTTGTTAAATTTTAAAAATAAAATTCCCAGCCTTTCCCAGTCAGCTGTGGTGTTACCCAAGCCGCTGTCCTTTGCCCCCTTCTATTCCTCATCTATCTTTTCCCTCTTGGTCACATCATTACAAAAAGCAATATACATTTCCGTTGTTATGCACATGATACACATCTCCACTGGTCTTCCACCCTCCTATCTCACTCACTGCTTAATTGAAATAAACACTTAGTTTTCCTACACCTTTCTCAAGTCCCATATTAATACCTGCAGATCAGGTTACCTCCAGCTCAAACATGTCCTGTCCTCAGTTGAGGGATGGGCAGAGACAAGAAATGTCCCCAGTCACTACACGCATCCCAAGCAGACCACACGGGGCCTCCATGTGACAGGTAAGGTAAATGTATATTTAGTGCAGGGTGTCTGGCAGGACTAACTGACAGCATAACTAAAAGGGAGAGCCAGAAAAAAAAAAAAACATCTGTAGTTTTCATAATAAGAGGTTCTTACAGGCAGCCTGCATCCTTTGATTGAAGTAGGTGTGGTGGATCATTAGACACTGCTAGCAGAAGCTGCTTTGCTTGTTAAAAGCGCAATACACTCAACTCACTATACAAATAAAAATATTCAGTCACCTTAGAGAGTTCTGTGGGGTCAGATGGTGAGCCAATCAAAGTTGATAATTCTGGGAGATTACTGATAAAGCTCTGTGTGGTAGTTGATGTGAATGTACGTTTAGTACGGTAGCGCGGCGCTGTGCGTACATTATTACTATGACACACTTGAATTGAGACAAGATAGTGATCTGATATAACTTCAGACAATGGACTTGTAAATAAATT
>JAOVVB010000026.1:7754714-7771520 GCA_028570985.1 Heterobranchus longifilis
CGGCAAAGTGATTTTAGGCGTGTTTTAAAAAATCATCGATCTAACTCAAAAAAAAAAAAAAAAAAACTCACAAAAACAATGGTTTGTAGAAAAAAAAAGTTTCTCAATTCAATCTGGACATTCTAGTACTTAACACACACAAACAAAAATGTTGAATTCAAGAAAAAAAAATTTAAAGGAAAAGGAACATTTATTATTTCTATATCTAATATTTATATATTTTATATATTTCATGGGTAGGAACAACAGATTGTGTGAGAGACGAGGTATTCTAGCGCTCGCAGCAGAGACACATAGTAGGGGATAATGAGGTCTTCCTTGTGGACTCCAGAGACAACCTGCTCCATCTCTTGTTATAGACTAGACCTCTGATCACATCTCCCAGCACAGCAGTGCCCACTCCAAGTAAGCTCGGCTAACACTCAAGAAAATATAGCACAACTATGGTATACAGTACTTGATATGTTCGAAGTAAAAAAAGTCCATACCGTGCCGATGTGATTTGACAGATTATATTAGACAAGAAGAGTATTTTGATTTTATATGGAAATTTCATATAGGCACACAATACTTTCTTTCTTTTTTAACCAGCCATGCCAGCTTCTATGGCTATATTCATGGCGAGAAGCATTTTTGTTATTCAATATTAAAACTAGATAAGATGTTCAAAATTATTATTTTTTCTAAGAACTTTAAAACCACATTTGGATTTTTTCTTGTTTAAATTTTTTTTTCAAGGTGTGAACAGAATAAAACAAGTTCCTTAAAGGAGTAAAAGAGTTATAGTAAAATAAAATGTTAGATGGACAGGAGGGTTCTGCATGATAAACAATGTAGTGGGTTTTTGCTTAACAGTAAAAATATCAAGTAAACATTAAAAAAATAAACATCAGGGATGATTTCATATAGTTTATTATTTAAGCATTGGTCCCATTGTGATTGCCATTTATTTTTGATGTATTCATTCAAAATTGGTTTTAAAATAAGCCAATTATTATTGGTTTATTATTGGTTTAAAATAACCAATCTATTTTACCAATGTTGGTAAAATAGAATGATTGGTGTAGTGCACTAGCTACTGTATGTTATTTTGAAATGTCCAACAAGGCTTTCTGTAAGGCTATTAAAAGGAGGCAAAAGGGCCCTGAGAACAGAATGTTACCACCTGCTCCACTCAGAGCATGTCAGTGAGTTATATGTAGAGAGAGAGAGAGAGACACACACACACACACACAGACATAACACGCACACCAATCAGCCAAAACATCAAAACTGTTGATATGTGAACTGAACAACACTAATCACCAACTATACAATAGGAAACAGGTGACAGGGTCACGGGCACCCATGGCTCACCCATGTCCACGGGAACTAAAGGCCAGCCCATCTAGTCCGGTCCCATAAAAAATCTAATTCAGCACAAACTGTCAATGCTGGCCATGATAGAAAGTCACCACAACACCAAGTGCACCCAACCCACCGCACATGGGGGCCAGTCCGCTGATCCTGCCTCCAAACTCCCCAGATGCCAATCCAACTGAGCACCCATGGGATTCATCAGACAAACAAGTCTGATCCACAAAGGCCCCAATCAGCAACCCACAAAATCGAAAGTACCTGCTGCCAATGACCTGGTGCCAGACACCACAGCACACCTCCAGAAGCCCAAGGGCACAAGATACCCAAGAGGAAACCAAAAACCTAGGTATAAACGCATACATGCATTCATGGCTCTGGCACACTAAAAAAGCTCTCTATGTTGATGGTATCTAAGCACTTGCGGAATACTTGTTGGGATAGGTGCATTGATGTAGCAGGGGATTTATAGAGAAATAAAGGTAGCTTTTACTCTCTGAACTTTGTTCTGCACAATATGCATAATAATACCCAAACACACGTGTGTGTGTGTGTGTGTGTGTGTGTGTGTGTGTGTGTGTGTGTGTGTGTGTGTGAACAAAACAATAGAAACGTTGTGGAAATGTGTGAGCTCCGTGAACGAATGTGTGTGATGGTTACACTGAGTCTTGTAGGAAGGGTTGTTAAGTGGGAGACTTATGCAACCACAGCTTAGTAGCACATTCGCTCCATTCCTCCGGCACAGGATGTGACGCACATCAGCCTGCACTCTGGCAGCTGATGGCAGGGGAGGACACACACGTTTACTGAAAATACACAGTACACTTCTAAACCTAAAAACTATAATTAAATTATTTATGCATTATTATATTAAATGTACCTTTAATGTGAATCTGAAAAACAAAATCTAACTTAGAAGAGTTAATATCAAAGTATAATAACTGCCTGCCATTTAGAAACGAGATCAAATCAGTTTCCAAGAGTAGTACTGGGGGGCCGTGTGCGAGTACGTGTTTGGTGTGTATGTTCCAGGGACCACTGCCCTGGAGTGTACGTAGCTGCACATGGAAGAACCTGAGACTAAGTGATGCAATCTAACCTATAATAAGCCAATAGCCCCCCCCACCCTTACACTAGGCCATGGGGCAACAGTTTAAAAGTGATTTATAGCATAGTATTATGCTTCAGCCAAAGAAATTTTAAATGCTTTAAAAACATACTGTATGTCAAATCTCCCCAGAAATAGGCAGTGGAAAGTGACATTGTTCGTCCTCCACCATACTGAATTTAATTAGGGGTTGTTTAATACTTGGATGTAAACCTTTTGCAGTCAAATGACTGCTTAAATTCTGTAACCCATGGACACCACCAAATTGCTCAGATTCAACTCTCAAGATATTCTGCTGGGCATTTACTGTATTCACCCTTAGTTGTTGCTTATTTGTGGGTCTTTCTGCCTTCACTTTGGACTTCGAAAAGCAGTCGAAAGCATCCTCAATTGTGATGACATCATGTGCTTCACAATGCAATTAAGGAATTAAATTTTTTTACTTTGCCTTAAAACCTCTTGGGTTGCTTTTACAGTATTATTTGTAGGGTCGTTATTCATCTATACTATAAAGCGCTATTCTATTACCTGATTAAAATATTTAATTTGATTAATCTGAGCAGAAAGTATAGGGTTATACACTTCAAAATTAATTCTGTTATGTTTATCAGCAGTCATACATCAATGAACACTAATAAACCAGTATCTGTTCCATACATGTTCATGCCATAACACTGCCTCTACAATGTTTGACAGATGATGTGACATGCTTTGGATCATGAGTGCTTCCTTTGCTTCTTCATATTCTTATTTTCTCCTCATTACTGTACAAGTTAATCTTGGTTTCATTTATCTGAATCATGTGACGGAACTGGATAGCAGTCAAATCTAGCCTCTCTGTTCATAACTCTTATCAATGGTTAACTAACAAAAACTGTATGTACAGTAATGAAGGCGTTGCTTGATTGGAAACTTCCACAATTATGTGTGTACCTACTTCAGTGTGTTCTTGAATTGACTACATGTTGTGAAAGAGTTTCTCTTCACCAAAGAAAGGATTCTGTGATCATTCACTTCGGTGAACCTCACAGTGTTTTCCATCTTATTAAATAAAAAAAAAAGCAAGCCAAATTGTTGATTTGGCAAGTCCACATGTTTCTGTCATCTCTCTGATAGGCTTGTTTTCTTATATCATCCTAACGATTGCCTCAAACACTTGCATCAGAATATTGAGGAACACATAAGGAAAGAGGCCAAACTTGGACATAAACATTTTACAATTATACAAAATTGTCCCACTGTACAAATATTTATGTAACATACTAATTTTAATGGTAATGAAAATCAAGCAATAAAAAGCTATTTGTTGAGCATATATTTGTTGGCAATTTAACTGTGTGGAAGCATTTCACACTTTCTGCAAGGGGCAAAGGACAAGTGATTTGTATTCTGTTCATGCCAAGTTGAAAATATTGCATCCTGCTCAATCTGCAAAATACAGCAAAACAATAGAAGCAAAAGGGAAAGTTCATGCTAGTTCACTGGTGTAATATACAGACATATATTTGAAAAAATAAAAATACACAAAGGACAGTAATTCATGTCAATGCCTTGTATGAACCACCATCTACTGAGGTCAGGAATATTGCTTTCTAACGTTATTTGAACGTTTTTCCTCCTTAAATACAATGTGGGAAACATCATTAGTTTGGTCCTATTGAATATTTTTTTTACTTGTGTTTTATTCAGGAAAAAAAAAAATAACGTAATGAACATCAATTCTGAAAAGAAATTTAATGCTTACTGCATTAATATTCCAAATGGTTCATAATGGCACTTACATGAAATAAGGATGCCACATAAATGAGGAAAAGAACATGAAGTCAACAGAGAAAGTGAAAGCTTTTCCTGAATACACATTTGGGTAAAGTTGTGGCGACACTCCAGAAGTTTTCAGGAAATGCTTTCACATGGAAAGTAAGGAGCTTGTGTTCTGAAGCTGGGTTTCGATTTGTTAAATAATGTGCAACAGAACCACAGGCTGTTGCATGAGCAGATTGAAAACCAGGCAAAGAAAGCAAACCAAAAGACACGGTGAGTAAAGTGGGCAGAAAAAAATAAAATTAAACCTGGACAGTTTTCTCTCTGAAACACTGAATTCATTTAAGCAAAACCTTTAGGGTTGTGTGAGGGTAGAAAGTGCAAAGGAACAAAAATAAATACAAGAATGACAGCAGAGTGCCCCGTTGGCAAGTATTGTGAGAGGCCACGTTAGTATCAAAGCCTCAGGTCATCTATTTATCAGCTCATGGGATGCCCTTTTCAAATACACACCCCAGGGACCAATCACAATCTAGTCTTAGTCAGGGGGATCACCTCTATCTCCATGGAACAGGGTTTACCCACGTCAGGTCAATGAACAGCGGCTCACACCTCGGTTGTGCATGAATTCTGTAAGCAGCAAGTCTCCGCAGCTCACTAAGCTGGGCTGCTGCCATTTTCTTACTCTCTGCAGCTGAATATTCACCCACATACCCGTGAACGCACCTCTCAAACACAGAAAGCAGCTAAGCACAACTCGCTTCTTTTTGCTCTCCTTGCTTAACCTTACAAAAATAGAGCAAAGCAAACAAGGATTCATAAGCAGCCACATGTATGCGTGGGCAGATTCCAAACAAGTGAACAGGATGAAAGTGCCAAGATGCACAGTATGGAAAGCATATTTTGATTATTTGAGGTAACAAACTGTGGATATTAGATATGGCTGAGTAATTACTGCAAACTGGACGGTAACGTTTGCCTGAACAATGTCTGAGAATTGATGCACTTCACAAAGGGGGGTGTAGGAAGATTCAGCATCAAAAGCTGTAGTTTCTGCAATAAGGCATATTCAGCTGCTGTGAGTGTGGAGCGATATGACCTCAAATCAATATCAAGATTAATTTTACCTCGATTACGATTAATGAAATGATTATTTATTTATTTTTTTGGCCCTCACAGGTTTGTATGGTAAATATGCTGAAATATTAAAGCTGGGATATTTTTTCATTATCTATTATAAATACTTGTTTAGTATACTTTTCATTATTATATACAAAAATTGAGATTGGGGAGCGTACTACTGTAGGCTCTGACTGTCGGTTCCGATTAATTTTAGCTCTAGCTCCTACTACAAAAGACACAATTAGCATAACTATATGTTACATCACACCATACAGTATATAGAAGTTAACACTCATTAAGTTTAACATGATATTGTGTTAGCCCGACTAAAACTGGACTTTTAATATACATGTAAACATATTAGTCTCGCTGAATTTCAATTTCTTAAAGCTTTAACCAGGAAGTTGAACAAAATGCATAACAGAAGAAGCTGGTAACAAAACAAACATGGCAAGTGCTAAATCGAAACCCATGCAGGAGCACAGGGTGGTGTCATCTGCCTTCGGATAACATCATAACCACAAGAGAAAGCGCACATCTCATTTGCAGCATAAGAAAGTCCCACCTCATGTACGGAATGTACAAAGCTGCAAACTTGTCCATGTTTTTATCACTCATCATGCTACCAGTCTGCTGCAAAATAACTTTGTTGATTGTTCGGCTTGTGATGTAATGGGTCCGATACTACAAAAGGGATCATACAGCCACCTATCAAAGTGAAGTCTGGCAGATTTCAGTCAATACATTGACTCTCCTCCCACGCTTTATAGCAAGATTCCAATTAAATGGACTAGTCGAGCTAGACCAGTGCATGGCATGCAAACATACTGACTATACTAAGCTGGCTAAAAAGCTCACTCAATTAATCATTATAGGCGCAATATTCGATGGATTTACAGCCAAGTGAGTTCAATAGTCCATCAAAATGTTTCACTTAAAAAAACAAAAAAACAAAACCCTTTTTGTTCAAATGTACACTACAATTGTATGTTCAGATGTATCTTGAAAGCACGAAACACATCAAAACTGTGGTCTGTGCTACTCTTTTTGTTTCCCACCACCTGCTGTTGCACTGTCTGGTTCTCAGTAGGAACGATTCTTACTAGCCATACTGATTAGCTTGAACAGATGCTTGACAAGAATCAGGACAGGATGTGGAAAGAATGACTGAACTACACAAAATAAATCACTGTTTAGCACCAAATTATAACTGTAGTTCCGGCAAAACCTGCAACTGCTTTTAAACATTATACCAAGGGAAAATGAAGATGCTAGCCAGACGTCTCAGACAATAGGAACACCACAATAGACAAAACATTATCTAAAGATGTTCTATTTTTGTATCACTAGAGGTATTATTTAAAAATTTTTATTTAAAAGCACCCAATCAAATGTTCAATTCAAGCTTATTTTTCAGTTTGTTTGTTTGTTTAGCATGGTTATATTGGATAGAAGCAAGCAGAGCATGAAAAAATGAAGTGCAATGAGGCCTTAATTTGACATGGGCTAGCAAATACATTTATTATTTATAAAACCCTAAGAGCACGTGTTCCTAAACTGTGACTTAAAATGTTGGATGAGTTCACTGGACTGGCTGCTGACCTGGGTGTGTCTGGCTGGGTAAGGACTGGACAGTAGGGCAGGTTGAGGATGGCAATACAACAGCAAGGCTTCCAGCGGGCAAGGGTTGTCCTCTCTTCAGTAGCTGCTTTTGCTCGTGCTGGCGAAAACGTGGTGGCACCTCTCGAGGTGGGTAGCGTTGTACTGCTGATTGCTGCTGCTGGGTGCTGGAGGGCACGCGCTTGCCATTGGCACCACCGCTGCTGGTAGACGGCACAGAAGGGTTGGTAGCACTGGGGTTGGCCAGAGGAAGAGGGGCAGGGCTTGGCTTGACAGACTCTGGCACTGTGAACAAAGATGAGAAAGGATAGTGGTGTTGAGTTTAAAGTAAGGACAAAAGGTCGAGACGAGCTGAAATACCCCTCAGATAATGCATTTTTTCATACTAACTCTTTTTTGTCTCAATGTAAATGAGCTACTGCCAAGCCCCACCCCACAACAAGAACAACAAAGCTGAGCACAGCAGGGTGGAGCTGAGCAACAAGTTGATGGGAGGGTATTTTTTTTATGAGGTCACATTAGGGGGGGAAATAGCTAATTGGCTTCTTGAAACAATTGGAAAAAAAGAACAGGGAACTACACAGGAATGTCTAAAAATAAAGTAAATTTTGTTTTCTAACCTTAGCACATAATCTCAAGCTATTTCCCCCCCTCTTTTTTTAATCAAGGTCAAAACCCATAAGCAAGTTAATAACAAAAAAAAACAAACAAAAAAAACAATTAAGGTTAAGGCTTCAGTGATACTCAATCTGAAATCAGTAAATTGCTTTAAAAACAATATAAGCTTAACCCTGATTCAAATCTTCAATTAATTTTACCACTGAGTATTCATTTATTTTGCTAAGCCAATTTTCTAGAAGGTAACGCATACCTTGAAAGTGTTTTGAGTCTCAGATGTCATAAGGAAAGAATGTGTTGCCATTAGATGAATATTTGATTTGGAGTAAAAAGTATATTAAAAAAAAGCAAACAAAAATCAAGGGAACAACGAATAGGGTAGGAGTGACATACAAATCAGTGAGTTTCATGGAAAGCCAGTAGGGACTGCCATGATGCCTTTCTGTTTGACAGGTTTTCCGGGTCGCAGAAGCAATTCAACTTAACGCACGCACACGCAGTTGGGAGAACTTGCAAGATGTGAACCATTTTTTTAAGAAAACACAAGTGAGAAGGCAAAAAGATGTATTTCCTATAGGACTCAAGTTCATATGTAAGGCATAACAATAGTATCAAACAATCATCAAACAAAAACATGACGAAGAAAATAAGGAAATAATCCCTGTTCAAAAGTTTGCATACCTTTAGTTCTTAATATTGTGTATTGCCCCCTTTAGTATCAATGATGGGATGCAGTCTTTTTTAATAATTGTGCATGAGGTCTTTAATTCTCCCAGGTGGTATTACTGCCCATTGTTCTTGGCAAAATACTTTCATTTGTAAATGTTTTGGTTGTCTTGTCTTGCATCAACTGCACGTTTGAGATCTCCCCAAAGTGGCTCAATGATATTGAGTTCAGGAGACTGGGATGGGCGCTCAAGAACATTACATTTAGGCATTTGGCAGACGCTCTTATCTTATTTTTATCTCATTATACATCTGAGCAGACTTAAGGGTTAAGGGCCTTGCTCAAGGGCCCAACAGAGGCAACTTGGTGGTTGTGAGGTTTGAACCTGGGATCTTCTGAACCGTAGTCCAGCGCCTTAACCACTGAGAGATCCACCACCATGGTTTACACTCGGGATGGTATCATTTTCGCCATTAACACAGTGTTTATGGTTGTGACTATAAAGTAAAATTTTGGTCTCATCACTCCAAATGAAGCTCTGAGGCTTGTCTAGATGCTGCAAGCGGGCCTTTTAGTGGAGTGGGTGCAGTAACGGCTTTCTCCTGGCAACTCGACCATGCTGGTAATTTGAGTTCAAGTACCTCCTTATTGTGCTCCTCAAAACCCATCACCACCACCAGCATGTATTCCTCTCAAAGTTATTTCTTTGCGTCCCGAACAATTCTTTATGCAGTAGTGGGTGAAATCTTGCTTACCTGACCGTGGCTTAGTATCAACAGAGCCTTTTATTTTCCAGCTCTTTATCAGAGTTTAAACAGCACTGACTAGCATTTTTTTAAGTTGAGATATCTTTTTATATCTTTTTCCTGTGTTATAAAAATTATATATAATAAGTATATATAAGTTATGTCATATTATAAGTTCAACTACCTTTTTGGCAGTTCTTTTGTATTTCCATATGGTGCAGTATCTAACCAAGTCAATACATCACCTCATGAGCTGAGAAACTCACTGACTATTTATGCACAGACACGAATTACAATTACAGTGAGTCACAGGTGTGGAAACTTCCCTTTCGTAGCCATTTAAAACGTAAGTGTCAACCTGTCTGTTTATAATGTGGCCAAACACTTAAGGACATGTAAAACTTTTGATCAGAGTTGTTTGGGTGATTGCTTTGGTAATGATGTCAGAGGATCACACACAGCATGATGTTTTCCCATCCATTGCCCTGTTTCTGTACATTCCCTTAAGCTTTGACTGTATTGATGTATCTCCACCCCAAAGTGCTATCAGACATTTCTCTTTGTCCTCTGTCCAGAGACTATGGTTCTCAATTTCCCTACTGCAGATAAACCATCTACTCTTTCTGAAAACAGTTAATTGAGCTGGCCAGAAAATTCAAGGGCACGGCTTTTACGTACTTAGCTGTAATATTGCCAAAAGCGGAAGAAAAAAAAAAACTGTCTGAAGCATAGCAACTTGACCTTTTACAAAAATGATCATTAATTTCTTCCATTTTCAGTTCTTCCATCATCTCCCTGCTCATTTTCAACCATGGACCCATGTCCATACCACGTGATCGTGTTGGACATGGATATGTGTCGGGCAGTTTGAAATCAGATTTACACAGGTGGAGCATCCAGAATGAGACACACCTTTTTTGAATATTATTTTCCAACCACCTCTAGATGTGGTTCAAATTGGTTTAGCAAAAATCTGATTCAGTGCAATTTAAAAATAAAAATAAAAATTTAAGTTCAGACTATACAAAAGCAATCTGATTCCAAATGTATTCCAATCTTTATACACCAAAATTAGATTTGGGCTGGCAATCAGAGACGGTTATCTAATTTTTCGACATGGACATGCAACTCATCCTTTAGAACAAGGAGAATATGTGCTCTAACTGATTTGGATCATGGCATGGCTGTTGGTACCAGATGGGCTGTTTGAGTATTTCTGTAACTACTGATCTCTTGGGACTTTCCTCCACAAAGTATCTAGAGTTAACTCAAAATTATTTGGGGGAAAAAAGATCAAAAGTGCAAACGTTAAAATACCTTAGTGATGAGAGAGGTCAAAGGAAAATGGCCAGATGAGCTCAAGTCTACAGGAAGGATAAAGTAACTTTAATGATCACGCTTTAAAACTGTGGTGAGAAAAGCAAACAGAGCATCAATTCCAGAGGTAGAAGACCATACTGGGTTTAATGCCTGTTCCTCTTCTGTGAGCTAAGAGGAGTAATCTTGGCCCTGGTTCACTAGAATGGGACAGATGAAGAAAACATTCCCTGGTCACTGGTCTGGCCTTCAACGGTCACGTTTGGGTGAACCTGTTCTTGGCTGACAGGAGCGGAAACCAATGTGGTCTTCTGAGTTTAACCGTCATGTCATTCGTGCTTATTCTTTCTGTTTAGAGAAAAAAAGATTTATAAGATGTCAATCTGGCTGGATGACAATAGTGAAATCCAATGGTGTCTACTGCTCCACAACATGTTGAACTATGAACCATGAATCAAACGGGTTAACTATGAGTCATAAAAGTAACAATCTGCCACATGGTTGACGGTTCTGTGTGCTCCGAGATGCGTTTCTGCTCACCACAGCCGTAACGTGGTTACTTGGATGACTGTATCCTTCCTGTCAGCCACAACCAGTTTGGTTGTTCTTTGATCTCGCTCAAAAACAAGGTGTCTTCCCTCGCAGAATCGATCACTGGATGTTTTCTGCACCTTTCTGTGCAAAATTCAAAAACTGTGGAGCACGAAAATCTCAGATCATCAAGTTTAAGAAATACTTTCACCTGCCCATGTAGCACCAACAACCACACCATAGTCTCTGGAATTGCTCCAGATGGAAAATAATTTCCCCTATCGTGTCAGGGGACAGCCACGATGGTATCTTGTGGTGTTTCCTGAAAATCATTCACACCACCAATCACTACTACTAAACCAGTTGTACATTACACATACGTACATCAACCAAAATAAGAATATATTAATCAAATACATTCGCATTACAATCCAGTATTTCACACAACCATGTTGCACAGTTATTGCCATTATATGCATGTGCCATCCATTAGACTTTGTGTGTTTCCGCTACACAGCAGTTGCCATAATTTGAAAATTTTTTAACGAGTTTTACGATTCTAACGAGTCAAAAATGATCTACTTATTAAAACGTCTGTTGGCCCCACTCTTATCAGCGCTTTCTGTTCAAGGCTACTGTCTCCCTAGTCACTGCTGTGCAGGTGTGAACGTGTTGTATCAGTTCATTCGTAACTGCGGTGTTAGCAAAACTGGGTGCCCCCCACTTGTGATTTGCACGAAAAAAAGAGCAGCATGCAGTGATTCATTTTTTGTGGTCTGAGGGTAACATTTGTGTGAGATGGATACCGAAACAACTTACAGAAGAGCATAAAAAAAAAGAAGCGTTTGGCTATCCATAAACAAAATTTGGACAGATACTCTAACGATGGTGAAAGTTCCTTAAATTGAATCTGTGTCTCGTCGCCATTAATGATTCATCACTACGAGCCTGAGAGTAAACGGTAGACTATGGAAAGGAAACATCCTCAATCGGCCGAGAAAAACTTCAAACGACAGCTGGAAAACTGATGCTAACAGTTTTCTGGGATTCTCAAGGGCCAGTATTGGAGCATTATCAGGGAAAAAGTTCAATAATCAACAGTGTTACAGTGGGATGCTTATTGAAGAGCTGAAGCCTAAACCTCGGATAAAACGCAGAGGACTGCTATCCAAGGGCGTTGTGATTTTGCATGATAATGCATGTTCGCACACTTCTGCCCACACTGTCGACACCCCAGAGTGCGTTATGCTGCCGTATCATGCTGAATGAGCAGCAGTCAGAAAAGGTGCGGAAGTTGGTTTCAAACATCTGGAAAACCATGGTTTTATGGTTTAAATGCGAGGCCAAATGTGAAATTGTGATCCATCACATCTGTAGCAGCACGATATACAGCGATAACATCGAAATCTGCTATTTTTGTTCTGAGGCAGTGATTCCAGCTGCTGATTAATTTCAGTTCAGTCTGCCTGCCACGAGCAGAGAAAAAGCATAAGGGGGAGGCAGGGGGAGGAGAGCCCTCCTGCACGCATCATCCATCTCGCGCACACACACACACACACACACACACACATACAGGCACCACATCCCCACCCTCTACTCCACTTCTCTCTCCGCCCCTCCCTCCTGCATTCTGCATGTCTGAGCTGTTCTTTTGTTCCTGCTGGTTATAGATTAGGAATCAGGAATTAAAGATGTTCTCAATGACAGCCTGATCCTCTTTATGTCTAGGAGATCCTTCGGCTTTTGCAATTACGCTTAGGCACACCGCTCCGGCAGACTGACACGACAAACTTAACCTTCCAACTAAGAGCATTTTAGAAGCTTGTGTGTCCTCGGCCAATGACGGCACAGCGTTAGCGAGGGGAGGCTTGAGGAAAGAAGGAGGAAGGCAGAAGGCAAATCCTTGAAAGGGAAGGAGTGCGCGCTAACCTAGCTGACTGTACAAACACACAGACACACACACACACAAAACAACCCAACCCCACCACCAACAGCTCTGCTATTATTAGAAGCAAGTCAATAGAAATGCTTTAATTACTCTCCAGCACTGTGGCTTATTTTTAAGCACTGGTTTCGTGATGAATAGGTTCGTATCTTTATGTGCTGGCGGTCGAAAAAAGGTTGGCTGGTGAATGAAGATGTGAGAGGGAGGCGCGAGATCATGAGATCAGTAAGAATGCTGTGTTCAACACACAATGTAGGGTAGACACTAACACACACACACAGCTCCTGGAAGCACATGCAACTAATAAACGCATGAGCAACTAATAAGTCTACATGTCGAGGGAAATCATCTGCCTGACTGAGCAAAAAAATTTCAGTGGCATTCAAAAGATAAAAAAAAAAAAAAAATGAAATAAGGGACAAAAAAACAAAACAAAAAAAAAAACACTAGTTGTTAAACATGAATCATTGCAGCTTCTGCAGCAGATCCCTCTGTTGCGGATTTGGTTCACACACACATTTATGTACATTACTGAAGGCAGCTCATTTAGGACATCATTTACCCCATCTGATCTGATAAGTAAATTGACAACATGGCTTGGGCAGATGGAGGCGGGGGGGGGTTTACTAAGACACCTGGACAGAGAAGTACACGTCAATTCCCCAATCCAAGTTCAAAACAGACGTCTCGTCTCTCCCAGAGTCTGTGGCTCTCAGTTAAATTAAGCCTTTATTTGTCACATGTACATGACTACAAATTTTTTCTTTGCGTATCCCAGCATACCTGGGGTCAGAGTGTGGGGTCAGGCATGATACAGTGCCCCTGGGGCAGATAGGGTTAAGGGCGTGAACTGCCCTGTCAACCTGACGATCAGTAACTCAGTGCCTTAACCCTTTGAGCCACCACTTCCCCATAATGTAGATGTTTCAGAAAAAAAAGGAGATGCTACTAGCGTAAAAAAAAAAAAAGAAAAACTTTAACCGCTTCAAACTGATAAACTGAAGCTGTAACAAATTGTCTACTTTATAGCTATGAACTAATCTTTAATCGTTAAGCATTAAATAAACTGTAACTAACTGCCTTTTTATGCATGATGCAAGCCGTTTATCCCGATTTCATATATCTGAAAACATTTTTCTTTAATACCTCTGCTCTTCTTTCTATTGACTTCACTGAAGATTTTTAAGACGGTGATAAAAACAAGAAAGACAGTCAGGGCAAAAATATTTCCCCCAAAGGCCCAGTTCCTCAGCTTGAATTAGCACCGAATTCCCAACAAATTAAGAAGCACTTCATCTGAGCCACAGACTGAATGGTGGCCTGGGGCATCACATCGCACTTTCTACCGCCATGCCTTCATCTGATCACTGACAGCAAGATCCGCCTGAACGCCAAAGACAGCGACAATATCTGTTGTGAGCAGGCAGGTGGGCTAATTTAACGGACGCAGACTGGTCTTTAAAAATGAGTACAGATTATCTGCTGTATTTGTTCAAACTAATGACTTCTATTTAAAAAAAAAAAAAGGAATCTGTTCGGATAAAGCTGTCAAACACAGCATAACAAGAACATATGATTAATTAGCCTGCATCAGGCTCTTATGTCAAGCTTGACATGTTACAAGGTTTGAATATTAGTCATGCAAAGCATTTTTACTTCTCCCAACACCAGCACACACCAGAGAGAAGTGTCTGTGCTGTCTGCTAGGTGGTGTGTGAACATGTTCCTTGGGGTGCCACTTAGCACAAAAACCTTCTGAAGCCTTGTGCATCCCTAGGTCCCACAATATTCCTGTTGCTATGGAGACGCACACAACCTTACACTTTTTTTTTTTCTTCGGTGCACAGACCTCCCCTAGATCATCAGAGCAGATCATCTGCTGCTTACTCCCAACACAAACACACTGCCAACACATTTTTTTTCTTATCTTTGTTTCCATAACACTAAAATATTTAAGCAAGCCTAGTACAATGAAATGCATTGTTTTGCATAGAAGTAGATAAAAATGAAAAAGCTGATAAGAAATTCAGACAGAGAATCGACCTGTGTACTTTAAACACTGCGCAAAAACAAACACCACACATGCGCACTCTCAAACCGAGAAGATGAACGTTAATACTGCATAGCAAAAAAAAAAAAAAAAAAAAAGGGCACAGAAGACTGGAACTTAATTTCACAATGCCATGAGCCAAAATGACAATCTCAAACAGTCAAAAAATCTAGTCAGGCCTCCTTCCCAGGCGCTGTTAGCCATAACATTATAAACCACTGACAGGTGAAGTGAATAAAACTGATTATGGAAGAAATGGAATGGAAGAAAATGGCCAGGTTTGGTGGGTGAACGCGTGTCACTTACCTGGGTAAGAGATGACACGAGAACTCAATATGGGAAGAAGGCAATCCAGCAGAGGATATGGTTGGGTACCGAAACCCATTTTGGCACCAATACCTAATAAAAGGTATGTCCTAGAACCGAATCAGAACGTGATCAGATTTCGGTGCCACTGCACGGTTAAAATGCACATGAACACGAGTCGGTAAGTACTAATAATACATATCCAATAATCCTTTGTAATAATGCAAAGTACCCATGTTGACCATTAAAAAAGTATCAGTTTTGAATTGGCACTGGTATTGTAAAAAGCCTAAATGATACCGAACCCTAGCAGAGGCAGTGTGATGCTTCTCCTGAGAAACCTTGGGTCCTGCCATTCATGTGGATGCCACTTTGACATGGACCATGTACCTAAATATTGCTACTGACCAAGCACACCCTTTTATTAAAAACTGTATTCTCTGATTGCAGTGGCCTCCTTCAGCAGGATAATTCACCCTGAGACATTGCAAAATTATTCCAGAATGGGTTGAATATGATGGGTTTTAATGGGGTTCACCCGACACTGAAAGTTGAGACCCTAATGAGGAGGTAAAAACAAAGAGGAAAAAAATTGCATTAAGGAAAATTTACTTCTTTTTGTAAATAACAACAATAAAGCCAGTGTTACGATATGAAGCTCAGAACAGATACACAATGTATACAATGTATACACAAGATGTCTGAGTAGTGCAAACTGGTGTGATGTGTGCAGACTTTTGAAAATGTATTCCAAAAGAAAAGTCTTTCTAAACTCTTTTTTTTCTACTGCGTGTCATTATCACCATTAAGTGTTAAGTGCACGAATGCCAGCGATTCCTTTTCTTCCATCACGCAGCCCTTATGTTGTTTGTCTTTAACCTCAGAGGGCCGAGTCGAGTCTGAGGATCTTAATTAGCAGAGTTTAAATATGTAGCTGTATTTAAAGCCTGTATTTCTCGGAGGCATGCAAACGAGCTAGAGAGAGTAAGAGATGAAAGAGGAGATGAAAAGGCTCTGAGCTCCATTACACAGGGACCAGCTCGAAAGGAGAAGCTGGCATGAGTGGAGATGAGCCTCATGGGACATCCCTGAGAGATTCGTACTGCAGTCATCTACAATTAATGCAATGCCAGTCCATCTGTACTCAAAGCACTTGCTGACAAGAGTGCAATGAGATCAATTTTCATGAACATTTCTAAATAATAAAAAAAAAAGTTTCTAAGTGTTAAAAAATATTGCAATAATAAGTCTGACTGCAAGAGTTTTATTTATTTTTATTATTTTTTTTAGTAGGGGTACCAAAGGGCTTGAAAACCTGTACTACTCGGATAAAAATAACAATAAGTTGATTAATAAGTTACCCATTTAAAAATTACACTGAATTCACTCCACAAATCAGTATATAGACTTTAATGGGGTTTGTTGCCTGGACACTGAAAAGCCGCTTTTGGACCACAAGCAATCTTTTTCAGATACACACATAAAACTTGACAACCCAGAACTTTAAAAGCCTCCTCTCTCAAAGAGTCCAATCCAACCAAAGCTCTAGCACCTACAGTTCCAATGATAGAAGTAAAAATATCACGAGTGCCGTTGGATTTAAAGTGAACGCTGGTTACCTCCACATGCATAAAGTGACCAAAGGCATGTCCCATCAAC
>JAOVVB010000026.1:7791250-7803705 GCA_028570985.1 Heterobranchus longifilis
AACATTTTGTGTGACAAACATGCAAAAGAATAAGAAATCAGGAAGGGGGCAAATAGTTTTTCACACCACTGTATATCGTCACATTGTAGGGGGGGGGGGGGGGGCCCTGGTGATTTTCTATACCCAATACAGTTAAGAGATGGAGCTATGCCTGGAGTGCAGTCTGCATTTTTCTCTAATTTATTGCATAGGAGTCAGGTTGAGGCCATGGCACAAACTATGTCTTCATCTAGCTTGCTTTGTGCACAGGGTCATTGTCATGCTGGAACACATTTGAACCACTTAGTGCTGGGAGATTGTAACTTTACAGCATACACTGTATAAACAGACTTTTAGAATTTAGTACAATAGCACTAACCTTAAATGTCTGATTCATTTAAAGCAGCTATTTGTTATACAGTTATGTGCAAAAATCTTGAGCCACCCTTCATTTCGTCATACTAAATTAAATGATGTATATTAAATAAAATTGATGAAAATTGATGTTTTACTGTGACCGGCTGAAGATAAAATAAAAAAAAAAATTAGTTGTTCATGTAACAATGTCAGCAGCAACTTCATTTTCCCCTCTCGTCTGCTTCAAGTACTCGGCATTCAACTTCACCAGTATACTAATCACCAGCCTGATCATCTGTCATCTTCTGCACCTGTTTCTAACTGGTTCATGGCTTAAGTAGGATCCTCTTTTCAAGCTTGAGTGATTCATCAGTGGTTACTGAGTGACTTTTCTTCTAATCTGAAACTATTTAGATACAGGGACTGGATTGAAAATGAAACCCAAAAAAAGTCATTTGGGAAGCCCGAGTCTGAGGTTGCTGGTTCGATCTGTAGCCTCTCGCTGCCGAGGGGCTAGAGGGAGCTAATTGGGCGAGCTCTCTCAACGGAGTTGGATGGGAGGCATTTAGTACACACATTAATTACAGCTCTACGGACAATCAGGGGCGTCTGTAAGCTCAAGCAAGCGTGAGGAGCGGACAGCGCTGAGTGTGTTACGCTGCCCCCAACGGTGCGTGACCAATAGTTTGAAAAGATGCGGTCAGTTGGCGTCATTTGGTTCAGAGGAAACGCACGATAGTCTTCTTTCCTTCCAATGGGGGGTGGGCTAACATATGTGCATTAATAGACATGAACGAATGCATGAAATGAATATATGTGTATCCATTCTTGGCAAAATGACTGTGTAGTCAGTGGTCCTTATTCTGTCCATTAGTTTCAAATGGAGCAATGTGATCATATTTGCGACCTTGAACACTTTAACTGCAAGCTGCTGTGGTCTCACTTCATATCCCAAGTAAAAATATTAACCAAGCCTGACTAGCTTCTTTAGAATAATTTTGCCAGCAGAACATTTATGTTCCAGCTTTGCACTGGATTTCTTTTTGCTTAGTGCAGTCAGTGTTTTCACTGAAAAGGTCGCCAGTCTTCCATGCATGTTAATTAAGTCTACAGTAAAAATCTGTTCTACTGTCAGGCAGATTGCACCTCGGCTGGTGCGTGTAGTGCAGCATGAGTTGCGATTTACAACTCTGTACCTCTACTGTACCATACTGTAGGAACAGCGCTGAACTGCCTCATGCAAACTACCCAATCAGCACTGTGACCTCTTATACAGCTGAAAAATCAAGAACTAAGAATGTAATAACAGCTATACACTGGGAAAGCATTCTGTTAAATGTCAGTTTCTACCTCAGCGATTTGTTTTCAATCCACTAATGATTGTGGATGAATCATTTTTTACAGATTTGTTTTCAAATGATGACAAAAATAATTATTTGAACAACGTTCAAAGCAGGGACAGGTTATGAACAGTACAGTATAACGGATGGTAGAACCATTGTGTGTACGGTCCTCGCTGCTTGAGGGACGCATCTGTTTATAAAGCTTGCAAATAAATATATTTTAATTGTGCAAGAGTGGATTTGGAACAAATTCAGAGTTAATTTTTGTTCCCTAGCTCATTTAGGGAAAATTAAACCACAGGAGTTATTATTAACCTTTTATTTCCGCCTTGATATTTCCAAAGGTGTTTGCCACCATAGGGTTAGGGCCATCATAACAAAAAAAATTATCGAGGTCTGACTTTAAACTCAGAATTCTGACTATTTTCTCATTGAAACAAAAAAGAAATGTCTGAAATATGTTTTAGAAAATTTTTTTAGGCAGGCCTAATCCTCTTTCCTAAACCAGGATATCATGGCTTTAGGCAGGTTGTGGTGTTGGATCAGGCAAATACATTTTTACAGACTACTCTGAACCATGTCCCTACACTTCAGATGTTTTGATTTTGCTCCACGTACAAGAAGGAGTCAAATTAAAGCCTTTAAAAACGTATATGAGAATTTAATCAAATATTTTTTATTAGAGGATTTGGATTCTTGGGCAGCGCTGGAAAACAAGCAACAGGCAAAAATATATTTTTTTATTTTTTTATTTAATTAATTTATTTATTTTTATTGTCACACCTTTAGCCATTAACAAAGCAAACAAATGTAATAAAAATTGTAGAAATAGAAAAAGTAATAAACAGGGTATTAATAAATTGAAATAGTAGTAAATCGGGTTTTCATTTGGCTCACACTCTGCAATAATGAAATAAATAATCTGTAGTTGCATCAGAAAACAAATCGGAACACACTAACTGTGTGAGGAAGCTAAGGGAAAAGAATTTCTCATTCAAATTATTTTAATGTTTTTAATGATCAATTCAGCTCATTGACTCTTAGTTGCAGTCCTAACATGCGCAACTCCCGCTATGTAGAGACACAGGGACTTTCCTTCCTTACTTCATTTCCAATTCAGGAAATGCTTGAAGGACAGAAAGGATAAAGTAAAGGTTATGTTCTGAATGAAACCATTTTGTCCACAGTTGTGCAGGTGAAATGTGAACTGTGCTGAATATAAAAGCTAAAATGTGGCTCTCTAATAAGGGTAATAAATTCAGGACATCGCTTTTCAAAATACATAGATTGATTTTAAGATCATCCCCACCCTATTTATACAACCGCTCAAAAGTTTGGGATTACTTGCAAATTTCTTTGCTTTTGTTTACAGATTTATTTTTCTACATTTTAAAACATTACTCAAGATTTTAAAACTATGAAACAACACATATGGAATTAGGTGATTATGTAACAACAACAACTATTTTAGGACACTGAGGTCAGCTGTTCTAGAATAGTTCTTGCACAAACAGTATTAAGTGCATTTGCAAAATCCATGATGAACCTGGCTCTCATAAAGACCTTCCCAGGAAAGCAAGACTAAAACTTTGTTTAGAGTCACCAGCCTCAGAAATCACCAGTTAACAAACTGCACCTCAGATTAGAGCCGTTATGAAGGATTTTTTCAGATCATGAGTAGCAGATACGTCAACATTAAATGTTCAAAGGAGATTATTGCATATTTTGGATGCCTTTAGCAATGCTGTACAATAAGAAAGAAATAAAAATCAGGAACGACCATGGAGTTAGAAAGTGATTTCAAACTTTTGAGCGGAAGTGTAAACTGATTAATATTGGGACTATTGAGTTATAATCAATAGTCAGACCTTTTTATATTCAGAGTATGAAGTTATGTCCAATCGTGAGACTTTTTCCTTCTGATTCAAACACATCCGTTTAGCCCCACCCATGAAGATTTAGACAGGATTTCCATATGCTAAACAATCTACCAAGTCAAAAACAGAGATACCACTGCCAGGTAAAAAACATCTATCTGTACTGAGGACGCTAAAATAAAGAGTAAATCAATTTAAGGTCAACACAGATTTAGTAATTTGGCCTAAGTTGATATATCAGATACATTCAAATATAACTTGAGGTTAAAAAATCCACATGGAAAATGATGCAGCAGACAACGATAAAAAACAAAAAACAAAAAAAATATATATATTTTTTTATTTCTATGATGTTTCCTGTCCTCGCTAAGCACCGCCACCAGACTTCTAGTAATCAAATTTATGTGAGTAAATGTCACACATCAGTGCAATTAAACTGATGGGGGAAGCTAATAGTAGGGATTACTTTATTAGCAGTGTTAATTATTAGAACATATTAATGTCATAAATATCAAACTATGTATTAAAATAAGCATATTATAATTAAGATTTATCCAAAAACAGGAAATATGTCTAGCATTAAAACCATGGTGTTGTAACTAGCTCATGTCTTATGTATATTGAGACTTTTGATTGATGTTGAATAAATTGAATATTTGATTGATGGGGGGGGAAAACCCAACATAAAATCTGATACTTGATTAAATAATAATAATAATAATAATAAAATATTTTTTTTAGTAAGTGTTTTTATTATAAAGCTGTTTTTGCGCAATATTGTTTGCAAACAAAAAATGGATTTAATAGTAGAAAGTCCATAATATTTTTATGTTTTGCTCAGCAAGTCAGCTGTTCTGGAATAGTTCTTGCAAGAACAATATTGTCAAGTGCATTTGCAAAACCAATCAAGCACCATGATACCATAAAACTGGCTCTCATAAAGACAGGAAAGCAAGATCAAGACTTACCTCTGCTGCAGAGGAGAAGTTCGTTTAGAGTTGCCAGCATCAGAAATCACTAACAAACAGCACCTCAGTTTAGAGCCATTGAGGCTTTACAGAGCAGAAGTAGCAGATACATCTCAATATCAACTGTTCAAAGGAGATTACTACAGATTTTGGGTGCCTTCAGCACTGTTTTACAGTGTAGAAAGAAATTAATGAATTAGATATTAGAAGACATTAGAAATAGAAGGTGTGTCCGAACTCTGTGTGGGTGTGTGTATATTATTTACACACACACACACACACACTTCGTATACACAGTATGATCAGGATCGTATGATGAGGTTCTTAAGCAGGATGAGGCTTTTGATGATGATTTATTCCATGGCCTTTCCTTTATATTCCTTTTCCTATAAACGAATCTCACCTAAATACTTAAATAACGATGGATGCAGCATATTGTGCTTTGCAGCCTTCGCCTCATCAACGGACATATATTTGTCTGTCCAGCAACATGCAAATGTATTAAGCCCAGCACATGCACATGCCTCGACAATGCTACTAAGGCTGTGTACAAGCATGCAGTAAAAGTGCGTTGTATGGTAATCTGAGCATTATGTGGCCTCTTTTTGTCTGGTTTTCCCAATAGCCTCTTTCATCGTCAGAGAATACACAGTTTCTTTAATACGCTTGCACGCTGACAGGGGCCCCTGATCCTGCAAGGGGGACGAATCTGCTCTCCAAAATTAGCAACTACTGCACCACACTAGCCAACAGTGAGGCCAGGGGGCTCACAAAGGGAGAAAGCACGTCAGCAGCTTGTACAGATGCCTGTACAAGTTTCCCACAAGGCATCTGTAAATCCCACACAAGCCACAAGTAAATAAAAGTAAGAGAGAAACAATCAGTAGAGATAAAATCTCAGATCTCACATCATCTGACCTTGTCTGCAGGATTTCACTCCAGCCATCTCAGTAACTAGTGTCAAAAACATGTGCGCGTGTTTGTGTGTGGGCCCTTTTTATTTCACAAATATTGAAATATTTTGTATTTATTTATTATGAAATTCCCACACATGCACACAGGACGGGCGCACTGGGTCCTGACTGTAATTATTTCAGAGCTTATTTCCTCATATAAATATAAAGTGTCTGTCAATGTGAAATACTGTCCTATTTGTTGTACAAACATTTTTGTTAAAGCTTAGTTCTGCATTATTAAGGCAGAATCTAAACCGTTAAGATTTCCAAGCGTTAATTTTCCAACAAACAAAATAATATTACAGAAAAATTGTTGTATATCAATAAAGAGCCTAAGACCACAATTCAGACAAAGGAACTGTTTCACAAGCAAAAAAAACAAACAAAAACAGATCTTCCAAGATGCTCAGTAAAACATACCAGATATTTTTTTTTTTTTTTACAAACATCAAAAAGCATAACAGAGAAAACAGTTTTTTTCTTACGTAAAACACCAGGTTGTCGCAAGCTTTACTTATTTTATTAATGGTCAACTTTTTTAACATAGAAATTATTAATTTCTTCATTTCTAAAAACATCTTCAGCATTTCCTTGCCTATGCCAAACTGTAAAAGAACAGATTTACTACAGTATAAATTGATGAAATTACATTTGGTTTGTCTAGATGCACAGTCAAATATATTGGTTGGTATATAACTTGCAATCCTGTTCAGTGTTCCTGTCCATGATCAGGATAAAATTACATAAACAACAACAACAACGTTACTAACTGAATTTGTCCAAAAATTAAGGGGGGGTGGACGCATAGCTAAACAACAATTTGTAAACAACAACATGCATGGTATTTCCATGATTAAACAATTAAAAAATTATATTCAGGCACCCATGTCTATTTTTTTCGAGCGATATAAACATTTTAGGCTTAATTCTAACATCACCTAAAGACAGCATTTCTGTCTTAATTAACTATGCAAAAAAAGATGAAGCCTTATTTTCAAACATAAATTTTGAACATTTTTTAAAATGTTGCATCTGATAAAGAATGCGCAAGAATCTTAAATCAACTGGCTGTTCTATTGAACAGACAACATACATCTTACGCATTTATCTTTAGAAGCATGGATGTGGAATTGGCATCATGTTGCTTTTTTAATATGATTTCCAAACATGTTTATAGTTGTGACGTCTGAGGTGAACTGATGACGTAAGCTACAAGCATGCACCACAGATAATCGAAGATAATCAAGTCAATCAAGTTTATTTTAGCATGTTAAGCAGCAGTCTGAGTCCAGGGAATAACAGTTAAATGTGGAGAGGAAACGATCCTACAAACAGATGTTGCAGTGTGGACTCGTGCATTTAAATGAATAAATAAATAAATAAATAAATAAACAGAGTGTATTTATGTGATGTTGAGAACCAGGCATGCATATAAAGTGTGTATATATGTATAAATAACATCAATCCTTAAGGATGTCTACAAATATGATGTCAAATATTTTGCATCCTAAAACAAGACTTGTAAACTCGTTTATTTGTTTAGAAACATCACCCAAACAAAAAACGCATCCAATACGCGCGCAAGAATTTAAAATAAACTGTACGTTAACGATCAGGTCTAAATGTGTCATTTTTTTTGGAATTCCCCAAAGCTTACCTTAAATCACTCAAAGTCCAGCAATGGCGGTTTTGTGCCGAGTGTGTCCCGGCCCGGAGACGCGCTCTACACCCGCACTGACACTCCAGACGGCTCTGGCGCAGCTCGCGCGCGATACAGTCCAGTTTAAACACTGCAGTCGAACAGATAGCGTTTGGCTTTTCCAGTTCAGGGATTTACTTTTTGCTTTTCCGCAGGATAAACAAAAACAAACAAAGCAAAAATAAAATAATGCGAGTGCAAACAGAGGACGCGACGGCTCCTGCTTGCGAGCACGCAAACCTCGGCGCAGCCTCAGCGCGCGTGTGTTCGGCGCGTGCAGCACGCTCTGCGCTGTTTCAGTGACGTGTTCATGTCGACAAGGCGATTAAAAGAAGTGCAAAGCGGGGGGAATGTTTCTCAGCGTGCATTCGTCTCACTGACACGCGCGTAAGCGGATCCACGCGAGTACGTGCTGGAGAGAACCTCCGCGACGTCCATCTGTAGTGACACAAGGCGTTCACTGCGCTTTCGCTCGCGCTCCTCCAGCAGCCATTTTGTTGAAACTGACAACAGCAGCTCGCTGCAAACAGGAAGTGCCCCCATTCCCCCAGCGTCTTGTCACGTGACCAAGGGCGCAAAACAAGCCTAAAAAAGGGGTTCCGCCTCCTCGTTGCTATGGTCACGGGGTTTACTAGCGCCTGCTGTGCCGCCTAGGTGCACATCTCCAGTTCTTCCTCTACTACCTCTGTGTTTGTCTCTTCTGTGCGTATATAGGACATTGACTTCCTGTTTTGACAAACACACTGAGACGTTTCTTCCTCACAAAAGCAAATTCCGGAGTCCACCAAGAACAGCTGCTGCTTCTATTTTGGTCATGTTAATGCATAAACCGAAATCCGTTTACCAGCAGGGGGCGCACTTCAACTTTCAACATATGAATAGTTACCTATTAATTCTTAAAAAATTTTACTACAATTTTACAAGAACCTAAAGGAAACCCACATGGAGAACTTGCACAGAACGAACAGAGACCCAAGATGAGGATCAAACCAGGGTCAGTGCAGCTGTGAGGTGGCTGCTCCTCCATTTCACCATTTTTACCCTTTGTAAATACTGATTGTCTCTAATACAGTTCTCCTGAAACAAATTGAAACTATAAATATTTAGCAAAATCTTCTGTGCATAAAATGTTTCTGTTAGTAATGATCATCCGTCCATTTATCTAGGATCCTCTGTAGTCCAGCTAGCGACCATGGAGACCAATGGTGATTACCATTGTATTTATTCCTATTTTACAATAGTGGTAAGATCTCCAGTAAGCATTCACACAAGCATTTACACACTACAGGCGATTTGGAATTTGGGAACAACAATCTGCATGTCTTTGAACTGTGGGAGGAAACCCAGCAAGTACAGGAGAACATGCAAACTCCATGCACACAGACACAGGTGGGATTGAACCTGTACCCTGGAGGTGCAAGGCAACAGTGCTAACCATTGAGCCACCATGCCACCAGTAATGATCAGTAACCCAAGCTTAACGTGCAGTGTAAGCTAAACTCAGTAGAAAGCTAATTTGATATCTCCTTTTGCTACAGGTTGTCATTTACTCATTTTGTAGTCTATTTAGGAAAAATGTAACAAGAAGTATTTCCAGTGCAGCCACATTGTATTCCTGTAGTAACCGTTTAATATATGGTCAGCAAATAAACACAATTTTAATATTTAATTAATGCTTTCTTTATAATGAGTTAATACTGTACATGCTCTAATTTGTAGAGTATTTCATTTGTAGCATAAAATAAAATACAGTAGCAGCCATAAAGTTATATTTGGAAACCAGTAATAATGGAAATAGTTAAGAATTATCATTGTGTTCCATCAGTCTGTTAACATTGTGATGAAGAATTAATTAAGATCATTTACAATATGAAGAGTTTATTTGGAAACAATGTAGGTTTAAGACAATTTACAGGTTAATCAGTAAGCTTAGGCAATTTTCTTATATACAGTACACCATGGGGTCCAAAACAATTGTTCTCTTAAAACTCATAGCATTTTAGCCATTGTTTTGTTTAACTTTTTTTTTTTTTTTTTTTTAAATAACACAGAGTAATTTAAAAACATAGCATACACTACCTGCATGTCTGGGGCAAGAGTGAAGTTCCAACTTGTCCACTCTGTCCCAGACAAGGGTCTCTGGAGCATATTCTGAGTAGCTGCCCAGCCTACTCTCATCGGCATCAGACTGGGAGCTGCGGGTTGGCCTGGGCAGGAAGCTCGACTTCCCGGAATTTATAACATCAACCTTGTTGAGACCCGATATGGTTTTAAAATCTGCATCTTCCAAGCAAGTTCTTTTGTTGGAACTGACAGTCCTGTGGTAGGACCGCCTGGAAGAGGCAAATGAGCGCAATCTGGGGCTTGATCATGTTGGGGCTTGATCAACCCCAGCTGGGTCACCTGATCGAGGGTGTCTGATGTTGTGAGACCCGAAACATCCGATGATCTCAGAAAACATCACTGATGATGTGTCCCAGCGCATCCAGAGATGTATCTAAGTACCTCAGGATCAGCACTACCTAGGCAATATGAATTTTATTTCATTTTAACGAACTACACAAACATGACTGAGCAACAAAAAAAAAGGGGGGGGTTTAATATGCTAATTTTGAGAGTTCTACATTTTTGTGACCTCTTTCCCATATTCTGGTCGTGGTAAAATGTAGACATTATAAAAGTAACTTTCATACAAATTCAAAGCAGACTGCACAGCATTTAACAGGGATATAGTTCTCTCACTAGCCTTTATCTCCCTCTGACAGTCAGACCGTACAAATTAGCCAAGGGTTACTGATTTTCCTGGGTAGTTACAGGACAGAGCCTTCTGGGTAAAGACCAGGTGACAAGCCTTCAGGAGACCAATTACTAAGTAACAATAAGTGCCCTCATATCATCTGCATATGGATTATAGCCGTGGTATAAAGAGAGCAGCAAAACACAATTACTCATACTGCAGGTATAGAACACGGGGCTTATGGTAATTAATCTTGCCTGTCATCGTAATTCAGATCCATAATTCATTGGCATTGACTTTGCAGCTCCGAAGCCCAAGCCGCAGCAGGCTGTTAAATGTCACCTCAGGAAAGGAGCTTGACCCCAAAAGCTGAATTAAGTGGGAATCTCCTTCCCCTCTATTGATTAAGGTCAGCATGAGACAGAGAAAAGATGTATGAGATTTAGTCACTACACAGCACATAACATTTGGCCTCAAGGCAAAAAGTTAAAAGCTCGCCATAAACTGTATCACAGCTTGTGCTTTGGGAGCAGTGTAACCTAGTAGGATTGTTGTTTATGGATAAGCCGGTAGATATTTTACTGTTGTGATGGTAGTTGTGACTGGAACAAATGTGCTAAGCCGTCCTTTTCATCTTTCAAGAAGAAAAACATTTTTTAAATTCTTACTAAAAAAACAACAACACTTTTGTGGAAACCAGAAACACTAGCACCACCTAACGGTCGTCAGTGACAATACATGCAATATAATACTCAGAGGTTGGGGCTGACTTCTTTCAAGCACAGTGTGTACTGTAGGTTCACACAGCATACATTGAGTTTAATGGATCTGTGTAAAGTTTAAGAAAACCATGTTAATTTTTTGTGCACATTTGTGCTCAATCAGTTTTTATAAATTTTTTATTTTTATAAAATTGTATAAAAATGCAGCCCCCCCCACTCAGACCCTACATCCTCCAAAATGCTCCAAACTGGTCTTGTTTGTTTGTGCATCATTTCGGTGTGAAATAACCCTTCTGTTTGTTCAGTTCTTGAGATATAAAATTTTTTAATGCACCCCACATACTAATTGCAGCTACGTTACAGCCCAGCAGACTACGTTGTCTTGGTCTTACCTTGTTGCTTCCTACATTTACAGCACTGACAATGATGCGCGCTTGAATCTTGTCCTGCTGTTGTACGACTCCAACATCTGATATCCCAATGCGGTTCTCATCAGGCAGGAGCTATTCCAGTGAGAATCCAGGTGAAGATGCAAATCAACATTTGAGTGACCAGCAGGGGACTGGGCTATTTTTTAAATCTGTTTTGAATCCCTGTTTTGCATTTGGTAAACAACTGTAATAAAAATAGAGTAGCTTATAATATCATTGTGCAGTTATGGGGAGCTGAGCAAAAAACTCTTATATCTCTAAATATCTAGTAATGTCTCAAAAGCTGAATAAGCACAAATGTGTGTGTGTGTGTGTGTGTGTGTGTGTGTGTGTGTGTGTGTGTGTGTGTGTGTGTGTGTGTGTGTGTATGTACAAATGAAATGACAGGTTTTTGTTAATTTTTCTGTTTATGCCCCCACTGGATGCCAATCCCCAAGGAATTGCCTGATAGCATGCACAGATTTCTTTTCAGTTTATTGTTTTTGCACTGATTTGAAATAATTGGCATAAAAATAGGAAGAAGGAACAGTATTGTCTTATAATCTAATAATATAAGCATGTGTTCCTATATACATAATTATTTCATGCCTGTGAGACCCTGAGTGAGCATCAACCATAATGGTTTCATAACCATAGTCCTGGCAAAATTTCTTAAAAACTTGCCTTCACAAGTCGGAATTGTGATCACTAATTTGGGTGCCATCATTAGTAGTTTTTGCATCAGGCTACTACAGTACAGTACTGTATGTATTTTTATTGATAATTGTGTTTGAGGTGTATTTCGGAGTTTAAAAAAAGAAAGATTGCATGATGATAACCTGATTGCCTGCCAGATTACCTGATGCTTTGTTAGACAGATAAAAAAAATACCTAGCAATCGATAGCTTCTGTGCGGCTGGCCATTTCCATATGCCGTATGTTGTGAAGGACTTTGGAACTTATTCAAAGGGGGAAAAAACGCATATGCAAATGGACGAAGAAGGTAATTTTTGCAGAAATTTGACCTCAACAATAATGACCTCAACTTTTGTACAAATATGTGCTTCTTCTTAGACTTGGTGGCGTTTGCTAGCAATAACGTTAATTCATTCCGTGCTCCTTTTTTGCGAAAGAGACGATGCTCAGGAATATACTGTGCTTTACGTTCCATGAAATGACGCTTGGTTAATGGTAACTAACAGTGTTGTTTCAAGCTTTCTTTAATTAATAGCTAACCAATTGAATTGAATTCCAAATAATGTAAAATATAAAGCTAGTGATATACACTACCATTCAAAAGTTTGGGGTCACTTTCTAACTCCATGATCGTTCCTGATTTTTCTTTCTTTCTACATTGTAAAGGAATGCTGAAGGCGTCCAAAAAATGCATTAATCTCCTTTGAACAG
>JAOVVB010000026.1:7815492-7827911 GCA_028570985.1 Heterobranchus longifilis
ATATGTTTTACAAATTAACTTTCCAACACTGATTAAATAAGAAGATACGGAACATGTAAAGTAATGTTGGCTATCAATCAAATTAGTTTTATATTCTCTATCTTTCTGCGATTTGTCTTCTGAAAAGAGTGAAGGAAAGCATGGTTTACATAATTTCATGGTAAAGAATTCTATGACCAAAGGAGAGTGACCCATAGAATTTGTGGGAAACCTCTTACAGGAGCTAAGGTTCTGAGATAAAATTATTCCCATCAAAAGTCACAAATTTGAAATTGTCAAATCATTTTTTTCAGGTAAGGGAAAGGTTTGCGTTTTGCTATTTTACCCACCCAGCTCATTTTCTTCCACCCCTGCTTCTTCATTCTTGCATCCCTATTTTCCCAGCTTTGATGCCTTCATTAAGAAAATTGGTAAGCGTACGAGGCTGCACAGAGAAAATGTCTAATAGGAGGTGCAACCTGGCACAGAAAGTTAGTGTATCTGGTCTTTGTGTGTCTGATGAGTGCAATGTAATGTACTGTACACATTTCCACTGTAGTGCCGCAGGACCAGTTCCAGCTTTCGGAAGCTCTCAGTGTGTTTAAGGGAGAGAAAGAGCTGGCACTTTAAAGGCTGACAAACTCCCAGCAGATTGCCAGGACAAGCTCTGGCTAATGAGGAGCCCTCTTTATCACAACATTACTCCCTCTTTCTCTATCCCAGACATGGTGCCTCTGTAGGTCCTGGCACTGGCACATTAATAGGACTAAAGCTAGAACAACTTACAGGGTTACAGCAATGCATTTATAGGTTTTTGGGAAAGGTGGTGTTAAAGTTTGCTGTAAATTCTGGACTTAAATACAACAGAAAATTAATAGTATTAGAACAAAGAGGTTACTCATTGCCTTTGTAGTGGCATTAGCTACTAAGTTTTACTGAGAATCCTGCCAAGCCACCCACAGTTTTGCTGAGGACTGCTTCCTGCTTCATTTTTGCGTGCAAAATACAACAGCTTTTTTTTCTAAGAAGTGGTCACATATAATATGATGCTTTCTTTTCTGGTATAATTCTTTTTCTATAACTTTTAATTTTGTGGCAGAGAAATGTTTGTTTATTGACTCAAAAATTAAGTCATTAAAAAATGATAACAAAATTTGTATCAAAAGCACTGGGTGTTTATGATGTGTGTGTCTGTGTGTGTGTGTGTGTGTGTGTGCACATTTTATTCAGCCGATAATGATTAGGCGTGCCATGTCATCTGCTGTTGTTGGTCCACTTGTCTTTTTATCAAGTCCAAAGTCAACACAGCCACCTATCAGGAGATTTTGGACCACTTTGTGCCACCATCTGTTGACAAGCTACATATAAGCTACAGCTTTATAGAGATGCAGATTCCTTTTCCAGTAGGACTTAGGACTTCTACTAACTGGTGTGCTAACCACGATATTACAGTGCTTGACTGGCCAACCAACTTGCCTGACCTGAAACCCACAGACATTCCACTGTATGGAGTATTGTCAAGAGGAAGATGAGAAACCCAACAATACAGACGAGCTGAAGGCTGCTATGCACAGCAATGCCACAGGCTGATTGCTTCCGTGCTGAGTGAATAAATTAACATGCTCAATATCTTTCAGTAAATTTTCTGAATATCTGTATCATATTTTTATGTGGTGACAAAACTCGCTAAATTAGTAAAATCATATTATTAGTGATTGTAATATGTGTATGGTTTGGTAGTTTGAATGCCAGAGGTGTCATATTTCAGATCCTGTACAGGGGTTTAGTGAGTAATTAAACTCTTATACACTGATTTTCTCATTCAATTATAATTAGTCGTTATTATAAATATAATTTAGGGTTGTGGCATAGTTGTGTGGATAGAATGGGAATACATCATTTGGTACGGTAGATAAAGCTATTCTCACACACATTTACGGTAGAGATGCCTAAAACAAACTCAGACATGTTCATGTCAAAGCTTAAATCTCTCTACACCTGTTATTTATTATAATATTACCCAGCATATACATATTTAAATTCGACAGTTGTGATTCAAAAGTTGTGTTTTTTCTTTTGCAAAGGATCCAAGTATGTAATTAAAAAGTCATCAGGAGTGGACAATCATTTATCAAATGGACGTATTGTGTATTATGTGTATAAAAACATAGTGCTGCTGAGCTGGGCACTTATTATTATTGTTGTCATTTTAAATTTACTTTACTGCTCCCAGTGGCCTTATGAGATTTGTGCTGTCAGCAAAGAAATTGTGTCTGGGACTTTAGGTACTTTTCATAACTAAAAAAAAAAAAAAAAGGTGAGATTGTGTTTCTGGAAGCTGTAAAAAAAAAAAAGTTCCTGCTTTCAAACAGGTGACATTAATGCAAATCCCTCATAGCAAAGATTGTGGAGATTGAAATGTAACCCACACCCACTTGATTTTAGAAAACAGTTTGTACTGCGGTAAAGCTGACGAATTTTTATTGTATAGATCAGACTCTCGACATTAAAGAGAGACACACCCACATTAAGTCAACATGGTATTAATATCTCTCACCTGATGTCATCCCACCCATATTATCAGTTAGGGACTACTACAAAGTAATTTGAGTGCAATTAAGAGCGAGAGGTTGGGACTCCACTTTGTAAGAGAGAGAGAGAGAGAGAGAGAGAGATTGGGCTCATTACTCTCATCTCCCAGAGTATAATCAGAAAGTGGATAATTGGGCTCTTTACAGTCTTTGAGAGTTTCACATTTTCTCCCTGTATCTGCAAGGGATCATGTAGTGTTTGCTTTTTTTTGTATGAACTGCTTCTCTTGTGGCTGGATTTTGGTCCAGACAGCGTTGATTTGATTATTGTTTTTTCTTCTAAGAATTACTCCAGTCACCCACTCATTGTCTATACAGCTTTATCTGTATGTGTACAGAGTCATGAAGGGCCTGGAGCCTATCCCAGGAGACTTAGGGCATGAGGCGGGGTACACTCTGGATGAGGTGCCAATCCATCGTAGGGCACACACACTCATTCGCACACTACAGGCAATTTGGGAACGCCAATTAGCCTAATTTGCGTGTCTTTGGATGGTGGGAGGAATCTCACCAGGGACGTGGGGGAACATGCACACGGGAATTGAACCTGGAACCTGGAGGTGCAAGCAGACAGTGCTAATCACTAAGCCATGTGCCACCTAGGCTAATCAATAGGTGATTAGAAATTTACTTGATTTAGAGGTAAAAAAAATACGATCTACTATTTATTCATCTATAATAAATAAACAAAAATAACAAACTAGTGTGTTATCTACATACAGACATATAGAAAGCATCCTGACCTTACTTTAGCAGAATTTGTCCAAAAGACTGACAAAAAGTAAAATATAACTGTTAATTATTATTACAAAATAGATGAATTTATATACATGGGGCATTCAAGTCAAACCAGGACTTTTGATTGTGCAGAATAACAAAACATAGTTATGATGTCTACTGATGTCTACTGATGCATTCATCCCAGTGAAATGCTAGCCCCGATGGGAACTCCTTAAACAGCCTAGTTTGATCATGTTTTGTTTCTGCAGGACAAGGCATGACCTCATACTGCCCACTTGCACATCACAGGAACTGGGATAAACTTGACTGCCTTGAAGCAGGCAGTCTGACATGACTTTAGAGTTCTGAGAAAACTACCTTGATGTTGTCCAAGTACTACTGAAATACTAGGATCATGAATATTCTGCTCAATCCAAAGTCCCACTTTGACTTGAACACCTCTTATATAAGTTAACAGACGACTAGATGACAAAAATATACATTTTGCTGTTTAGAACAAGTCAAATGCGATTTATATACAGTATGTAAATACGTCATATACGTATGTACATCAGTAATTTAACAATTTAAGTACAGCCAAAGCCAATGATTTTAAGTTTTACACAAAGTAACTAAACTGAGCTGGTGGCACGGTGGAATAGTGCTTATCCCAGTAGCCTCGCACCTCCAGGGTTGTGGGTTTGAGTTCCAACTCGTGTCTCAGTGTGTGGAGCTTCCCCCCACAGTCCAAAGACATGCAGATAAGACCAACTGGCATTTCTAAATTGCCCCCTTGTGTGTGTGAGATTGGCTCCCTTTCCAGGGTATTCCCTTCCTTATGCCCCAAGTCCCTTGGGATAGGTTCCAGGTTTCCTGCGACCCTGTACAGGAGAAGTGGTAAAGAGAATGAATGAATCAGCTTTATAACAAACATCCAGTAAAAAAAGAAGCCAATTTAGAAGAAATTCCCATTTAGCTCTCACTAACGCTCTCATTTTACAAATTTGAAGGTAATTCTGTAACCAGAGTTAAACACTGTTACTAATTTTACTTTAAACTGAAATAACACAAATTTAGCTCCTATTTATATAACACCCATTCTTATTATGTCACCTATTATATCACGTGTATGTCTATAAATGATGAATTTACCATATCAGCATTATGATATTGACTGGACAGTAATCGGATATGAGCTCATAATGAAGCTTCCTTATTGAATAAGGCTGTCTTATTATTTGCCTTATTAAATAGTCCTTAAAAGGGTAGGCTAGCAGCGAGAAGAGACGAGACAGCCTACAGGGCAGTGTCAATGCGCCAGCTGAGACCCAGAGATTGTTACCACAGCAACGGCGGGCAGGAGATATAGAAACCGCCAAATAGAAAATGTCAATTACACTGAGTATGTAGATATGGTGAAGCTTCCGTGAAGCTGAGGTTTATGTGATGGTGTGTGTGTGTAGAAGAAGGTTCAGTTAATGTTCCAGTCAGTAGGCAGGAGAGATGAGGAATGAAGTGCATGGGCAAGGACAAAGAGAGTAAATGACACGCTGCCCCATAATATGATTCCTTTCAGGCAGAGTATACAGAGACTTAACATATTCTCTTCACACACACACACACACACACACACACACACACACACACACACACACACACACACACACACACACACACACACACACAATTAAGTGCATGTTTGTATGTTTGTTCTTTTCCAGCCACTATTATCCTCCCCTGGTCACTGAACAGAGGTTTCTTGATAAGGCCTGGATCTCAAACAAGGCACTGCTGGCCAGACATACGCATCTCCAGTCCAAATATTGATCCTGGTGAATGTGCAGACCACAGATCAATGCAGGCAATGAAATTCAGACTAGAGTCGCTGAGGAATTGGGCTCAGTATGAGAAGTGGAGAACAGACACACTCCATCCCCATGGAGATGTGGTGGAGAATCCATAATGTTTGTGTTCAGCCATCTTAGAACAGTACTTCTGAGAAGACATTTTACAGGCGAAAATCTGTATGAACGCACGCACGCGCACACAAATCCACAAAGCCATCACCCTAGCAACCAACTTAAACAATCTCTGTGTTTTATCACGGCTTAAAATCCAGACACTCATCAAATATCACCAAGACCTTAATTAGGGCAACCCATCCCTATTGCTGTCCACAAAATGATCTCACAGTAGGTATGGTGGTTGGTACTCTACACTAGACACATCATTTAAAAGCTGATGTACGCTTCTTTGCTCTTGAGGAGACAGGAGACGATATAAATGTGGCTAAATATAATCAAATCACAGTTCACATTTCTTCAAGTTCAAATATAGTCTTTGTGTATGATAATTTATAACTGATTTGCAGAGGAGAGGCAGGTTTGGCATTATGGACGAGCATTTGCAGGCTGCACTGACTGTGATAACAGGGTTTATAATGATTTGTTGTGGATAGTTGGTGATAGCGGGGGAGACTCATGCATATGATTTCATGACGCTCTGTTGACTCAGTTACAGCTGTGTGTGTGAGAACAAGCAAGCAAGATTGCATGCATTAGAATATATGTGTACATGTGTGTGCATGTGAGTCTGTCTCTCTGTCTGGGAGCTGTTTTTCCAATGCATCACTATGCATCATATTTTTCTTATCCATCTCTAAAAAGCATCCATAAAGATTACACCTTGGACTGGCAATAGGTCCTGGGAATTCCAAACCAGATTGACAGCTTTGGCCCAATTTTTAGTGTAACACATGGAGCAGGTCCCAGTTTCACCTCAGTGACTGATCACTCCTCCTCATTTCAGTACCAACTGCAACTGGAATAACATTAATAACTTCATAAATGGCTGTGATTGGACAGGTGTAGACATACTTTTGTGTCATATAATGTGTGTGTGTGTGTGTCTGTGTGTGTGTTTACCTGAAATAGCCAACACAGATCCACGATTATTTCTGTCAGTAGGTTCTTAGGGATTTCGACCACTAAAGAACATCATCTTCGGCATGTGAAGTGTCTCTGGGTAACAAGTGGCATAGTCCCTAATGACAAGTCACCAGTCACACAATCAAGAGTGGCCCTAAAATGTTCATTCTGAATGATTATGGGCTGCAGGATTACTGTGGACACCACTAAAAGAAGTCTTTAATCTCCACCTCCATGACTGGCCAGTGAAACCTACAGTATCTCATACTTTTCTCAGTGTGTAGCAGCTCCACAGGAGGCTTTCTAGTGGGTGGGAAAGGGCCAGGTACCCATTATTATTGCCATGATTTCGGTCACTGTGGTTTTCTGGGTCTTGGAGCCTTTTTAGAATGGGACAGAGAAGTAGAAAACACTGACCAATATTTGCCCAAAAGAAAAGGCATTGGAAGATCAGGCATAAACTCAATAAGAAGAGTTTACACATCTATTAGTCCTCCTACCAAATTGGGGCTGCACGATCACTGGAATCACAGGATCAGGTGAAGGAGAGGGTGCCATCTGTCTGGTTCAGGGCTTCTAACGTATCCCCCCGGGATGGCTGGCACTTGCACCCTTGTGTTTCCCTGGAGAAAGCACTCTGAAGAATTTAATGGCAATCCTCTCTAATGCTTGGTCCCAAGACAAGCATTGTGGCTGGATCCACAGCTTTGCTATGCACATTTGCTGGTGGTGAGTGGCTCCTGCCTTAGAGGACCACTTAAAAATTTCACCAGCACAGTTAGGGGAGATAGTCAACACAGGGCCAGAATCTCTACCTTCTCGACCCTCTCATAGTCCCCTGCTTCAGCCAGGTGTAGTGCTTAATAGGCCTCTCCTTACAACTTGGGGCCAGCACTTGGGGTCTGTCCTTTTAACAATTAGTCATGTTGGAACAGCATGTACAGTAGGAATGAAAGAACGGAGATTGTACAGTGGTTTTGTTTTCACAAGCAAGTCACTAACACTGGGCCATGTTAATAAAGAGGGATAGGAACAAATTTATCGGTACGGTGAAGTATTTGATCAATAAATCAATTTAGTTTAACACATGCAGAAAAAAAGATCTATTAAGATACAAATTAATGCAAACCTTAAATAACAGGTTTTACATTGTATAATGGGTGTTCAGTTATTGCAAATTTATTTACATATTACGCTGTCAAGTTTAGATCCTTTACTATTTTTAGTTTCACACACAATCCACTTCATAGGAAGCGATCCAAAACAAATCCTTAAATAAATAGTATTCAGAAATGCAAAGGCACAGATTACGAGACGATATAGAAGATATGGATAATTAAGGATAGTTATTGTTCAAATCACTCAAATGTCAGCCAGATTGATTGATTATATTGTCAAAAGTTTGTGGACATCTGACCACAAAAAACTGTTGGAAGCACACAATTAGGTAGGATGTCTTTTCACTGTATGCTGTAGCATTAATATTTTCTTACACTGCTACTAAGGCCCCCAAACATGTTCCAACATCACATTGTCCCTGTGCACAAAGAAAGATCCCTGATCATGGTTTGCCAAGTCTGATATGGACAAAGATTATGTAGACTGCACCCCATGTCTCCCCCAACGTTAGTACCAGACCACACAAATTCCCAGACTATTTCAGGAATTCTAATGGAAACATTTTCCAAAAAAAGTGGAGGTTATAATAAGAGCAAAGGCTTTCTATGGAGTGACTCCCTATAGTTATCTATTAATGAAATGCCTATTCATATAGCTTATATAGATGATATATAGAATAGTTACTGTTGTGGATTGAATACTGTGTATATGCATGCCTGTATATGTGTGTCGGGGAACAGAAACTTGATGAGGAACCCTAAATTTCAGAGCACCTTCACTGAAACGTCAAGCATCCCCAAAACGTTAACAAAGGAAAATCTTTGGCTCTGATTGCTGGCAAATATTTGCCTCTCATTTCAGTCCAGTCTCTGTACCTGACCAGCTTCAGAGGAATGTTTTTGTTTGTTAAGACACACGGCGACTTATGAATCCTTTATCTATATCGCTTTATCTTGTAAAGAGGGTTGCGGGGGCCCTGGAGCCTGTCCCAGGAGACTTAGGGCACAAGGCAGGACAGGGTGAGTAGTACACTGGTGAGGCTGATGTGATTGGAACAGATAAGAGGGGAAATGAGGTTGCTGCTCAAATTGTTACATAAACAACTGATTTTTAAGTTATTGTAATGTGAAGAAATGAGGAGTGGCTCAAGACTTTGCACATTACTTTACTGATTTAATACAAATAATATGCAGTAGCGATGACTTCATTAATCATGAAAAGGTTATAGCACAGTGGTTATGCTAATACTTTGTGATAATAAAGTTTATGAAAGATATCAAGACTGATGATCAGGGTTGTGTATCCCTCTTTGTGTTACTTAATTATCCTCACTGGAGCTTTTAACACCAAGCCTTTAGCCAGGTCTCTTGTGAATAGTCTTATCTTAGGTGAAGCAGCAGAAATATATACAGCATTTTATATAAAATGCAATATATTACATACATTTATTAATTTGTGCATTTATTGTATTGATTTTTTAAAATTGTGTAGCCTATGTTTGTGTGTTAATTTTAATAAAAAAATTAATTTAGTTAATTAAAACAGAATTTAGCATGTTTTTTTGCTGCTGTTTAACAGCATTTAGTTTAAACACTTTATCAGCAGAAATTAAACAGCCTAAAAATAGTGCTGTGCTGAATTTGTTGGAAAAGATGATTAACTGAGTATTAAAAATATACTGTATATAGTCATGCACAAACATGGAGACAAGGTCCTACGTATAAGGAAAAGACATGTATGATCTTGTTTATATGTGTGCTTTTTTGCAAACTGCTCAAAATACAATATGCACTAGGATTCAAACAACAGCCAGTGCAAACAGTACACATGTACTGTGTAACCATTTGTGTGCACAGTGTGTGCATGAAAGTGTGTTTGCTTTGCTTGGTTTAAATGGACTGCATGTGCTTGCATATGCATGTACGTATATACTGCTTGCTTCCCCATTTCGGCTAATGAAATGCAAACAGCCACAGTTGAGAGAGCCAGTGACGTGATCTATGTTTCACTGCCCAGAGAGGGGGAGGAGGAGAAGGAGGAGGAAAAGAGATTTGCCGTACCCTAGCATCGTGTGTGTGTGTGTGTGTGTGTGTGTGTTCGTTCACTCTAGGGGATGGTGAGCACTGCAGTGAGTGTCTGTCTTTGTGTGTACGTGTATGGGGGGTTGGAGACTGAGATTAGCTGGTGAATAAATCATGCAGCGGGAGTGAGAGCTGCAGTCACAGAGTCAAGTCCCACTGCAGCTCCGCCACAGACAGCTCAAAGGTCAAGGAGAACACAAGAGGGCACAATGACAAAAAGGTCACCAACCATAAATGAACTGGCCTGCAATTTTTATGAGAACCAGTTTGAGCGAAGGAGTGTTTTTTTCTTCCACGAGAAATGTCATTGTGAAGACTAGAAATTTCTATATGTGTGTGTTTGTATTTGCTGGTTGTCACCACAGGCATGTGTGTTGAAGACACAATAACATACAGACCACCATTACTAGCTCTGGATAATTTTTTACCGGTTATATGTCTATTCCTCGTCTTAGCCTGTGTGTGTGTTTGTGTGTGTGTTTTTGTGTGCATGCCATACGGCTCCTCAGGCAGAGGCTGGGAGAATGTGTAATTAAATCTCACACACATCCCGAGCAGTGGGACTAAATTAGTGTGAGCTCTCTCCGCTGTCTTTCTGGTTTACTGCTACTGATGTCCTACTGCTGACAGGATTATGCTAAACACTTCCTGCACCACAGACTGATACTACAAGTGAATGATCTTTGCCTGACTCAACTAAAGCACAAACACTCTCAGTTAGTACCTGGGGGAAAAAAAAAAGAAGGAGAATTTCAAGAATATAATCTGTGATGGCTGGTTACAATGTTGAATGGGAGGGCTAAAAAGGCAACATTTCGATAAAAAATACATTAAGGATGAAACTTATTAAAGGGGGTTTCATTAGAATAAAACTATTACCCATACACACTTAGATAGGCAGTACAATTTGTTAATTTTTTTTTCTTTTTAAATGGTGTTTGCCTAATCCATTGCCTGTTAAACAGAAAGTGGTAAAACTCATTTACATTTACAGTATAACACCAATTATTGTATATCTTGTGCACCTTCTCATTCCCTGGTTTAAGGACATTAGCCATAATGCACATCAAATATACTCCCCTGACTGAATGAATTTTCATTGTGTAAAGTCTAGGCAAGAGAGAAATCAGTCCCAGCTTGTAATTCAGACAATTCTGTCTGTTATTACTTATGCAATTATATTGTTTAGTGTAATCAAATCCTAGTACTTTCATTTGAATTTAAAAATAAAATGTTAAATTTTGTTACATTTATTTTTGATCATAATTAAGGCACTTTACAAAGAAACCAGACAGCACAATCTCTGTCCTAAAGACTTTACTAGGCTTGAATGGCAAAGCACAGACACCTTAGGCTACATTCATACTTCCATAAATTTGTTCCACGGTGGTGCCAAAACACAGGAACTAAAGGATGATACACTCCAGCGAGCCCTTGCCAGTCATAGAACTAATCCAAGCCCTCACCTGCATTCACCACTGCCAACACCAGGCACTTCTCCAACACCACTCGGAGCAGACCGAGTGCTACCAGGCACTTCTCCAAGCACAGGTGGAGGCCCGGCGGGTGCTTTGGTGCGTGGTGCAGGCTGGGGATGCTCCCACCAACGATGGGGCAATAAGCAATCTCATCCCTCACATTGTGCTGGCCAAGATGGGGCCTCAGGTTGACTCAGAGGCATTCTTCAACCAGTTTATGCAGTTTGTGCAGTTAAAACATGCAGCCCAACTTTTGTAACTACTATCAGGCAAAGCCCAGCTCACTGCTGATCAGGAGAGGAGAGGAGACAGAGAAGATCATTGACCTGGTGGCACTGAAGCAGCTTATCGTGCGGGAGATGGCAGCATGGGTCCAGCGGGGGAATCGTTTGGTGGCATATCAGAAAACAGGCGGTCCCCCTCTGCAACCTTCCTTTCTCTCTTCCCCATCCTACCCTGTCTCTTTTCTCCCATTTGCTTGTCCACACCACTCAAACGGCCCCTCCTCCCAAAACAATCTCCCCAAACCTGTGTTTTGCCGATCCCTCCCTCCTCCCTGTTACCATTATCAGCTCCTTTCATGGTGTTGTGATCTCTAACCCCCCAACCCACAGGTGGAACATTCCCTGTCTGTTAGAACCGAAATTTTCAGTTTAGTGGAAAAGCCAGGCAAGGTGCGTAATGTTCAAGGCTGCCTGGAGAGGTAGAGCTGGGTATATCAACATCAGCTCCACAACAGGGAGACACTGGGTGAGGGGGGCTCCTGGGAGATTTTCTTTTGAAGCAATTGCACAATGACACCCTGAAACATGCGATCAAGTAGGATCATTTAATGGACATCATATTCAGTTCTCAAAAGCCTCTGCACTATTTTAACCATTTAAGTTACTGTACAGGCCTCGTGGTGCCTCCTGGTGTCATAGACATCATCGGTCAAAGCATTTTATAGTAAAAATTACATTTTATACTTTCTTGATCTGAGAGCAAAACTCAACACACTGGATATAACAGGGTTGCACGGCTAAGCTAATTTACACCAGGTGATAAAGTGTTCGTATTACCACCTATGTCAAGCTCTAGATTTCTTGCTCAGTAGCAAGGACCCTTTGGTTTGGAAGAGTTGCATATGAGGCTGAGTGTAAAGGTAGTGGAGTTCACTCCAGATTTATTACCTGAAACCACAGAGAGAGGTAGTACCTGTATCTCTGGTGACTGGTAATTCCTGAGAAGGCGGAGCTGGGACCAGAGGCAAGCCTGAAAAGCATGGCCAAATTCCAACTAGACAAGACTGCAGCAATTGTGCCCTGCCCGAGACTTAAGACCAAATAATGGTGGGGCAGTTCCTCAGGCTTGTTGTCTATTATTTTTCATGTCACAAGCCTGCTGACTGACCAGATGCAGTCCAATAGATGGAACTGTCTGAAATGACATGGTAAAAGTGCTACCACCAATATACCTCCTATTTCCATTCTTCTTTTATTAGTCTTAGATTATGAGAAGGTTGATACCTACCACTATTACCAT
>JAOVVB010000026.1:7828011-7838194 GCA_028570985.1 Heterobranchus longifilis
GAAATGATGAAGTCTCTGACCAGGCGTTCAAAGCACTTCATCACTACTGAGGTGAGGGCTACAGGGCGATAGTCATTAAGAGAAGCAGGTTGAGGTTTCTTTGGGACAGGAACAATGATGGACTCTTGGCTCAATGCCCCAGCATTAACTGCGTTTAAGACAAAGGGTAACATTTATTCTGTTTTATTTATTTATTTATTTATTTGCATTAAAAAGAAAGAGAGAAGAAAGAGGAAGAGATTTAGAGAGAATTTGCCTTGTAGCAATAGTCAAGAAATTTTCTGATGGCCTGTGCATATTTATTCTAATAGATTGAAGGAGCTGAGGTGATGAATCAGCTTTGAATAAAAATAGCTTTAAATAGAAAGAGGCCCTTTTATTGCAAGAAAGCACAAAATTCAGGGCACAGCTTTCAAATATTGTGCCATCTGAAAACTGATTAGGAACTGATTACCTAGATTTAAAGGAAAAAAATAATACAGTGTTTACAAAAAACAACTTTTAAATAATCCGGAAAAACAGGACTTAAAACTTGAATTGCAAATTGTGTAAATCATCTTTGATTAGTGTATGTGTCAAAATATTTGCTCGTTTAATTAATTAAAGATCAATTTACTTTCAGTTTCTTAACAAATGTAAAATGTTTTTTTCAAAGATAAAGATTGTTAAAAAGAATATTTATAAAAATAACTGATATAACTTTGTAGGGTTAAAAGGGTTTATGTGCAAAATACAATATATTATTTTTAATTTCCATAATATTGCATAAATATTTCAGCTGAGCAAGTCCTATCGATTAGTTCTAAACATTTAAATAGCCATTTTTAATCTCTAAATGTACAAAAAAAAAAAAAGTAGATGCATGCACTCGTATGTTACATGTACAACATACAACTTTAAATTGACCTGTAGTACCTCATTAAAGGGATAGTTCAGGATTTTTAAGTTGTATTAAATCAAAATTGAAGTTCATACGTAAGTACATTACCATAAGTTTTGGTTGATATAAATTTTCTTACCTGGAATGCGAGTACAATGTATGTAATCAAATTCAAATTCCACAACCAAATTCCACAACCCTTGTTCCATGCAAAAATTCTGAAATTCAGCTGAGCTCAATCCCATTAGTGGCTCAGTGTTAGGTTTCTCACCTGCTATGTGAAAGGCCTGGGTTCAGTTCTAGTCCAAACCCCAGTCATTGGATGCAGTGGTGGTCCCAAGCCCAGATAAAAATAGAAGGGTTGTGTCAGGAAGGGCATCCGACTTAAAAAACATGTACCAAGGTGTGTGCAGATTGTATTGTTTTCTGTGGCGACCACTTGACAGGAGCAGCTGAAAGACCAACAAGAACATAAGTAGTAAAAGTAGTAGTTTTATGACATTTTAACAGAGATAAACGAGAGATAAAAAGAGAAATTGGCAAGGGAGTGATGGTTTATTGCAGCTATCTCTCAGACATTCCTCAACATAATTATAAAGAGATAACATGTTTAAGAATTTAGAAATTTTTGTAGGAATAAGAGGAATAATTCACTTGGACACGCTGTGTCAGAAAGTAAGACAGATCACACACAACAGATCGCATCTCCCCTTTTTTTAAAATTCTTTTCCTTTAAGACCACGCACCATTCTGGCACAATGATATTTTTTGTGGCTCCTGCAGGACGTCTCAAGAGATGATGTAAAACTAGTCAGACAATTCATGAAAATCTTTCAGTCAAATTCTTTCAGTAGCAGCTTGAGTTGGTTATGGTGGGGTGACTAGGCAGGTCATAGCAATACAGACATCAGTGCCACTTGCATGGTTTTTGATTGGTTCCTGATTTGTTAGATACCTAAAAGAAATATGACAACTAACTACTATGAACTATAGTGTGCTAATAAATTAAGTAATGTAGTTTGTAATCATCATTTTGCATGGAACTTCAAAAGCAACCCATGATCTCTAATCTGACCGATGAAAATCTGCTTCATATTTTCTTTGGCATTGTTTTAGTAGGCTGTACTAAATCACCTTCTTCAGTAATATAGCAGTAATCTGCAGCACTAATACATGCTTTAAAAATAGCAATAATCAGTGAACTACTAAAGCGATTTAACTGCCACTTGTAGATGTCCATCTTGCTAACAGCAAGATTAAAAGCTCCTCCTCTTGTATCAAGCAAGGCCACCACAGATCCACCCACTTGTTATTGGCTCACACACATCCAAAGTAACCAGGTAACAGTGACAATCTGAGCCAAGCCACCTCTTCAAAAGTTCCCATTGTGACAAAGAATTTATCACACCCATTGCTGCTCACAGCAGGATCATACAAGAGTTCTGGCTCTGCTAATGAAGTCTGCTGGCTTGGCGCAGTATATATGGATATGTGATGATAAAATGGGTGTATTATTTTAAACAGGCACATATTTACTGACCAAAATTTTGTTTTATTTTGGCACAAAGTCAATTCATGTGGCAGTGCTCATAGCTCTGGGTTCGTGCACCTGTGCACAGATGATCTTAACCTCATTATCTATACGACCATCATTTACTACTACAACCTGTGTTCATTTAAGAATAGCTGATACAGCCTTGCTTTTCTGTATTATTAGTGGATTTTCAGTAGAACTGTTTGTTTCAGGTTGGCTAATTAAACATTATTAGCTAATTAACAGGTTGGGGATTAAAAGTGTCTTGATAGCTCAAACTGTTGTATGGAACGCCAAGATTTCAACATTATATTTGGGGCTGTTAAAAACTCTGCTCCAACAAGAAAGTACTGGGCAAATACAGTGCATCCGGAAAGTATTTACAGCGCATCACTTTTTCCACATTTTGTTATGTCACACCCTTATTCTAAAATGGATTCAATTCATTTTTTCCTTACAATTCTAGACACAACACCCCATAATGACAACGTGAAAAAAGTTTACTTCAGATTTTTGCAAATTTACACTGTACTTACAAATAGCACATTCTAGTTAAGAGATTAAGCAGAATGCTCTCACTTATAGCCATGCTTCTCATCTGCATTCAGGCTAATTAACCCCCTCTGTGCATCCAGGTTTAACTCATAAGTGGGTGAATGGTAGTGCTTTACTGACCGTAGGAGTCCTGCCCTCGAACTTGCTTATTTTTAGAACAAGAGCAGCTGTAGACCTTGAGTTTAGGATAACTGGTAATTGTAAACCCTGTGCAAGACAGAGAACACGGAGGAACAGCTGAAAAAACATCTGAATTAAAAAAAAAATGCTTTGATAGATTTCTACAAATCTAAAATGAAATAAAAATATAGTCAATCATAGAGAGAGTGCCATTATTTTAAAAAGGAGCAGCTAGCACGAATAGGACAGTAGAGCTACAGCTCAATGCCTTTCACAAATTGAAGCAGATCATTATAATGTTTCATTTTTGGTAGTCATATCACCATATTTATTGCCAGCAACTCTCTAGAAGTAGATTACCTAGGTAAATGTGAGATGTAAGTAAAATACAAAACAATTGTATAAAGTAAGGACTACCACTGGTTTATTTCTAGTTTAAACTATTGATTCATGCAGCCTTGCTATGCGTTTGATTGGAACTGTCCCCTAAGGTTCCATTTGGGATGATATTTGCTGATATCAGCCTGGTTTGCTGATGCATCTTTACATGCTCTCAGCAATAAATGTGGAGTTGCATGTAAAATACACTAAAGACTGTAAACAGGGTGGATTCCTTTTACTGCAAAATTCTTTTAGAGAAGGAACTTAGATAGACTAAGCAAACATTTTTCAAAGCATAAATTACAAAAAAAGGACAAATGACAGGGCTGTGAGTTTGAGTTTGAAGGAAAAGGTTACACGGCAGCACAATGGTATAGTGGTTAGCACCGTAGCTTTGCACCCCCAGGATCAAGGGTTCGATTCCTGCATTGTGTATGTGGAGATGATATGTTTTCCCTGTGCTTGAAGGTTTCATCCAGGTAATCCAATTACCACCCACAGTCCAAAGACAAGCAGATTAGGCTAATGGGCATTTCCAAACTGCCCGTAGTGAGGGAGTACATGAGAGTGTGCATACTTGTATACTATGTGATGGATCACCACCCCATCCAGGGCATACCCCACCTACTGTAATGCCTCATGTTTCACCGCTTATCCTGTCATGGGAGGCTTGAAGGGTTACAATTTTTTATTTGGATAAAACATGGTATAAAAACAATAGAGCATTTTGGACTTGAAATTAAGAATACTGCCTCCTTTCTGCCATTGAAAGGGTTTGTGCATGCAATAGTTTGTGCAAATTTTTTTTTTTATACTACCAACAAGGCAAGATTCTCAAGATATAGATTATAGCCTTCAATCTAATATCATGACCAGCCAACACTGTTTGTACACCAGGCTCCATTTTGTAGGATGTGAAATACTTACAGAATTAATGTGATAAGCTTTTCCTACTTGGCATTTCATAAGCAAATGGACATCAGCATGGATAAACATCAGCAGTCAGATTTCTTAGAAAAGTAATAACACACCATTCCTAGTGGGGAGGAGGATTTGGGACAGGAGCTACGCTATCAACTGATCAGCACCTGGTGGTGAGTTGGCTCAGAAGATGTGGGAAAATATAAGAATTGTGATATCATTTTATAATATCATTTGCTGGAAGCATCTGGAAAAGCCCCTGTGTAGTAAATTGTCAACTCTCACCTCAAGTTGTGTTGGTAGTCCTCAAACCCATTTGTGATCAGGCTGTCAGGCTGAAAAAGGAGGTCTATCTAGCTTGTACAGTATGACCAAAAAAGAAGTTACTGTATCAGATACAGTGAGGTAAATGTGTGTGGCTATGGTAGTTGCAGAATAAAAAAAACATGGGTATTTGCGGAGTTTGGTGAGTTCACATAAATAAACTTTAGTTTATCCTCAAATAAATTCTGTCAAACTGCCAGGCAACTCAGGAAGTGGAAGCAGGGTCTTGCTCATACTTTTTATAGCAGGGGTGGAGAACTGTTGACCACAACTTGGTGATATAGTTAGAAGGAGTACATGGAGGATCTCCACAATCTTTTTTCACAGAGGTTACAGAGCTGGAGGACTTAGAGGAGCATTTGCCCATCAATGCAGTTACTGATAAAGTTAAACAACTTCTTAGTCTCAGGCCTCCTGGGGTGGATGAGATTGGTCCTGAGTTCCTGAAAGCTCTTTATGTCATTAGGATGTCCTGACCTGTTCAACATTTCAACAGCCTCTAGATTAGTAGGCTGGGGTGGCTCTTTTAGAGGAATCACACCCCTCAGGTACCTTGGAAATTCTACTCACCAGTACTGGAAGGGAGGGTCCGAACATTAGTCGAGCCTTGGATTCAGGACATATGTTTTGTGGACTTGTGGAATCCTTAGGAAGGTGAGTGAAAAACTGTAATGACACACAAGTGAAGCCTATTGAAATTTCAATCAATTAAACACAGTTTTGTCATGTAACTTAATTATTCTTTCTTTTAAATTCAGCTTCCCAAGGGGCAGTTAGCAAATCTCTAATCATAAGACCGTCAGTGTTGAAGTGTGCTTTAATCAGTACTTACACTTGACAAGGTTTTGCTAAGTCTGTGTTTGACAGAGGTGTTTGGAAAGGGAATTACAAACCCAGGTACATTAATTGCCCTGTATTGATGGGAAGTTTGGATCATTTTACCGACTCGGTTCTTTAAGTCTCATTCAGCAAAATGAACGAATCTTTTTCTAATTATTTCATTTATTTTATTCATTTTGGCAAAATGTAAATAAAATGTTATGTGTTACTTCCCTAACATCTAATACTTATGCAAACGTTGATCACACAACAAACAAGACAAAAATATAATGTTATGAGAAAAAGAAAAGATTAATTCATGAGTTACATGGGTCTACAATTAGCACAGCAATGGTTAAGTTTATATGGCTGTCACATGATGAACGAACAACTTGGGAAACCCAGGGACTCGAAACAGGTGAACTAATTCCTGTACAGAACCTATGATATTCTTCATGGGCGACTGAACGAATCATTCCCCTAGACGACTCGTTCTTCAAAACACACTTAAGATTAGTTCAAAATGAATGAACCGTTCAAGGACAACCCATCACTATGGCCTATAGGGAGGCTGAAAATCAGAACCAGGGTAATATTTCATACTTTACTTAAGTTACATTTGCTTAATTTGGCATTGACACATATATAAATGTTATAATGAATCTAACTAAGTATAAACTGCTTACTGTTCCATAAGTAAGGACAGTATGGCACATCTTCTACATAAAAGGGGAGGATCAAACCACTTTGGTTTTACTTCAACTGAATTTATAAAGAAGGTTAAGCCATGAACATTAAAGCTATACCAAATATGCCTTAATCATTTGAGGCCACCCATAAGACATAGATGATGCTCCTGTGTCATCAACAAAATCAACCACAACTATAACAAAAGAAGAGATCTTTCTCTCGAACAAAACATTCTCTGTATTTTTCCCACCACTGTCTGAACTTTTCTTCCATGCTAATTGTTCTGTCCATACTGAGTCCTGTCCTCTGTCACATGACTGATTTCATGCTGGACTGTGATGTATTGCCTTGTCACTCCAGTGCTGGCTGAAGCAGGACTTAGGTTATTGGGAGGTATGCTGGGTAAAAGGAGGAGGGGCAGGTAATTGAAGTTTGAGGGACTGGAGTGCTGAAACCAGAACGATTTTTCTCCAGGGTCATGCCCTACCTAGGAAGAACCCAGAACATTACAGCACCTCTGGTGACTGCTCATCAACCAGGTGACACTCACGGGTGCACATTTCATTTCACATTACATTTTCACATTTAATGAAACCAGTGGCTTTTCAATAAAAAAAGGTAGCATGTTCTCTACAGAGGTCTAGTTTTATCTGCAGGAAAGTATTGCCAATACACAAAGCGCTATATTAGGCACACAGCAGATATACTGTACATATATTGTAGTCTTTTTACAATAGGAAAGAAATAAGAGAACAAAATATAGCATTGAGTGAATCAACTGGTGTCACAAAGGATATAGAGCATTTTCATACAAATATGAGATTGATAAAATCTTTTTACAAAGTAAAACGCATATTAAAGATCTATGGAGAGTGACAAGCTAGAGCGACAGAACCAGAGTGTAGCAAAGAATGATACAGTATCAAATTCTGACTGAATAAATTTATAATAGGACCAATGTATTGGTCGTGTAATGCCCGGTTTGGTGACAATCGCATGAATTCCCTAGGAAGAGTGTATTAAAAACCAATGTGTGCGTTTTGCAAACGACCCAAAATAACTAACTTCCTGTCATTGTTGAGCCCATCATGTGGGCAATACTAAGTACACGCTTACTGCTTCCACAGGATTTAAGAGGGTAAGTTACAGCCAGGTGCTGCTAAACATCTGGCTTTTTATTAATTAATTAACCAACCATCAGCAGGTTTTCAGACCTCTATAATAGCATAAGTTCTGACAGTTTATGCTAAGAGGGACTTAGAAGCAATTATTGCTGCACGTCAATCTCGAAAGGGTTATAAAACCATTTTCAAATAATTTGCAGTTCAACGTTCTGAACTGCAAAACGTAAAAGATTAGTCACATAATAATGTAAAGCATTCAAGACAGTTGCAAATCTTTCCCAGGAGTGGACATCCCTACAGGCCTCACTGTTGCTTGCACACATTTTCATAGCACACTTTTCCCTTCCAGACAACTTTCTATGAATATACTTATATACAGCACCTACTGTGGCTTGCCCCCCTTGTGTGCCGATGATCGTCTTCTAGACAACTGTCAAGTCAGCAGTCTTCCCCATGATTGTGGTTGCATGTACTGAAATAGCCTGAGAGATACATGGTACTTATACTGTACTGTATGAATAGTAATTTACTCAAACTCGAAATGAAATATTAAAATATTTTGAAAATATTTTAAATTAAAAAAAAAAAAAACAGTGTGAAATATGGGTACGGGTAACCAATCTAGGCTACTACAGAATATCAAATTTGAAAATAAATTATGAAACAAAAATGGACTTTTTAATGATATAAATTTTTTTTGACATGCACTCTATATTCTCCGCATATTGATTTTATTTGAATTAAACTACAAAAAATCTACCAAAAATACTAGTACATTTATCGTGTATATACCTGTACGTTCATTTTAAGTTTTAAATTATGTCCTGACTGTAGACAAGTTGAAAGTTTACCCATACTGTACTGTATGTAACAGTTTTTCTAACAATCAAATGCTTCTGCTTGATTGAACCTACACTGAACTTCTCCTACACTGTGAGCTTGTTTTTTATTTTTATTCATTTTATCTCATCCAACGTTAGTTCTAGGCAAATATTCTAATGCATCTTATAAGCATATGGATAACTGGGTCATGTCTATTTATTTCTCTCTCACACTATTCACTCTTCCTTTCTGTTTATATCTTCAGCAACGCTTCACACATCTGAACATGGTGAGAGGACGAGGAAATTGCCATTCGTTAATTTCAAAAGAGAGCAAACAACTAACTAGTGGTAAAGACAAAGTTGAAAGTGATGGGGAGAGTGAAAGTCATAACCAGAATAAACAAACACAAACAAATATTAGAGAAGGCATAGGTTCACTGTGTGTTTATGCTGCAAAATGTTGTAGTTTAGAGTCCATTTAATATACATGTACAGTATATGGTAAGGGAGATTGGAAACAGGTGGACAAACAGTGGGATAAAATCATTGTGTATGTGTTTAAGTTAATATGAAGTCCACTTTCATTATTGGAGCCTCAGAAAATTATTGCAGTCAGTCCATTAATAATATAATTTTCCATCTTTTCAATATTTCCCATCAAACAAAAATAGCTCATTTCAATAGTGATACAGAGCCAATTCTTTTATCCTCCCTACTTTAAGGTTATCTCAGCAGAGCCCAATCTACAACAGGAAGAAACTCAGCCATATCAGTAAGAATGCATTATTATCAGGAAAGATGGAGGATGGGGCCAAGGGCAGTGCTGCCACCTGTCTCAAATGAAAAATGGTTCTTGGTGGGATGTGTTCACAGGAAAGCCCTAAAATCCAGGCATACACAATAAAGGAGCAAAAGAATGAACTTGTGAAGAAGCAGTGCTACAGTACCATCCCTTGGGGTGTATGTGTTGAGGGGGGTGTTAGGGGTATGTTGATTCATTTGCATGCTGCATAATCTCCAAGGCTTTGCCATGCAAATGCCTCATAACATGGCAACAAAAAGACTTTAGAACAGCCATCAGGAGTAAATTTATATGCACACGACCAACCACTGCTGGGATTTTAAATCACTTTCAGTTACATGACACTTTCAATATAGAGGCTATGATTTAGAAATATGGAATGTTTTTTTTTTACAAATGAAGCTTGAGGCATGCATCGCCCAAAATCAGTTTCAATGCCACTTTCCCCCTTCCCCCAACGCATAATAAAGGCTTTACCTAAATGTTTAATTTGTCTTGGGATTTACTGAAAGTCATTGTAGTTGGAGGCATCTTACAGTAAGTCTCTTTGCTGTTTGTCACAGTAGCTTCTGTGGCACATTATAAGGAAAATAAAGGAAAGAAAACATGATGCAGCATACTTTACTCAGAAGTTGATTATTTTCCAATAACAACAGGTCTCTGTTTATCTGCCTCTTTTTTTTTTTTTTAAAGATTTCTATCAATTTGCTAATGCTAAGCATTTTTCAAACTGAAGAACAATGCTCTGTACTCAAATAAATCTGTTTATAGCTGTGCTGAGCAATGTCTTTTTCCAGTGTATTTTCTTGTTCACAAAAGAGGAACTAAATATTTTTTCTCTCTTGTAATTAATAAGACTACTACTACTACTACTAATAATAATATTATAACATGATTATTAATGCTTGACATGGTGGCTTAGTGGTTAGCCCTGTTGCCTTGCTCCTCCAGGATTCTGGTTCGAGTCCTGACTCGGGTCTGTATGCATGGAGTTTGCATGTTCTCGCCAGGTTTCCTCTTGGTAGTTTCTTCCCACATTCCATGAACATGCAGATTAGAGACTAATAGGCGTTCCTAAATTGCCCGTAGTGTGTGAATGAGCGTATGTTTGTGTGCCCAGCTATGGATTGGCACCATATCCAGGATGTGCCCTCCTCCTGGGATAGGTTCCAGGCCACACGCAACCCAGTAGACAGGATAAAGTGGTAT
>JAOVVB010000026.1:7838294-7858979 GCA_028570985.1 Heterobranchus longifilis
TAAATAAATAGACAATTTTATGATGTAGGCCGAAAATGAGCTTCCCCTATTTGACAGACCAGTAGCCGCCACTGATGTAAGTGCATGTTTCCGATGATCTACTGCTGATTCTCTATGAGTCTCTACTATCTCCTGGGTTTAGAATGAATGGTCTGAAAAAAGAGAAAAGGTCCAGTGAGCGGCAGTTGTCTGGGTGAAATTGACAGAAGGGCAACAGTAACTCAAATAATCTCATCTCATTCCAACTGAGATATGCCAAAAAGCATCTCAAACCTTGAAGCAGATGGGCTACAGCAGGAGAAGACCACATTGTGCTACTCTTGTCAGCTAAAAACAGGAAACTAAGTCTACAATTTGCATGGACTCACCAAAAATGGACAATAAAAGACTGGAAAAACTTTGCCTGGTCTAAGGAGTCTTGATTTCTGCTGTGACATTTGGATGGTAGTGTCAGAATTTGGTGTAAATGACATGAAAGCATGAATTAAGCCTGCCTTGTATTAACAGTTCAGGCTGGTGGTGTTGGTGTAATAGTGTGCGGAGAGGTTTTCATGAAACTTCTTTTGTTTCACTATATTGTATATCAGTTCTTAATACCTAGCATCCAAGAACACAGCCTCTTCAACAGCCATAGAAACTCTTTTTTCCAAGAAATCATTAAATGGTGGCACAATGGCTTTGTGGTTGGTGGGTTTCCTCCGGGTTTCCTCCCAAAGTCCAAAACATGCAGATTAGGCTAATTGGCGGTTCTAAAATGCCTGTAGTGTGTGAATAAGTGTGTGAGTGTGTGTGCCATTGTGATGTCCTTGAAACTGTGCCTTAAGTCTCCTGGGTTAGGCTCCAGGCCTCTGTGACCCTGTATACAGGATGAAACAGTATAGACGATGAGTGAGTGAGAATTATGAGACGATGAGTGAGCTTTTAATGCTGAACCACCCTGGCTATAAGCTTACGCACTTCCAGCACCTAATTAACAGGTGGAAGAAAAATGAGCAAGTAGGTGGAGATTGTATTGCCTTACAGATTACATTAATATAGCAGAGTCAGCATCTGAGTTCATTTCGCTCTCTCTTACACACAGACAGACCCATTAAAGGCATCGAGTATACAGTATAAATAGGCTTGCCTTCATTCATGCTGTTTTTAGTTCATTAATAATGGATGCCTTTATTATTAGACAGAGACAAGTTAATCTCGTTTCCACTGTAAGGGTTTTGTTCTTTACCCTCTCAGAGACACAGCTGAAGATTTATGTGGAGTTTAGTTATATTCAAAGCTGGTGTAGCATGACACCTGCTGGACTGTAGCAATAGAAAGCAAAAAAAACGACATCACTCTATTTTACATCCCAATCCGTGTTCATAAAGTAACCAAGAAGAAAATGAACTGATTATTCCATTAGACATGGCTCTGACCATCCAATATCATCCAAAATCAACCTAGATAATGGAAATACTTAAAATAGCCCAGTATAATAGCTCAGCTGAAACCCCATTACCCTTTATTTCTCTGAAGTCTCCAGCTCTTCCTTTCTTCAAATTCCTTTTGTTTGGCATAAGATAGATGGGACTTTTCTTTTGGTTTAAATACTTCATAGTGAAATTGTTCATATTTCTCACTCTTCTGGGGAAATAAATTGCCTGATTTCATTTCATGGTAAGTCCAGCTGTCAGTCAAGTTTAGTGTATGGGAGTGATTATACAGTAGTTTCATAAGAATGCCTTTTGTTTACTGAAGGATATTACACTGAAGTAACTCTAAACTAAACATTCTCTGTTGTGGGCCAATAATATCGGCATATTTGTATAAATTCTGAGTAAAATGGAGAATATGGAGACCGGGTGTAAATCAAGCAAGCAATGTGACAACAACATACAGTATAACCTATGATTGGTAACTGTGTACAGTGGGACAACTCTGTCATTAAAAAATAAAGCCATAAGAAAAACACATAATGCTTATTCACTGTTTTCTCTATTTTAATGCACTTTAACAGAAAAATATCAAGTTCCCGTACAGTAGCATGCTCAAAATAGACAAGTGTGGGTGTGAGTGAGAAACACACAAAATAAGTCGAATCGAATGATCTGTGTGTGATTAAAGTGTCACCTTATATGCCTCGAAATTAGTAAGAAAAATAATAAATCAGTTTGCCCCCAAAATATAGGAACGAATATGGAACAGTCACAATTCTGCCACTAATCAGACAAGCTGAGATTCATGGGAAAATGACAACTAGAGGAAACCTGTAAGTTGCCAAGAGGCATGTTGGAGACGCAGCCCTCACCTAATTAATGAAAAAAAAGGGTTTAATGAGATTTTGGTCTTGGCACAGAGAGCTTTGTTTGGTGGAAACCCAACACTGCTCATCAAGTGAAACATGATGACCACAGTATAATGGAGTACTTTTTATCCGCAGGAACTGGGAAACGTCTTTTTTAATAAATTTTCACATTTTTTGTTGATGTTTTTTACCCGCAAGCAGGTGTTATACACTTCAGCTCAGAAAAGATAAGCATGTCATGCGTGAACATGCATTTAAACTCTATTAAACCTTTGTGGGAAACAGTCCAAACATGATGGCGCTCCTCATAGGGGCACTTAATTTTTAAAACAAGAAAATGATTATCTAGTCTCATGTTTTAGTTATATCTCTGGACTCGGAAAGTGCTGCAGTAAAATCAGCACTGGAGATTGCACTGTGTAGTCAATATGGATGTGTATATCTAAGTAATAAAAAGGAGGAGTCAGGTTTAACCCCTTAAGACCTGCCATTTAGGAATTCCACCGTATGTAATATACTATTTTAAAACGCTCTAGTGCATTTTCATAGGCCATAAATAAATACAATCCCATAGTGCAATAAGTCTTTTTTTGGATACAACTCTCAAGGCTATAGATAAAAAAAAATGCACATATTTGTTCCCACATATTTATGTAAATGCAGAGGTGCCATAAATGTCAACCTCAAACTTATTAAAACTTGCAGAAGATACTTTAAAACACCGCAAAAATTAATTTGGTCGATACATAAATTAGTTGGTAAGGTATACTCATTTTTATAAACAGTGCGTTATGTGCATTAGGTCACCAGTGAACAAGCAAACACAAACAATGATGTGGTGAAATTTCCAAAACTCCATGTTAAAAAATTCTAAAAATACATATATCAAAAATCATTATGATGACTAAACTAAGAGGAAGCCACAACTTTACACAAAACATGAGCACAGGCAATCTGGAGCAGATGAGCAGCTGGAGGATCCGTTATCCCTCTTAGTGAATATTACCGACAAAACATGTACTGTAGGGCCAGATACTTTGTTCATAAGTGGCCGTGTATAAACGGTTTCATTTTATTTATGCACAAAAGTGTAAGCGTACGTGAGAGAAAGAGAGCAAGAGATAGAGAAATGAGAGAGCGGGCAAGGCTGTAATGGTAAAGAGTGCAAAGAATAGTGGCTAACTTGGCACCACAGAAATTAATGTACAGTACAAATTAAGGTACAGTATATCATACTGTATCTTATCTTATTTTACCAATCTTACATACTAAAGCACAAGAAGCCAAATGTCACGTGCTTGTGATATTACCACATGTGACAAACACTGTAGCATGTAAACACAACATAGATCTCTATGGCATGACCCATGAGGACGTATGCACACCTCGAATCTATAGAACATGTGCGACAGAACACACAATACATGCATGTGTTTTTGCTGGTACACACATACTGTATTCACACAATTTGCCCAGATGTATTAGGAGAGAAACAATGTCAAAGAAGTATGTAGGAGGTTTGATAGGTGCAATGTGGAAAGTCTCTGATTTTGTATCCAAAAACAATGTTATTTTTCTTATGATTTTATTGGCATTAAATGCAATGCAAATGTTAAATGCAAATGGGATTGTCAATGCTCTCGTCCGGTTTTATAGGGTTGCAGGCCTGATGAAGGTGATAAAAAGAATAATATTATTGTTATCTATAATGCTTATGTACTGTAAATAGTACATTTTAAAATGCTGTGAGAGCTCTGTGGTGTCAGGTGTGACTGTGGAGCAAAGGCAAATGGTTCACATGGATCACTGGTCAGAAAGGCAACCTCTTCACCAGATTTTGCTTCGGGCTTCAGGACCAGCTCCTAGAGGCACTAAGGGAGCAAGCGAAACCATATTTTTAGAGTGATTAGCACCGTCACCTTACACCTCCAGGGCTTGGGGTTTTAATCTGTGAATGTGCTCCCCTTGCTCGGTGGGTTTCCGTTGGGTAAGACTTTTTTTTCCAACAGTCCAAAGACATGCAGTGCAGGTTTCCTGGTGTTTCCAAATCTCTCCCCAGTGTATAAATAGGTGTGTGAGTGTGTGTGTTTGTGCCCTGTGATGTGTTGGCACCCCATCCATGGATGGACCCTGTCTTGTACCCCTAATTTCCCTGGGATACGCTCTAGGCCCACTGCAATCACAAACAGGATAAGTGGTACAGATCATGGATGAATGGAAGAAGGCAATAAGGATGAAGATGTTATGAAGACAATGTTTAATACACTATAAGCTTACAGTACATAAGCCAGAGTACTGTAACTGAAGTGACAAAGCAAACATCCCTGATGTATATTAGCATATGCTAATGTGAACATACATCCACAACAGTTCAGCATCACTACAAATGCAAAATGGATAAAACAGAGTTGAATGATTAGTATAATTATTATTTATTAGCATCGAAATCATCATCTCAAGTAAAAATGAGGGAGAATCTTGTCTTGTTCTAATATGATCAGTTTGTCCCCCTTGTGCCAGTCTATGACAAAATTGCATGCCTTTGTCATTAAAAAACTATTAAATGTCTGTCTCCATTTTTCTTATGCCAGACATAAGCACAAATTTAGTGCTATGCAAGACTGCATTGGACCCTGAGATCCCCAACTCCTGAATTTAACTGATTTCACAGCTGCCCTCTAATCAAGACAGGCCTGATTTGCATTTGCTGAAAGCTGGCATCCTACCACTGCATGTCTGATTGGCTGGCACCAAGCCAGCAAACAGAGAGGAAGGACGAACCGTAAAAACAGAGCTGAGAGGGGGGATAGCTTGGTGACAGCAAAAAGAGGAGAAAAGGAAATATCAGATGATTTTTTTTTAACCACTAAACAAATACAGAACACTATTCATATTTAGCACACTCTACTAAATCTCTACTTCCAATCTCCACTAGAAATTCTCCAAAACAGGCGTACGTAGTGCAGAATTGTATGTTTATTGGCAAGATGGAGCTTGAAATGGCATTGTAAATTCTACCTTAATAGTATGCAAGCACTAGTGAAATGTTGGGATACGTGTGTCAGCAAATTATATAGAGAAATAAAGGGAGTTTTTACCCTCATAACTGTGTTCGGTGATTCTGCACAATTAAAAGTCCTGGTTTGACTTGAACGCCCCTTGTACTGTATCTTGGGCAGGTACAAACAAACTAATAAACAATCCCACCTACGTCCCTCCTAAAGAGGGAACTATGAAGCTGTGTGATGTAGCAGAGGTTAAGAGCTGTTGAAATTCGCAAAGATTATGTAAAGCATCCTGGCAATATAACCATGGGGTTAAATTCAAATAGAGATACAGATATTTACACATACATATATGCTTAATTTCTCTATATAAATAAAGCACTCAAAAATAAGCACTCTGTGACAAGCTTGACAGTGACTTTTACTGTAAGTGTTTCATATTGATAGTCTGTAAATATATTAATAATTAATAATAAAATGTGGATATTTCATTTTTCTTTCTTATTTCATTAAAATAGCAGATATCAAAGTGATTTGTGTTCCTTTTAATACCAGTAGAAACAAATTAATTACTATGCAAAATTATACATTGATTTTTACCACCATATTGGGGGCCATATTGGCAAAATGGAGCAACAATATGTTTAATACACACATCAGTACTTTTTGCGTTTTAGTTTTGTAATGGTAGTTTGTGAGAGGTGTGCAATTTGGTCCAAGTGGCATGTAGTATTCAAGATGATTTCACTTTTAACTCCCTTGTTTTAGGTATTGAACATGAACATCCTGAATATTCTTTACCTGGCCAAGAAAAAAGTCTGTAATATTTATTGGCCTACCCTTAACTTTGATTATTATTTGATTATTATTAATACCCATGGCATTGTCACAACATTTGTTTCTGTCCAAAGACTTTCAACAGGGCCAAGGTCCAGACTCTGCGGTGGCCATTTCATTTATGAAAAAGATTTTTTGATGAATCTTGGCATAGTGGAATATTCCTGTGCCATCAGGAAGTAAAAAAAAAATACCTTAATGAGATCATTTGGTACATACACATGACCATCAGCTGACTTTGTGGCATTTTATTGCCATACAGTAAATAACGTCACTGTGTCTAGACCTGAAATAACTCCAAGTCATAACACTGCCTCCTTGTACAGTGGGCACTATGCATGATGGGTACATGACTTTATGCTCTGGACTCATCAGACCACATCACCTTCTAATAGTCCAGAGTCTAAGCTTTATGCTCACTAGCCACAGTTTAGTCCCAATCCTGTAAGCTGTTGTCACATGTGGAAATGCTTTCACTTTCCGATATTAAACATTTTCTGATACAACTTTATTAAGCGTTTAAGTGATCACCAATTAGAGTTATTCGTGATTTTTCTGAACTTTACATTTCTTTTGTAAATGTGATGGTTCACTGATATCCTTTAAGGTCTCAATACTGCATTGGACAATTCTTAACCCAATCCCAGTTATTTCAGTTTAGACTAATGATTTGATCATTCTGGAACACAGTAACATCTTTCCCATCACACCAGAATGTGTCTTCTGACTAGGATGTTTAAGTAATTAAATGGTTCTCACTGCATCAATATGCATTAAATGAATTGATGCCAGCTTTATACTATTATAAGCCAAACAGCAACCAAATCAAACAAAAGATCTTTCTCAGAATTGCCATAGCAGTTTAACAATTAGCCGTACAATTTGTTGTCAATGTTCTTATATTTCTTCTTTTCTATTTTTATTCTATTTTTTTTTTTTTTACAGGTCTGCACAACAAATCTGTACAATTACCTTGGTACATGATGTACTTTGTAATTGCGCTAAAGAGGCATTTATATATAATCCACTTTTTTTTCTTTAGTGCTGGATTCCCCTTCTTTAAAGTTGTTTATCCATCTGTGCACAATGCTCGTCAATGGTGAGATTTCCGTAAACATTCTGTAGTGCAGTGGGATTCGAGAGTTGGAGTCAATAATGGTACAAATGCATCGAAGGTTATGCATACCTTGGCATTACTTTCGGTACAACCATTGTCTTGAACTTACATCTCCAAAGACCTGACCTACTCCTCCAACAGAATCTCATCCCCTGCCATTGAAAAATATTAGTGGCCATAATTTCTGCTTGACCAGACAATGGAACAGTTTCTATCACATTTTTATGGCTGCCTCTGAGAGTTTCCTCCTCCACTTTACCCGTACAGGCCCACATTCCTACCTAACATCCCTTTAATTCATCTCCTGGTTTCAAACTGCTGTAATTACTATCTGTGCAATACCCTGTACTAGGAGTAACAAATGACATTCCACAACACTAGATATTCCACACCATGCATTTGTATTATGACTATATTATACAATTTAAAATGCTATTAACTCCATGGTATTCTGCAATACAAAGCAATACTCTATATTTCATTTATTTGTGTTATCTTAGTTTAATTTATTAACTAAAGTGCAATTAACTACGTTATGCAGTACTGTATATATATATATATATATATATATATATATATATATATTTGTAAAATCTCTTTTCAGTTTATTACCTTAAATGCAATTAAGTCCTGTGTACAGTATTGTGCAATGCATTTCTAACTCCACACTAAGCTGTTTGTATTTTATTTTGCAGAATCTAATATTTATTCATATGCATCTGAAAGCGTTAATATACTGGTGGCTTGGAGTCCATTGGAGCCTTTTAATGTGTAACGCTCTCAGGAAAAAATTGCCTGGTTTTGTCACTGAAGATGTTCTGGTTTGTGCAGAACAAGGCACAACCTCATACTGCCCACTGCACAACTTGCACATGAACTTGGCTGGGTGTCCTGACCTTGCTCCAAGCCATTTCCACGTTTGGGCCATTAAAGGAGTAGCTGGGATGACATACTTGACTCTGACATACATGACTCTGACATACATGACTCTGACATACATGACTCTGGTATACAGTACAATACCGAGCGAAATGTTGGGATGTGGCAGGGGATTATACAGAGAAATAAAGAGGGTTTTTACTCTTATAACTGTGTTCGGTTATTCTGCAAAGACAAAAGTCCAGCTTTGACTTGAATGTGCCTTGTATCTTGGGCAAACAAACTAACAAACATCTATGTCCCTAAACTATGAACTTTTTTGATGTAGCAGAGGTTAAAGAGCTGTCGAAATGCACAAAGATAATGTAAAGCGTCCTGGCACTCTAACCATGGGGTTAAATTTAAATAGAGATACAGATATTTATAGATACATATATGCTTCCTCTACAGAGCTCTGTCATAGAGTTTATTTCTTCATAAAAAAGAATAAACACTCTAATGACAGCGACAAGCTCTTATTCATAGTCTTTGCAAGATCCCAAGTACAATATAATACAAAATAAATTCCGTTTCATGCTCTAAACAGAAAAAAAAAACATTGAAAGGAGATCCCCTGCTTTAAAAGTCACAACGAAGTGTGGATATTTCATTTTCCATCTTTATTTCATTAAAATAGCAGATATCAAAGCTATTTGTGTTCATTTTAATTCAAAACAATTGAGTTACTATGAATATACATCACAGGATACGCAGACTGACATTTCTCCAATTAAAAGCTGTTTAAAGGTTTGGGAACAAATATTTCATTTGGTTTATAACAATGCTTAAGTAATGGCTTCTATAACACAGGAAAATTCAATATCCCAGACTGGAACTGACACTGCAGCGATTCTGTATGTGAAGAAAAATGGAAAACTGGGTATAATTTTACAACACAAGGGGAAGTTTTGTGCAATTTTACCTGCAACGCCAATAAAGACAGACTCCTAAATTGTAGCACACTTTCAGTCATAAGCTTGGAAACCACCATGCAATGCACATCCAGTACAAACAGCAGGACATGAAAATGTCAAGAAATCAGTGGAGCTGAAGTTATGCTCAAGCTTTCAATTGGGATGTAGGACCGCTTTAGTAAACAGTAATGTTCCATGTGTTACTAAAAAAATACATAAATCCTGTCAGTAATAAGAGTAGCATTTAGTGTACCATCAACATATATGAGTTCAAAATGCTTTTTTTAAAAAAAATTTTATGCATCATTTCCAAGGTTTGTGGAAAGAGGCAGACAGAAATCCATTCATTGTTCTGTCTGTTTGTGTATTTTGGATGCAGTATAGAATTACACATAGTACCCAATGTTTCCCAAAAGACAACAGTCCCCTTCATCAGCTATGCAAGCACAGTGAAGCACTTTAGAAACAGAATACTATGCTTAGTTCTGTACTGTAGTTACTTATGTGTGTACCTTCCTGATACTGCAAGGTTTGTTTATAGCACTAAAAAGCATTTTGGACTTGGTCTGATAATTATTGGTGGTGCAGCAAACACAAGCGTCACCACTAACTGGAAATACTGGCATTTATTCACTCACTCACAGACTATATATAATATATTTATCCTGTATACAGGGTCACAAGGGCCTGAAACCTATCCCAAGGGACTTAGAGCATGAAGCGGGGTACACCCTGAATAGGGTGCCAATCCACCACAGGGCGCACACCCACATGCTCATTCACACAGTATGGGCAATTTGGGAACACCAATTAGCCTAATCTGCATGTCTTTGGACTGTGACAAGAAACCCACCAAGTACGGGGAGAACATGCAAACTCCTTGCACACAGACCCGAGGTGGAATCGAACCCGGACCCTGAAGGTGCAAGGCGACTGTGCTAACCACTAAGCCACCGTGCTGCTGGTCATGTATTCATTATTACTAATAACATTACTGTTTGATAAAGTGGTCAAACATGGCACACAAACACATCAGCCCACTCATGTGAAGGAATGCATATACAGTACTGCGGAAAAAAACATCTCAAGCCATCCCTCATTTCTTCATATTAAATTAAATCATGTAGATTTTCCCCTCTTGTCTTTTTTAACCACTCAACTTTCAGCATCAGCAGTATACTTATCATCTGATTAGTATGATCATCTGTCATCACCTGCACCTGTTCCTCACTGTTTCATGCAGTAGGTCACTGTATGGCTTAACACACAAGAAAAAAACATAGCTCTGAAACTGGTCAGATACAGGCACTGGACTGAAAACAAGAAACAAAAAGCCCTTCAGGAAGCCTGGAGAACTATTCATCAAGACAAGAAAGTCTGGGAGCTTTGGGAGCAAAATATGAAGAAATGAGGGGGTGGCTTGAGACGTCTGCACAGTATTGTACATATCCATCTGAGCCTAGTCATTGATTTTCTCTAAGTGCAATAAAGCAGGTGGTCTCCTGAATGATTGAAGGTGAGGGTCTGGTGATTCAGCATTGGCTTTAGAAAGCCACAGAGGCTGGACTTTCACATTATTAATGAAGCAGCACAGCAAAAACAAAAATCAATAAGACAATCAAAAAAGAAAATGCTTATATGAAGTGCTGATTGTAATATCAAAGCAAAAGTGCATACATTTTACAAGCACTGCATTTTGGTCTCTTAACCTGGGTGAAAATCTGCAGTTTAGTCAGAGACCTGAAACATAAGCTGGGTGAGTTGTGTGAAAGATGAGACATGTGATTACACTCAAGGAGCTCTGTGTATGTGTACGTGTGTGTGTGTGTGTGTGTGTTTGTGTGAGACCTCTTCAGTCTTCAGTCTATGAGTAAGAGAAGGCAGGAGGCGTGGGAGGGTAATTTGCCGGACAGTGTGGGAGATAAAGTTTTTACATGCCCTTCTCAGGAAAACTAGTTGACTGTGTTTCATGCGGATCCTGGCTCTGTTTGAAAAAGCGAGAGTGGAATGGGGTGGCAGGTGGAGTGCAGGGTGGAGATGTGAGAAGAGGGATAAGGCAGAGAGGGTGAATAAAGGAACTAGATCTCATGTGACGCTGGGTGGTGCTCGGAGATCCCATTGGCCTGCATGTTGTTCTCATTTAGGCGACGCACGCGGTACATCTCATAGTGGATGCTGCTGGTGATGTCCTTAATGTTCTGCATATGGGTTCTGTAGAAAGCAACACACACACATACACAAAATAGCAGACATGTTTTGTACTTTAGGCATTATCATGGGCATTATCAATATTCAGAACAATCTGCAATGTTTTTCTCAATTGGTCCAAATGAAGAAAGATTTAAACAAGATAAGACTACTCACCTGATAAGGAGGTCCCGCAGATAGGCAAACTCACAGTGAGCGATGTTCTCGACTGCACACACAAACAAAGAGCAATTCTTTTTCATACAACAAAAACAGAGACATGTAACTTTAGATACTTTACAACCTTCTTTTCTGCAGACTGTCTCATTAACCACTAGGGGACAGAATCTTCAAAAGGATAAAGATGGTTTAACAAATTCAGTTTGACAAAAATGCAGTTGTCTGGGCAGCGAGAGTGCAAGTAAATTTGACTGATTTTGTCAATAATTGAGCAGGAGAACTATAGTTCTTGTAGTGAAACATCTTGAGTCAAGAACAAAGCCAAACATTAAACCATTAAAGCCATACATTAAAGCCATTAAACATGCTTTAATAAAGATAACCTGGACTCATCAAAGAAGTTTAGAAAATAATTTAGTGATTTTACCAAGGGGCAACCTCCAGTTCTGAAAAATGTGTGCAACGTGTACCAAAATGTGCAGTTCCTTGAATGACCACTAGCTAACACCAAAAGTCAGTCAGTTTCCATAGTTTCTCACTCACTCACTCATCGTCTATACCGCTTTATACTGTATACCGGGTTGTGGGGTCCTGGAGCCTATCCCAGGAGACTTACTGCATGAGGCTGGGTATACCCTGGAAAGGGTGCCACTCCATTGCAGGGCAAAAAATAAAAAATAGGAAATAGGAAAAATGGCAATGTAATATCAAAATTTTAATTTACATTTCCAAAATGTACATACGACTTTGGGCTCAAAAATCTAATTCAATTATTCCATTTACATTTGCAATTTGGTGTACTACTATTAATATTTCATAATACACAGGTATTTTTTGCCAAGTTTAATAATTAAAATGAAAACACATTGCTAGTAAGTACAGATTCATATAAACAAATAACATTTGAATTATTATTTTGACACCATAATTGCATAACCATGACTAAATTGAATTTGACCTTTGACAAAAAGTGAGTTGAATTTGAATTTTGAGCCCATATACAAGTAATGTAAATTGAAACTTTATCATTACACTGCTTAAGTAAATGTTACACTGAGAAAGACACTAAACGTTTACCTGCTTCCCTGCATGTGGATCATAAATGTAAATTTTTCGGTTTGTCACATCATGCTACTGAGCGGTTCCTGCAATGTACATTTCCTACAGACAGATGCATCTCATCCGACAAGTAATCCATCAGATGCTCCACTAACTGAATGTTCACGGGAACAGCTGCAGTGGGTGCAGTGGATCGTCATTTACGGAAATATGGCCTTTTTTAAAGCCATTTAAATGGCTCATGCTACTGAGCTGCTAGTTATGGTGAAACATCATCACTCTGTGGTGCAACAATCTACACAGTGCCTTAAACATGCAGCTCTCAGGTCTTGATTAATAACTAAATGTATTATTAAAAAAAACAATACCTATACTGTCTAAGAGCTGTTTTTTTGTTGTTGCATACCCTCTCTTTGGGGTAAAATTACACAGGCTGTAAAGGATAGGTAAAAAAAAAAATTAATCTGCTATATACTGAAGACTCTTTGAATAATGGGTGGCAGATCATCCAATTGTTTGGTGAGCAAAAGTAATATAAAAAACACTCTTACTCACTCATCTTCTATACCGCTTTATCCTATAATCATGGTCACGGGGACCTGGTGCCTATCCCATGAGGCTTAGAGCACGAGGCAGGATACACCGTGGACAGGGTGCCAATCCATCGCAGAGCACACACACATACACACTCATACACTACGGTCAATTTGGGAACACCAATTAGCCTAACCTGCATATCTTTGGACTGTGGGAGGAAACCGGAATACCCGGAGGAAACCCACCAAGCACGAGGAGAACATGCAAACTCCATTCACACAGACCCAGAGGCGAGAATGAAATCCGGAACCTGAAGGTGCAAGGTCCTCAACATGAAGGATAGATCATTAACGGCTTGCTAAGGTCTTTGCAGACTTCAACGTGATGTTCCTTCTGTTCCTGGATCATCAACCTGGGAACAAACTTGGCAGCGACACGGCACATGTTCAAATCACACTTGAGGATTGCCTGGATTGTTCCCCATGACATAACGACAATGACAGCAGGGTTGTGGGCCTGACGATCATGATGCAGAATGGTTTCGATATTTTCGTGGGTTGAGCTCATTCGAGGTCTTCCTGATCTCTCATTGTCTTTAGAGGATGTTCTTTTGCTTTTGGAGTGTGTCTCACTCAAAACACCTTGAATGACTCATTACAGCATCGCCATACACTTGCCATATCAAGATTTGTCCAGTTTCATGCAGAATTTGATGTTTGCTCTTTGTTTTTATCATGTTGTCCATGAAATAACAGACATGTAACGCACATGGTCAGAATAGCACCAGTTGCAAAGCTCCCGATACACACAGTACAATGTCTTTTGGCACACTGACTTAGGAAGGTCGGTGCTCCCTGTGACTGTGTGTACAGCCTTGTGCTGCCATCTATTGGCATGTTACAAAACTAGTCTCAAAACTTTTTGATACCACCTTATACACACTCCCAACCATAAACCATGGGCAATTTGAAAACCCCTAATCAGCTTAAAAAGCATGTTCTTGTACTATGGGGCCAATTAGAATACCTGAAGGAAACACGCTTAGCACAGAGAAGAAAAAACTAAATCCAGGAGCACTGATCAGAGAAAAGATTTGAACCTCTAAACACTGAAGGTATGACGCAACCATGTGACCCACTATACCACCATATCACTGCAAAAGCAAGAACATATCCAAATAGTAGGTGGTGAAGTAATCAGGGTTTTTTTGTTGTTTCATGATTCATGCAGAATATCAGTGAGAGTTGCGTCTAGTGAAGTGCTGCCTAGGTTTTCTATTTCTATATATTAGGGCTGATTTTTTTAGTCTGCTTGACCGAGACATCTGTAAGACATCATCAGCAGTGATTGAGAATGTGCTATGAAATGCAGTTATTGCTAAATTCTTCTTAAAATATCTTTGAAGGCGATACTTATTATACAACAGTTCAGACTGAGCAATCTGCTCGGACGAGAGGCGTTCCACAAGTGGTGATAATAGACGGTAAAACCACTGGATCCATCACTCCGTGTCCCAGGTATTCAAATAACGGTTAATTAATAACTGTCTGACACAGCATGGGTGAAAGTACAGGTCTGTACAGTCTGTCATACTGAGAAGAGAGCAACTGCCTGGATAAAAACACATTCAAAACCAGTCAGCAAGAAAACACATCTGATAACTTTGTCATTTTGGAAACAACACTCATCCAAACCACCCAAGGTTGAGTAGCTGCACATCATGTCTACAACCGCATCACAGTTGTGTTACTGTATATCCAGCACTCCCTTTTGTGTGATAGTGTTTAAAAATACATAGGCTAAGCGGCAGGCGTTAGAGATGTTTTAACGTGTAAGAGACCTATAGCGGGGCTTCTGAGGGGGTGAATGAAACAGAGTGCTTATGATACGCACGGGAAGATCCCTCCGGTTGGAGATAGCGTGGGGTTATTAATTAGGAACTTAAAAGGAAATAAAAGAAAACTGAAAACACAAAATAAACAGAGCTCCGCCATTTAGGCGAGAATGAACGGGGCTTTGAAAACTAAAACAAAAACTATATCCTCTTGGGGCCTTCGCCCTTACCGAGGATTTATTAGAGAGAGAGAGTTTTGTAATTTGTGCTTTGCACTATAACTAAGAGCGCACGCTGAACTGTGGTGTGTCGCTCTTTCTTTCTCTCGCTCTCACTCGCTGGTGTTTTAGGGACACAGAGGCTGGGTCTTTGCCTTTCTCTTTTTATTAAGCGCGCTCGTCTGTCTGTCTGTCTATCTCACTTTCTTTCTTTTCTTTTTCTTTATTTCTTTGTCTTGCTTATGCTTTGTCTTTGGCCCTGATAACTTACCAGTGCGACCTAAATGATCACACGAATTGCAGAGGTATCCGGACCTTTAAATAAGCACGCCACCAGTTGTTGGGCGTTCAGAAGGATTGACTTACGACCTCGTTGCCTGGCAACCATGTGTCTACCTGGCCACGCCTCTGTCTGTTCAGAACTCCGCGGGGTAGCAGCCTGCGAATCTGCCCGTTCTGAATAGTGCAGAGTATTTACAGTATGCGCGATTCTGCCTGCGACTGCCTCGTTACAGTCTGTCATTTTGTTATTCCTGTCTATCATACTCTATCTATACTCTAATCTAAGTCATTTATTTGTTCATAGTTTAATTTTGGTTGATTAGACTTTGGTTAATTATTTAGATTTAATTACAGAATTGTAGGTTTGGATTTAAGGGTCTGTTTATTTTAGATGTAATTTCCTGGTCAAGGCTAAAGGTTTGCCATTCTGACTGGGTGTAAACCAAGTTTTTTTTTTTTTTTTTTTTGCACTCGGTTTGTATTTTTGTGGTCAGAAATAAACGGGCTGTGGTAAAGTAGGAGTAAACAGTGTTATGTTGTTTCACATGTTGTCCTTTCAAAACCTTCTATAAGAGTAGATGCAAGCCAGGCCTTTTTTTTTAAACACTCACTATGTCACCCCACTTCAATATGAAAAGGGTACTTAATCTAAACAGTAACTAAACACAATTTACAGAAAAGATTTATTGCCTAAAAAGATAATCTTTAACTTTCCAATGTAGGGGAAAGGGGGGCAGGTTGGCCCAAACGCAACATTTTGGAGTCCTGCACTGAGCCTGTAGATCAATTTTTTTTAACATACGTCTCTCAAACAAGACTTTTATGAATAATATACAAAACCAGTTACTAAATGATCTTGCTGGTAATATTCTAGGAGATATTCAAGTAGAAAACCTTTGTGCCAACCTACTCCACTATGAGGCAGGTTGGCAAACCCAATGGGGCAGATTGGCACAAATGAGAAAATATAGTTAAAACAATAATGTAAAACTGGATCTGCATTTATTTCACACTTCTCCTATGCAAAATAGATTACATAGTCAGAAGTCCAAGCTGTCTGCAACTGTTGTCACCATTTTTTGCTTCCATAACGGGAATGTAACGTGCTAAGGTGCGATATGGAAGGCCATTTGCTGCTTCTTTGCAGACTTCTTTGGGTATGACGTTTGGTCATTTTTACGGATGTAATTGCGAACCATCTGAAAAAAAAATTCTTAATATCATCTGGTATGTGTATTGTGCAGTAGAATTGTGTTAAATGGTAATAATAATACTTATACTGGGTATGTTTATTAAGCATAGAGTCTTACATTTGATCTGAATATGTGATATATGTCATGAAACACTGCATTTCTATGATCTGCGGCAGTGATGGGGCAGGTTGGCACAGTGTGACAACCAGACCCCATCACTGTGCCAACCTGGCCCATCACTGCCCCAGATCATAGAAATGCAGTGTTTCATGACATATATAGTAAAGCAACACAAGGCATGTGCTTTTACACATAGCACCCTTAAACTCAATATTTTTCCTTTCCCTGTAACATATAAATTAACTAGATGAGGCTGAAAACTGTAAGCACAAAGCTTTTTTTCTTGATCCTCTAAAACAACTTTAGGGGTCTTGAAAATGACGCATTTAGCCCATTGCAGCAGAAATTATGCAGACATGAGTAATAGCTGCTTTCCAGGAATCAACTGGTCATGTGCACAAAAAGTGATGAACTCACACAAAACTTCTTCACACACAACATTATCAACTTAATAATGAAGTCATAAAATAACCATGTACTGTATAACAAATTCTGTACAAATAATACACAAAAATGTGCAGGCCAGGGTTGAGTACCACTAACCTAGATAATCTGCTTCATGCCATTTTCTATAGAGAAAAAAACACACCTATATATATTCATAGATAATACAACTTAAAGAAGTAACCTTAAAGAAAAAAACCTTAAACATATTTAGAGCATTTCCCTGCTTTTTTGAGCCTCACCTCAGCTGGGGAATTTGTCAAAATCACAAATCAGAAAACACAATGACAAATGCAGAAACAAAATACCAAATCAGAAAACACAACGACAATTTAAACATTTATTCATCGTTCATTTTAAACTTTTTTTTCAATAGTGCAACTATCATTCTGCAAAACTAAGAAAATAACAGAAATTTCCATTAGCAAGCAAGGAAAAATTAATTTATTCAACATTACTTTGAGGACAGACATTTATATGTCATGAGGCTGCAGTACCTCCTGTATTTCTTGAGTGACATTGAATGCAGAACACATACAAGAAATAAAGATAGAGACACAATTTCCTACCTCAAGTATATCTTGAGTGACAGACGTCTCATCCAATCAGCACTAAGAATTTCATTCGCAAACTACACTTACCTTTTCCAGTTTGTCTGAATGGTCTTTCTGAATTGGTATTTTGTTTCCGGATTTTGACGATGCCTTAAACCTATGCCATTTTCAGTGACATCAGTCACATTAGTAACCAGGGCTTTTTAGAGGTCTTAGCATGCTCAAAAGGCACACAGGTTGTGCGGTGCACCCAGGTGGCATTGTCTTTTTGGAGGTCTTAACATGCTCAAAAGACACATAGGTTGTGTGATGCACTGGGTGGCCATGACACAGGTGCTTGTTGCAACTATATTTTTGGTTTTGTTATTTCGATTCGCACATCTTACCACAGTAATTATAATAGCGACATATAGTGACAGACAATTCTAAAGACACATGTTGTACATTATGTCAGCTAGCTGGTTATTTCTTCCACCAAGATTTAATTAAGGTATGTCACACGAGAGTGAGTGCTGTTGTGCTGTATATCAGCGTGGCCGAGATGCAGTCATAGGCATGAGGGAGCAGAATGATGATAGCCAGCACAACATCATGACTGAGTGTGATATTGCTTTTATACAACAGTCCAGATTACTCGGTCGGAAATGAAATTGACTGTTGTATGTAATTATTTCATGATTCTATTTTACTACAAGAACATCATTGTGTTGCACTACACACTTTTAATTTTTATTGCAGTCGCTCACCTGACCAAACCACCATGGATTTAGTATTTAGTCAAAACTAACACGTTTGTTCAATTTATGGTGCTCTTAAATTTCTTATAAAAATGCAAAAATGATAAAACACTGACGGGTCCTACTGAGGGGCACAATATGATATTAAGGCTTTTCTCTGACGCTTTCTACTGCTTGACCTTGGTCAAATAGCAAATACTGATCTGTTTAAGTTGCTTTTTAGTAAATTGGAGTGTCTACTTTTCTATACCCCAGCTGTATACTAAACAATTTTTAGCATGATGGGAATGCTTATTGTATATACTGTATATATATAATTGTTGTCCTATAATGACATAGAATATACTAAGTAATTCAGTAACTTACTAATCAGCAATCCAGGCCTTTGGGTAACATCCTGCAGTTATCTAAATGTTGAGCTATTAAGTTCAATCTAATTGTTTAATAAAGGTTATAAGACTTTATTAGTTTTACTCGTATTCTGGATCATTATGTTAAGCTTTATTTTTGTTTTGCCTCTTCTATCTTTCAGAGCATACTTGCAGATGGGCAAAGTACAGCTACAGGTAGGTAATTTGAAACATTGAAAAACTTGACAGAAGTTGAACCAAAACAGCTATCAGTGCAGTCAGAGCAGTTACGCAGTGAGATAGAGAGCTTTATCATTTAGTGCCCACTAAATAAGTGTGTTTGTCAGAAAAACATCATGGGAGACAATTAAAAAAAAGTATTTTGTATTGGAGTGTCACTCCTGATTATCAGTTACTTATCTGAACAGGTTGCAGTATTATTCCTTTAGGTAAAAATAAAGTAATAGAAAAAGACTATGAATGAGAGAAGCAGGTAGCTTAAAGAATAAAACCTAAAACATAATTAAAACATTTTCCTGCTTTTTTGAGCCAAACCTCTGCAGGGGTATAAAGGGCAGCAGCGCCATCTACTGTCACAAAGCGATCATTTGAGATTAACCTTTTCTAACGCGTGTGTGCTAGAAAAGCTTCAAGTTGTTACGATCTAGTGTCTTTTTTTGCATTTTACATGTGCATAATGACATGTGACTGGTGGATGCAAGATATTTGTTTTGTGTACAAATGTGGATGTTTTTTTACTGTTGGCCCTATTTGGGTGATTCTCATGAAATCTTGGTTTAAAAAATTTTAAATATGAAAATTTTAAAAATGCTTAAATTAACTTTTTTTTCAGACATTAGCAACAAAGTCTGAAGTATTGTAAGCATTAATTTAAAAACTTTTACTTACCATTTAACACCTTTTTAAACATTATTTCCAAAATGAGTCCCAAAAATTACTGCAATACCCTGAAAACATCAACACTTTTTTGCACTTAGAAAAGCAAATAAATTTTTACACTTTTAAAAATGGGTTATTAATAGTCCATTTCAAGTTTATATATATACACACACACACACATACATACACTGTATATATTTATATTTATTTTTTGATGACAACCACTTTTTTATATTTCAATGAAACCTGACATTTTTTTGAAATGATGTGGCAAACCTGAAAGAACATCATTTGTATATTTTTGCACATGCTTTTAAAATCAAAGTACTATTTTCCTATTACAGGTTTTTCCAATTGCTAACACACAATTTTTCAAACTAGCCTGGTTTTTATCAAAATACTTAACACAATTCACAAAACCACCCACCCAAACTGCAAAATACCTCATATATCCTGCAAAATGAAGCACTGCAACCGAAACTACACATAGCATTATCAAAATCAAACTTTTGCATGAAATGGCACACACTTCATTCATATTACCAGATTTTTGCCTAACCAACTACACACTGTTGGGCATAATGAAAAGCACCCCCATCTTTAGTATGCTTTGCCATAATACTAAAATATGTATCAGATTGTTCACATGCACAGAAATATTTGCAGATACACACACATGCTATTGCAACTTTTTTTATTTCATTTTTTCAGTAGAGTAAACAAGTCAGTGCAACATATGCACAGCAGATATATTTACATGGGACTGAACAAAAATATTCTTAGAAATAACAGTAAACTGAAAAAGAAAATCTCAGAAAAAATATATTACAGTAAAAAAAAAAAGAGGCAAGAAAAATAATTGGGCAGCCTCTTGCCGCACAGCCGGGTCTGGCCACAACGCCTCATCAACATCACAGGCAATATCTTCCCTTGCCAGACATCGAGGGAAGAAGCGCCTTGAGTGCCTTATCCATCCCTGAATTGCACCCACATCAATCTCATCACATGCCTCTTC
>JAOVVB010000026.1:7859079-7886525 GCA_028570985.1 Heterobranchus longifilis
GGAGGAAACCCACCAAGCACGAGGAGAACATGCAAACTCCATGCACACAGAGACGGGAATCGAGCCTGGCCGGGAATCGAACCCGGACCATGGAGGTGCAAGGCGACAATGCTAACCACAACACCCCATAACAGACAATTTAAGGAAAACCTTAAAGCGAATTAAAAGTAAATAACACTTAGTATTTAACTGTTTATCTCTTGCTTGCAATAACTGAATCAAGCCAGCAACCACAAACACCAAATAGCTGCATTCTTTTGTGTTGAATTTACTTTGGTGTCTTATGGGGAAATGTGGTACTCCCTTCTGTCTACTCTTCAGGAGGTACAATGATTGACTCAGCCAGTCACCTACACTGGTTTTAAATTATTCTCTTGCTACATGGTGTAATAGTTGATGAGTTACCTCCTACTGACACGAGTGGAAGCATCGTTCTAGAAACAGTCATGCATAAGCCTTGACACTTCCTCCATTGTGGTTAACTAATAAACACTAATATATATTATATTAGATTAGAAGATACATTCTTTCTCTTCAATTTGGCCTTTCCATCACTTTAGCAGAGGTTAAGAGTGGTTTGCATTTTATTGTATGGCCTGCATATTCTATTTCTGCTCTCAACATCTTCAAATGGTGGACTGGACTGGGTTTTTCTTCAAAGCTCACACAATGCTTCTGTCATTAACTCATTTTGTTTTCTTTTAATGACCTGTTAGATGTCTGCTTGCTAACCATAAATACTCCAATATTCTTTCTCAACCCTCACAGCACACTCACTTTCTCAACCCTCACAGCAAGGTGCGGTTAGTAAGGTAAGAATGGCTTCCCGGGCTTATGAGTTGCTGATTGTATAACATTTATTATATGTTCATTTTTTGGTAGTGATTTCTCACAAATATTTTTTTACATTCAGTTATTTATTCAGACCTGGGAAGAAAGAAACAGCCATACCTGTATATGTCCGATTATATGTGATAATTCGAAAAATAATTGGTTTCATACAAATGTGGCATGTTTTAAGTGGTTTAACACATCTAAATGTAATTATCAGGAAATGAAAGCTGAAATTCTGTTTTCTTGTTTTATATTAATCTTTTCACCTCAAATGCCTTCCTGTACTGTATAGAAAAGAAGTAGAACTGGCCTTGTCATTTAATTAATTTTGGACAGGACTGTAAATAATACAAAGCTAGGTGGATGTGAGTCAGTACCTTCTATGGTTCCCCATTTGGTTTTCCTTCCTAAGAGTCTCCTGCCATTGACCTGGTACTCTTGGTCACTTCCTACTACTGCAAACGGAATCATCTCCTGGAGCATGACAGGAAACAAACAACAATCAATAAGTTCCAACTCCTAACTTTCAAATATATGAAACTATCTTCTCTGTGAAAAAGCTACCATACTCGACATTAAAATGAGCGATTATTTGCTATTGCAGTTTGTACTTACTCGTATTTTCTCATTGATCATTCTGTCCTCTGTATCCTCATCAAACTCCTTCTGAGGATAGACACCAATATTGTTGGCTCTCAGCTCTTCCCTGATCTATAAAAACACACACACACACGAAAAGGGAAAAATCGTAAAAATCGTATCAAAATCATTCTAACAGACACATGTTGTCTTTTTCCTAGCATGGTTTTAGATGTGTCGCCACAGTGGTCAACTAACATAATTATTACTAGAGTATCTGTGGGATCTTTAGTCCTCTGTGAATTTGTAATGTCATTCACTGCGCAGAATAAGAGAACACAGTTATGGGAGTAAAAACTCCCTTTATTTCCCTATATAATCCCCTGCTACATTAATGCACTTATAACTCCCAGCTGAGTTCCTGTAATGTGTAAGTGGTGTTCATGTACAGTTCCTACTGACAGTTCATGGGAACAGCTGCAGTGGGTTCAGGGCAGACATACAGTATGACCTTCTTTAAAACCATTCAAATGTTTCACTGTGGCTAAGAGTGTCAACTCTGCTTGGACTTTTCTGCAAATGTCAATCGGTTTTTACCTTCATTCACATGAAATTTCAATGTCGGTTTAACTTAAATGCCTCTTGCATATGTAGGATGCATCAGAGAAGTGATGCTTCCAGTTATAACCTGCATGCATATCATGATCATGTGACTTTTGCTGATCAAGCACAAAACAACTAGTTTTAAATTGTTTGCAAATTAAATATGAAATATGAAATTTAATGTTAAGATTAACAACCATATGTATATTTTAGAAGGACATTGGGGGCTCAGTGGTATGTATTCGCCTGCTATGCGGAAGACCCGGGATCGATTTCCACCCAGTACCCAAACCCCAGCCAATGGATGCAGTGTCGGTCCCAAGCCCGGATAAAATGGGAGGGTCGCGTCAGGAAGAGCATCCAGTGTAAAACCAGTGCAAACTATGTGTACATCTTGAAGACACACCCAGAATGCCTAAACTATGCAAATCAATCATAATTACTAAATACATCTGTGGCAACAAGACTTAATGAAATCTTATTCTACCTGAATAATAACTTTAATTGTTTAAACACTATATTATGTTTAAGGTCAAATAGCAAACAATCAGACCCACAGAAATATCACATGAAAAAACTCAGTTGTGTAACACACCAGACAATTTAAACAGCATGCTCTCACTTAGTCCATTACTCCATAATTCTCCCAATGAAACCTTGAGCTAATTACCTAAACAGCAGCTATGTTCAAGCAAGTGCCCTTGTGAAAGCGTTTTCAATGCTAGCAGTTAAAACATTTTTGTATTTTATTTGTGCTTGTGTTTTTTATGGAAGGCCCTTACGTTCACTTCTTAAGTCTCAAAAGCTTTAATTGTGCTCTCATTGTGTAAAATTTGCTGCACTGAATTGATCTGCCTATTGACTTGGCTTACCCCAACCAGAAAATTGGATTCTGGGGAATCTGTACATGAAACATAGTGTTCCCTATTGGCCTATAAAGCAACAGCATTGAGCAGAGCTTGAGCCAGAAAAACAGAACTATATTTACTGTTGCTGTGGAAGAAGGCTCAGAGGGACTCCAAAAAGCAGAGAGAAAGTAACATACTGTAGCCAGAGCAAACACAACCAATGATCAACACTAAACACTACACCACTGACAGAGAAAGCAGGAACAATGAGACTTTTTTTTCCCTATCAGCGTGCCACATGTCAGCTCAACACATCTGTATGATATCCACAAAGTCTGCATACAGGAAGTCACTACTGGGTCATATTAACATAGCTCCACTGAAGTACTGTAATGTATAAAATATCTTATGATAGCAGTTTCCTTGGAATGTAACTGTGAGATTCTATGATAGCACAGATAGCACAACCATAAATAAATCCCCTTTACAGTATAACCTTCTATGTGCTACGAGGTCCAAAGTGCAGTGGTGTAACAGGAAATGTATTTTAGTTAACATGAAGCTCACTTCCACTGAAATGCATGCTAGGAAAATATTTAGTCTGGAGAACAAGAACAGTTTGGCAATGCAGAAAATATTTAGCAGAAAAAAAATTATGAAAGATGCTCACCTTCTTCTTGAAGAAGTCCCTCTCTTCTAGGGTCAAGGTATCAGCCTTGGCGATGACTGGGACAATGTTCACCACCTTACTTAGACGTCTCATAAACTCCACATCCAAGGGCCTCAGACTGATAACGGAAAAATACAGTTCAGATTTGTATGTACAACACTTATAGAATGGAATCTGAAAAAAAAAAAATCATAAAGCAACTTTACAGAGGGAAACTGTTTTTATTTTTATTTTTTTCTTAAGAAGGAATAAGTAAAGTTTAAAAGAACCAAGAAGGAGCCCCAGCATCTGTACAGACGCAGAACTACAACCCCCAAAACAAATAATGAGTTGTCTCAAGATCAAAAGAGAGAGAAAAAATGTATATAATTTTTTAAATAATGCAGATTTATTGATAATGGAACCAGGTGAATTGTTTTTACACAACTGACAATTTTCATCTGCTTGAGAGAAGCAGCAACTTTTTAATTAAGTAATATCACCCAATATTGAGTAATGTTGTACTGAAAATCAGCATAGCTGTAATGCGGCTGTGAGAAAGAGGGCGTCACAGGCATGCTGATATTCAGTAGAACAGCACAACCTTGAATGCGATATTGCCTTTATGCAACAGTTCCATAAATGGCATTTCTTATCAAATTATTGGAATTTGATTGTTTATTTAAAGTTATTTTTCTCCACCAACATATCCTTTTCGTAACTCATGGGACTAACTACAGTAACTGCAACTGGCGGAGCTGGCGACCAAGAGTAAATGACTACAAGTTAGTGTAATTAAAAGGATGAAAGAAGTAATGTAAGCCAAAAGGTGAGAAGAATAAACCATGGAAATGGGGGGACAGTCTTGAGAGACTTCATATTTCTTTTATATGTTAGTTACATTTTATTGTATATATCCTACTTAATTTAGATTTACTTTATATTTACCGTTATTCTCGCTTTAGAATATCAGCTAAGTTCTAGGGTTAAATCCCAAATTGTGTGAAATAAAAAGATTGTGCACTATGACCACAATCTCTTGTTCCACACACCAAGTAGGGCTCTTGATCGGAGGGGTTAGAGAGGGATTTGGTATTCAGTCTTGTATTAGTGGCTAGTTAGCGTTGTAGCTCGTGTTTTAACTGCAGACCGTACTGACCGACTTCCACCCATGCTGGCGTCCGACAGTTTAATTAACAATTGTTACAGTAGAACAGCTCTGACATGGAAAGACATATAGTTCAACATTCCAGTGCTCTTATGCTCTATATAGATCATATAGATTATCAAATTACTTGGTCAGAATTTACTGTTGAATAATTAATGTTAATAGACTCATAGCATTCTCTGATTATGATCACAGTTTCAATGTATCTCGCAAACAAAAACAGTAAGAATACTGTAATAAGTCCAAGAGGGCACTAAACAATTGAACAATTGAATCAAATTTTATTGGACAGTAATTGAAATTATAATTTGGTTAATTATATTTATAGGTTGCGTGTGTGGTCCAATGTGTGCCTAAAATGCAGAGATTAAGATCTGGAGTCCATTAAGAAGTTCATTATTTGCTGCTTGATTGGTGAATACTAACTTATAACATGAAAAATCACTTTATCAGTTATTTAACAAAAAGTATACTTTATATTTTGATTATTACCAAGTAAGGTATTTGGCAATTTAAATACTTGCATTGGGGCATATTATTATTATTATTATTATTATTATTATTATTATCAAGAACCAGACGTCCACTTGTTCATAACATAACCTCAGCTCAATTCTGCTGTGACTGCTGACATGTGTGACACACCATAAAAGAGAGGAAAGTCTCCTTTTTTTAATCAATTCAAACTAGAACATTTAGTTGGCCTGAGCCACGATGGGCCGTGCTACCTATTCAGGGTGTTTAAAGCCAAACTGCAGCTGCACATGCATCTGCAGGCCTGCATAAACAATAATCAGCCTTTCATCACATTATACAAACATTTAAATGCTTGCAACTGACACACATTAAGGCTGGCGGCTTAAAAATCTCGGTCTTGACACAAACCATGACACGTGTGTCTCTATGGATTTTTGTCAGCCTGAGTACATTCAGAAAGCCCTCGACGTGCTAAAGGAAATTCTTTGAACTTCAAAAACTTGTAAACAGAATATATTAGTATGCTGCCATAGCAACAGCATCAAAGAATATTTAAGAACTGAGCAATATTTAATGGAGGGAGATGAAAAACAGGCCAGGAAGTCTGCTGGGATATGGAGATGCCTCTGGTTTGGACATCAGTCTCGCTGCTGGAAAATTATCAGAAGCCATTTCCTCCCAAAGAGAACCTTGATGAAATATTTGTAAGACTTATCCTAAAGGTTTTATTAAGAAAGAAAATATTTTAGCAAATAAAGTATTATTTAGACAAGATACTGTGTGCTTTCTCTTCTGTCTGTATGTTCACTGATGAAACTTTGTAACCTTAAATACAGTACAGTGCTACTACTGTACAGCGCACTAAAACTGCATCCTGCCGCTTTCTTCTTCAGCTGAGATACAATAGCAGACTATGAATATTTTATCTAGAGTACAAAGAATTTTTGTTTAGCTGGGTTTTTCAGTACAAATGAATGTACATTTCTCTAAATGCTTGAAGATTCAATTCCGCAATATCACACGAGGGAGTGCTGTTGTACTGAATATCAGCACAGCTCTGGTTTGGCCCTAGGCATCACAGCCATGCTGATATCCAGCACGACAGCATAACATTGAGTGTGATGCGCTTTTATACCACAGTTGGACAAACACAGTTTTTTGTTAACAGATTATGATTGATTTGTTTATTTAATTAACAGTTATTTTGCTCCACCAATACATACCGACAGGTGGTGTAACTAACAGGGATAAAAGTAGTTTTAAATACTTACCAGTACTATTTAGTACTGAGTAAAATAAACCAAAAAGCTGGTGGTTTTCATAAGAAACCTATGAGATTTACTAGATACTGTATTTACACTTATTCTGCTTTAGAATATCAGCCAACTTCCGGGTTTTAGGGGTTGAATAACATAAAATAAAAAAAAAAGCTAGTGGGCAGGATGTACTCTTCTTCCACATACCAAGACTGCCCTTTATCAGGGGTTAGAGAGGGATTTAGGATTCAGTCTTTGTTAGAAGCTAATTAGTGAACAAAAAAAAGAAAAAAGATAGTTTAGAGGCAATTAAGAACGACTTAAAAGCAGTTACTAAGGAGACAAAATGTTATTAAAGATTACATAATGTTATCTGATACTGTATGTTTTCCTCCTAAAACTGCTTCCACGTCTGGCAAGCAGCTGCTCTCTGGTGAGCGACGGTTAATGTAATTAACGATTGTTAGAACGTCCTAGCGCCATTATTACTCGGTTGGAACAAACTGTTGAATAATCATCAGTAAAGTGTAAAGTGTATGTCATGCAAGAGAACCACTAAAACAAATGGAATGATCTAAAGTTGTTAGTGTAAATGATAGCATGAGTTGTTTGATTCACAAAATGAACTAAATGAAATGCAGGAAAGCATTCCAGCTTAAAAGCTGCTAGCTTTTCGTAGCCTAGCCTATTAGCTGAGCATGACCGCTGCCTGCACTGTAACGTTTCCTTAGAAATGGAGGTTTCAAATGAGGCCTTTTTTGCAAGTAAATAAATAAAATGAATCGTTCAAAACACAGCCATGGTTTGCCCCTATTGCTTAATGCAGGTCATGTTTGGTTTTCAGTAGCTATGGACAAAGACAAGTGGACATTAGATACAATGTCTGTGAAGAGGTTTAAAAATAATCTTATTATTTATATACAGTATTTTAAAAAAGAGCTGTGTGCCTTCATGCATATTCCTTATTTGTTCCTTAAGTAAATTAAGATTAGTTTGTCACAGGTTAAATTTATAATCAAAAGATTTTTGCAAGAAATTAAATCGCCCGGAGATCGCTGGTTCGATTCCCGGGTGCTGCTGCAACCTCTCGCAGCCGGAGGCCTAGAGAAAGCTGATTGGCTGGCTCTACAAGCCAATCAGGGGCGTCTGTGAGCTCGCGCTGGCAGAGGGAGCGGATAGCGCTGTTCCTCCGAGTGTGTTACTCCGCCCCCAATGGTGCGTGAGCGAGCAGTTCGAAAAGATGGTCGGTGACGCCATGTGGATCGGAGGAAACACGTGGGTCGGTCTGCGGCCCTCCCGACTGATTGACAGTAGAAGCTTAATGTGGGAGACTCCAGTGACTGGGTGGAATTGGACACGACTAAATTAGGGGAGAAAATCAGAAAATTCGGACAAAGGGGGATAAAAAAAAACAAAAAAAAAAAACGTGACTTGAAAACCTGAGGTATGTACCAATTCATAATTTTTAATTGTTGCACCTCTAATAGGAATATGGTTTCATTTTCGAGCTCAGTAAAGGTTCCGGTCGGCTGACTGCAGCAAAACACCAATGAAAACACGTATAGTACATCTCCAATTTGTATAATGTTAATGAGGCTGAAAAAAGAAGTAAAATGGGTCTGTCATTTGCTCTAGATCACTTCCACTTTCAGAGCATTTTGCAAGGGGTTCATGAGTTTTAGTTAGATTGGGCATTTTGATGAAATCTAAATCCTGTTGATGAATGTGTAAAAGTTGCACTCTAATTGGAGGCACTGTAGGTGTGGCATCTTGCATCTTACAGGAATGGCATTATTAAATCTTTAAAAATGTTACTTTTTTTCCTTTTCTTTCTTTCCACTTTTAGGAATAATCACAAGTTAAAATGCTGGAACAATACTTTCTGTTTGCTGTGTGCAAATAAGACATCAATAGAGTCAAGAAAAGTTTTCAGAATTATATTAGCAAATAAAAAAAAAAGACCATGTGAATAGTTTTCATTACATCACACATGAATCCATGTTAAAGTGGAGGTGCATGGTCAGACAGCCGGAAGAGGAAAGGTCATGTTAAACATGCAGGGTGAATTTAAGCAAGGAAACCGGACTGACCAATGTCCTGTGGGTGGGATAAAGTATATGCAACAGTGAACTCGTGAGTCAGGGATCCTCTTCTTCCTGTTAATGTTGATCTCCTCCTGTAGGTACTGCTCATACTGCTCGTTAATGAACTTCATTATGGGCTGCCAACTGAAGAAGTGTGCAGAAAGCAAGAATAAACAAAAATCACAAGGAAAAAAACAACAGATTTTGGGCATCAGTTAGAGGAGCACAACTTTACCAGTTCTCATTGTTGATCTGGTCACCGAAGCCTGGCGTGTCTATTACGGTTAGCTTCATCCTTACACCCTTTTCTTCAATGTCTGCACAAAAGAAAGCCAAACACCTCACAAAGACACTCCAACTCAGCAGAGTTATTTCACTTGAGCAAGTGGAATCAAATGTCATGGAGATATTTTAATGTTTTTTTCATGTTTTATTAACCTGCAATTTAAAAAAGAAAATAGATGAATTAACTAGCAGATTTAATGACATTCTAGATACTCTAGATTAAGTGCAGTGTTTCTGCACTAGATCTGTCCTGACCTACTGTATCAATCATAGTTTAAACAGCTTCTTTGAATGAAATCTAGACCTCTAAACACTATGAAGTCATGTGTAAGTAATGCATGTTATAGTATTATTTCAGGGCAAAAGCATGATGTTGCTTTACCGTGACTGATGGACTTGATCTCGATAGTTTTAGGTATGCGTTCCTCAGCTGTTCCCATGACTGACTTTCGGCTTACTTTGGACTTGAAGAGGGTGTTCATCAGTGTGGACTTGCCCAAACCACTTTGACCTGCATCAACGCACACCAACACAATTCAAAGCTGTTATTATCCAATAGCTTACAGAAAAAAAACAAGACAGATAGGCCGTAAGTGTAAGAGAGACAGGAAGAGATAACAAAATTGGACAAAATCCAAATATATGCAAATGGACACTTTCTATCAAAACTTAAAGGCCTCAAAAACCAAAAACATATGATAAGCAAATGTTAAGAACCATAAAATATGCTTCGAAAAACAAATACTGTAACACTTTGGCCTGGCCCATGTACACTTAGAGTTTTGTCTTTTTAACACTCTTAGTGAGTGAGTCTGGGGTTTGATCTCCCTCCCCTAACTAAACCGCCTGTGGTGTAATATGACCTCCGTCAGCAATCGCAGGCCAGTGTGTAAGACACTGGACACCCTACAGCCTACAGACCTTGCCAGTTTACACATGTAGCCTCTCCCAAGCGGCCTTCAGAACGAGCCAGCTCATGTACAGTACACACAAATGGAGCGGCCTGAATCTGTAAAGCAAAGCTGTGCATTTTTTAAAAACCCTGCCCGCTCCTGCAAACTTGCGGACCACGCCTGCCCACTCCCACAGTTATTTCCGTTTGTACTCAAACATAATACATTTCTACTGTATACCACTTTAAAGTCACGTACTGTACAGTATGTAACTTAAATAATGTGAACAGTGAAGTGTACTTCCACAAGCAATTATTTTTTCTACCCCTGTGAATTTGCAAACACAGCTGGCTAGGAAAAAAACATGTGGAGGTGGTTATGGATGGGCTATTTTTTCATAGCATTCAAACCAGTTGGGTGTTATTTCTTTCCTTGCAGTTTTCATTTTTGATAACTCTCACTCTCAGTCAAAATAAAAACTTTCCACTTCCACAACAACCTGAACATCTACTCATACAGTACATACAACCGTTTGTTAGGTTTCACACTCATCTTAAAATGCATTCAAGTATTTTTTTCCTTATAATTTTACACCCAGTAGCACATAATGACTAAGGTATAAACAGGTGTTTGGAGTGTTTTGTTAATTTCTAATTAAAATATCCAATTTACATACGTATTCAGACCCATCATATAGTACTTGGTTAAAGCATCTTTGGCAGCAATGACAGCCTCATGTCCTGTTGTGAATAATGCTTTCCTTTAAAAGTTTCTTCCATTCTTCTTGGCAGGATCATTTAAGCTTAACCAGCTTGAATGAGCAAAGCAATTTCCAGGTTCTCCAGAGCTGCTCTGTGGGACTCAGGTCCAGACTCCAGGATTTGTTGTTATGAAGCCCCTCCTGTGTTTTTTCTTGGTGTTATGCTTCTGATTGTTGTCTTGTTGAAATGTAAACCCTCACCCCAGCCTGAGCACTCTGGAGAAGGTTTTTACTCTTTATTTTTCTACAACAATTTCCCCTCTATTCTAATTAATCTCAGTCCCGGTCACAGAAAAACATCCCGCAGCAGGATACTGTCACCACTATGCTTGACAGCAGGGAGGGTTTCAATAAGGTGATGTGCAGTGTCTGATTTCTTCCTTACAAGGAGGATTCTTACGGGTTCTTATGGGCCTTTTAATTAAATTAAATTTTATTTTATTCATGTACTGCTTTTAACAATGATCACTGTTGCAAAGCAGCTTTATAAAAGTAAAGTATGGTTCTAAGTTTTAAAAAAGGAGTGTCTGGCCCATCAATCATAGTTTATAAACAGTTTCTCTGATTATACTGTACCACATCACCAGATTTTTACCACAGATGCCTAATTGGTGGAGTACTGCAGTGATGGTTGTGCTTCTCTAAATCTCTCTCATCAACACAAAGGAACTCTAAATCTCATTTAGCGTTACCCTTGGGTTCTTGGTTACCTCTCTGACCGGTGCTTTTTGTCAGTCTGGTTGAATGGCCAGATTTGAAAAGACAGTTGATTGTTCCAAATCTCTCCCATTTGAGAATGATGAAGGCAACCATGCTTTTTGGGCACTTTTAATTCTGCAGAAAGTTTCTTGTATCCTTTCCCAGATCTGTGTCTTGACACAATCCTGTCTCACAGGCTACAGATATTCTCTTGACCTCATGGCTTTGTTTTCACTCTGACATACACCATCTACTGAGACCTTATATAAGCATGTGTGTGCCTTTCCTAATTATGTTCAATAAATACAGGCACAGGTGGACTCCAGTCAAGCTTTATAAACATCTCAAGGACCATTTGTAGGAGGAGAATGCACCAGCGCTCAATTGCAAGTGTCATAACAAAGAGGATGAATATTTATGTAAATAGCATGTGTGGATGTTTTTCCCCAAAATTAACTGTCCTAGTTGGGGGTGTCTAGTGGTCTGAGCCCACTGTAGGCTGAGATGCTAGTTTATGAGTGGAACCAGGTGTGGTTTTCATCTCTTACTATATAAACCCATGCACCTCAAGGTGCATTCTGAGATGGTGGTAGTTTTAAGCTGCCATGGCCTTCCTGCAGGCCATTCTGACTGTTCTCCCCAAAAAGGTGTTTTTACCCACATAATTCATATTTACTGGATCTTTTTTTTTTTTTTTTTTTACTTATTTTGTGTTTAGAAACATCCGGGTACAAGGACTCACCCACTACCATGATGTTAAGTTCGAAGCCCTGCTTCATGGCCTTCCTCCTCATCTGTTCCAAGATGGCATCAATGCCCACATAACTGAAGTCCACACTTGGTTTCTCTGGGCACATGGCTGGAGGCATTTCAGGGATTACCAGCTCTGCCATACTGCTGTTGCTGCTGGAACTGTGGCTGGAAATGACCTCTGACCCTGGAGAGATACAAAGAACAAAAGTATGTAGTGAGAGCATAAAAAGGGCCTTTCAATACTTTTAAGAAACACAACACACACACACCAACCAAATACTCAGTAACAACTGAGCCGAGTTAAAGCCCTAGCAAATACATCATTCCTGGCTCTAAAGAGAGAACTGTAGAAAGTATAACAATGTAATACATAGACTTTATTGTGGGAACAGGACTTCTCCACATATGTGCAGCAGATTAAAGAAACACAGGAAATGATTAAACATGGTCTATTTGGCTAGTGATTGATCTCTTCTACTCACTGATTTGTTTTAAACTGCACACATTTGGTCCCAGTCCGCCGTCCAAGAGTGATCTTATTGTTCCACCTGATCTACTGATTTCTCACAAAGTAGCAGGCAGATACAGTAGAACATTAAATAATACTCCTAGTCTAGTCATTTAGTGGTTATAAAATGCCTTGAGTGGTATGAAGAAGATTTTTCATAGTGAGCTGACCTTTAGTTCAGCTCAGAAGCACTTGCTGAATACATGAAAAATAATTTGTATTTCTACTGTGCGTAAAATCTTGCGCATTTTCAACAGCAGTGACCTCTTTCAGCAGGTTAATGTGATCTGCCACATGCTGATCAGTGTGCATGAAAAGCCAAAAAGCGGCCATTTCTGACCCAGGGAAATGTCTTTATTTAGATAAAAAATACGACTAAATGCTGAGAATAGTTTTAATACATACTGTATTAACATATGCAGTATGCTGATACAACAGATCACTAAACACAAAGTATATGAAAAAAACTTTTAAGAAGCTTGACAGAGACCCTGTAAAGAAAGGAACGCCAGGAAAAAAAAAACCCAGGCCCGTAACCTGAGCCACTGGCAAGCCTCTGCACTTGGCACTAACTATTCAGAATCTGTCAGCTCCTCACTGAGCAGTTAGTTCCAGCAGCCAACAAGGCTATAGAATTCAGATTCCTCCACTCAAGAAAAAAGAGGCACTCTATTTTACAGCTTTAGCATTCTTATTCGCAATACATGACAGCACAGGTGAGCCAAACCGAAATGTCAATCATCAATAAACTGTTTAAGCAGAGTCGACAAAACAAGAAGACATGAGGACAAGCATGAAAGAAAAATGTAAGAATGAGAGAAAAAGCTAGGCTCTGGCCCTTGTTATCCCAGACTGTACAAAAAGTAAGTGCATACTGTATATGAGCCTTAGGTACCCAAGATCCTGTCACCAGTTTACTGCTATATGATTGTAATCAGCGTTACTGAGTTCACCTGGCGGTTATGTGGTCATGTGAGTTGAACTTGGTTCACATAAAAGTACAAAACTCTGCATTTAGCAATTCACATTCAAGTTAAACACCAGGCATGGAATTAATCTGATTTTACTAAGAGGTTTCACTAAGATGTGCCTTCCACAAGCTATTATACAAAATATAGTATAACAGACTACATTTTAAAAAGGTGTCATGTGCACTTCTTTAGCCAAAGATCCACCTATGCTTATTGCTCTTTTTTTCTTCATGTACCAGTTTCAGAGACATAGTTTGGCCAAAGTTAAAGTAAAATATACACAGCCTTCCCACTTACAGTACATCAGCTGTAATTAATCTTGTGTGTCATTATTTTGTCATTTAGTAGAAATAGTCTACATAAAAAAATAATCTTAAACAGAAACCACATCACCAGATTTCTTTCTTTTTTTTTTTTTTTAGCTTTTCGGTAAAACTCAAGTTGTGGTTTAGAGAGTGGAATGATACCTAACGGAACCAAGTAAAAAAGTGATTCCAGTTGTTGGAACTCCAGTTGAGTTCAGCTTCATGATGATGTTTAGTCTTAAACCACACTACCAAGTCTGCAAGACATTAAGGAAGAACTATATGTAGTGTAATACAAATGGTTGAGGATATACAATTACAAAATAAATCTCCACTAAATGTCAAAAACCAAACTTTTTCAGGCCATCATTCATACCTTTTTTCCCCCTCATTTTCCAGGAGTTTTTATTACTGGCAAACTAATACATCATTCACCAGGTGTTTACACTATGTGCTGGAACTAGTGCTTGATGGGTTTGAAAAAATTGTATTACATACCAGCACTCCTTATAAACTCTCAGTACACTACTTCACTCACGTCTAGCCACAAAATCAAAAGAACTGTTTAGGTAAGAGCAGGAGAACATTTCTTGACACTTATTTGTCCCGCCCACACCCAGATTTTCCCAAGACAGTCTCTGTGTGCACTGTAACCCTGTTTGCAAAGATGTACAAATTAATGAATTAATAAATAATATTTAAATACAATACAGTAATATGGTTTTATTTAGTAAAATGGCAAGCCTGACTCCCTATCACCACAGTAACATGCTTGTATTTTTATTAACTTGCACCATGTTTAATTAGTTTGTTTTATGTGTTTAATGCTTTAGCATTACGCTTCAACTTTTAGCATAAGCCTTAGTATTTATTTGTATTTGTTTGCTTTATAGAAAAAAATTATGTTAAAGAAAAGTCTGCACTTGCATCCAGTCTCTTCTCTCTTCGTGACACTTGGCTGCCCAGTAGAACGAAAGACTCCTGCTCTGAGCTATTTGTTGTTGTGCTATTTGCATCTGGCTGGCTGCATCTGTCTGAGGAATGAAGACATCCAGGTGTGTGTGTGTTTTGTATAATTGGTACTAAGCATAGAGATAACATTCACACGTCTGTTTTTTTTTTCTCTTTAATTGTTCCTTATTGTCTTTGGTAGTGAGTGTCCCACATCATTCTTTATTTTGAGCAAATTACTAACAGTAATAACACATTCACATTTCATATGAATAATAAATATATTTAAAAAAAAATGAATGCTGGCCATAATAAAATGAATGCTGGCCATAATTGCTGTAATGAGCAAACTACCAAACTAGCAGCACAAGACTTCATTGCAAAGATTACTGACCTCCCTTTGGAGGTCAAATATGTAGCTTTCGCTGGTTTTGCAGCTGTTCATGTGCTGTGTGATGAGTGAATGCGGCTAGCATTGAGGCCAACAAATTCAGATCTGTCCATTCTCATTAAAGACAGATAATAACAAAGATGATTACATTTGAGATTTTTGTGCTAAACGAAAAGCTAACGTCTCACATTTAGGTAAACCTATTGTTCCTCTTAAACCTTGTAAACTAAAAGAAGTCGTCAATACCCTGCACTAGTTCACCTGATCCAATAATGGAAACCTTGCAACGAATATCCTGTGAAGAACAGAGTGTAAAGCATTTAAAGTCTAGGGTTAGGTATTAAAAAAAAAATTAATGAAGCACTTGCCCATTAAAATATTAGGACTGGGGTTATATTATTATTATTATTATTATTATTATTATCATCATCATCTCTACAGACCAAATCTCTTTTGCAAATCCCAACAGATCAACTGCTCATCAGATGTTTCAAATTCGTCCTAAGGCAGTGGAAACCCGGCCAGCAGGAGACGTTTTAAATACTGTACACTGACCAGCACATGTTCAGGAAGGCTGCTACCAATGGCAACTCCACCCCTTCTCCCAACGACAAGGTGCTGTGCATCTTACCACAGCTGATTTAAGGAAAATTTTATACACCGGACTGACCTGGAAAATATTACTAGCAGAGTGCTCAGAAGATGTGCAGACCAACATGCACAATGTTTTCACCAATGTCTACAACATCTCCCCGAGCAGCACCATCGTATGTAAGGGAATTCTTTTATATAAAGAAGTTTGTTGTACTTTTCCTCGTGGATCTGATATTAAGGTGTTAAATCTTCTATGCTACTACCTTCCTGTCTCCTCTTGCATCTGTTCTTAAGGTGCTCCCACGTTCACTTTCTCATTCTCTCTCGCTCTCTCTTTTCCGCTCTTCCACTAACTCGAGCCAACACCTCTTGGTTCGTCTCTGGACAAACATCTGTCCAACTTCCACTCTTTAGTTCTTCAGGATTTCACCAGTACATTTTACAATGGTTTATGTTCTTTGTAGTAACATTTGTCAATGGCACAGGCGTTTAGTCAAGCATATAAAAACTTTATCCTTTGCTGTTAATAAACAGAGACCTTTCTGACAGACAACGCGTTTGTGTTTGACTGTCTCTCCTGGCACCAGCAAGCTTATTGAAGCATAGCGGACAGACTAAGCCACTCGTTTATTCAACTTCGCAACTTTAAAACTTTACATTATACCAATGTGCGGCCAGGCCACTGCCATTATCCACACACCAAAGAAGTATCTGTGTCCAGTGTCCTGCCTTAATGATCCGTCTTGCTTTGAGAGGCTTGTCATGAGGCACATCAAAACCCCGCTTCCCCCTCACCGGACCCTTGCAGCTCATGTATCATCTTCACTTTTCAACACGCAACCCTGTCGCCAATCACTCACAAAACAATCATTTTAAATAATACTCTGAATCATTACTCAAATATCTTTAAGTTCTTTATTCTTTACTAAGGATGTATAAATATTCATCGTACACAGACAGTCTTTGCTGAAATGTATTCAGCAGCAGAGAGCTACACAAACAGTGATTCAAACTTTCCTCTACTGCTCTGTTTTCCATGAGATGGCACACCTAGCTACATCTCTCATGGACAAAAAACCACATCCTCAGTCACACCAACTCATTCAAGGGGGTTTTCCACTAAAACTATTTAGAACAATAATTAAGGCAAGCAAAAAAGTTTCGATTAAGCAACATATTTTTAATTCTTTAAATATCAGCCTTTCGCATTGATGACAGCTTTGCACATTCTTGGCATGCTCTCAACTCATGAGGTGGGCGATGGTTTTGCTACAGTTTTGGAAACGTTCCCATGTACTGTATGTTAAGCACTTGGCTGCCAATGGTGTGCACAGCTGTCATCAAGTGCTCTAAAATATAAAACATATTTTTAACATTATTTTGTTTACCACATAATTCCTTATTTGATCTTTCATAATTGTGATGAATTCATTATAATTCTATAATGTAGAAAAAAATTCTAAAAAAAAAAAATCCTCAAAACAATCATTGAAAGTCCAAATTTTTGCCCAGGCCTAAATATGGCCTAAAACGTAAATATGCCCCCATAAATGCTTCCAAAGGACTTTAGTTTCATCAACTCAGCTTAATACGTCGCTAGTGGTTATGTTGTGTGTGTTGTAGTTATGTTGTTTTTGTGTATATTGTTAGTTATGTGCTGCCTTTTCTTGGCCAGGGCTCACTTGCAAAAGAGACTACTGTCCTAATATGACTACCCTGGTAAAACAAAGGAAAAATGAAATAAAACAAAATACATTACCCTTAAAGAACAAAAGATGTAAAGGTAAAGATGTATACTGTACAGTATTGTTTTGCTACATTATGTCTCCCGCTGTGATAGATAGTAAAATACAGATGTTACCCCTATAAGAACTGTAATTCATGCAAGCATTTTTGGTATGCACTGACGTTTTCTTTGGTATAAGTACTGTAGGGTAAATACAGTAATAATTCCTCATCCCAAGCCGTGGTTTCCTCTATGGTTGCTTTGTGTTCTCACTAGAGTAGTAAAACATTTTACAGTATTATATTTTTTAATGTAAATTAAGCTGAATTTTACATTAATATTTACATTACAAAATTAGTAAATTATATTGTTCTTAACAGTTTAATGTTAAAACTGCGGGGGTTTCCTCGAACAATTATTAGGTTGGTTCTGAATAAAAATTTGTGAATGACTGAGGCCGACTGAGGGGTCGACTGTATGCCTTAAACAGATACCAATGGCAGTTGCTTTTTTGGTTTGCTGCAGTACCCTGCATTAAAAACTGTTTTGATACACAATTAAGGAACAACTTCCGGATATGAAAATTATGCCAACACCAAAGTGCCAAAATGTCCAGTGGGTCACTGTCGAAAATGGCCAACATTACAACAGAAATAAATGTTTATAGTCCGGTACAAAAAAAAAAAAAAAAAACAGCTTTGGTCTAATTATTTATCTATATCTATACACTGCTGGGGCATCACTGTTGGGTCCTTGGGCAAGACCCTTAACCCTAAACCCCATACAACCCAGGCACTGCATGCAGTGTCTGTCCCAAGTCCAGTTAGAAAATCAGAGGGTTAAGACAGGAAGGACATCTGGCATAAAAACCTGTGCCAGACATAGTGGTTCAAATAATCCAATTTGGTGACGGTATAATTTCAATTAAAAATTTCCAAGTTCCATAGAGTTATTCTCGAGTACTACAATTCATGTGATTTGAGATCTTGTGCTATTTTTCAAAGTGCTCACTATATTTTATGTTGCGACTGGTCTTTCGGCTGCCACAGCAGACTGTCCGATCCGCACGCACAACTTGGAACAGGTTTTATGCTGGATGCTCTTCCTGAGGCAGGATAATGTGTCCAGGGTTGGGACCAGCACTGTTTGGTCATAGGGTGGGAACTGAACCTGGGTTTTCCGCATGACAGGTAAGAAATCTACCACTGAGCCACCATCGCCCTTACTTACTATATGTTATGATTTGTGCAAATTACAATGCAACTGCATTAGATGCTTAATTAACAGTACACTACTGTATGCGCACCATACATTCCCATAATGCACAATGTCAATTTTGTGCATTTTTTCCCAGCCCTACATAATGTTAATTAATGAATTTTAATTTTAATTTTAATAATTTTTAAAGATGAGACCATGCATGTTTCCTAGCGATCAAAACCACCATCATTTCAAATAAAAAGGGGTTTATTCAGGTTAATTCCAGTTTTAAAATGTCAAAATCAGTTTTTTTTAACCTGTATATCTCATGTGTGACTACCTTTAACAACATCCATGCTAAGTCATATTGTACAACAGTTAGTTCCGACCAAGAAATCTACCTGGACGAGAGGCTTCCCAGAGTGGTGGTAATAGGCAGTAACAGCACTGAGATGTTTACCTATTGATTATGTATCACTCTGTGTCCCGGGTGTTCTATATTCATTAACTGAACTGTCGGTCGCAGTATGGATGAAAGTAGGTTAGTATGGTCTGCAATACTGAGGAGAGAGCAGCTACAGTACATGCCAAAACCGACATTCAAAAACAGTCACAGCACTTTTAGCAAGACATTATATCATTTAAATCAACGCTTTTCCTGTTTAATAATTACTTTAAGTCATTCTGCCTCTATGTTCCTTTATTTATGCCTAAGGTGAGCTATATGGTGACTAGCTTCTAACACTAGGCAGAATCCCAAATTGCTCTGTAACACCTAATCAGGGGGACTACTTGGTGTGTTGAACAAGTGATTATACACCCTACTGCACTAGTTTTCTATTTTAAGCTATTTGTGATTTAGCCCTGGAACCCAGAAGTTAACAGAGCTGACATTCTAATGCGAAATAACAAAAAAAATATTTAAATGGTATTTGACTGATCATTCGCTATTTATAAATGCAAATGTATTTATTTTTTTAATCTGCTACTTCTGGGTAACTTAATTTATTTAGGGCTGCATAATTACCCAGAAGTACATTTTTAATAAATAAGAAATAAGAAATCATTTGAGAAATGTAAACAGTCTAGCATTTTAAATTCAGACAAACTGCAGCTTTACCGTTAACTCATATTTGCAAGCTAGAGTTTTAAAACATATGCACAAACACCATACACATGCTGCAATACCGCACTCAAAAATGTATATGTGTACATGGCTGGTTGATTTGTGTGTGCAGCTGTAATCTGTGCAGGCGTGTCTTATTTGTGATTGCGGATTTTGCCATTATTCTAGTGACTAATTTAAAAATTATATCCACAAATTTACATTTTGTAAAGGTGCTTTGTGACCTTGTTCATTGTTAAAAGTGCTATAAACAGCTATACAGTATGGCCGGAGGTCCTACCTTTGTCGTAGAAATGGGAATAAATACAATGGTCACCATTGGCCTCTACGGTCCCTAGTTGGAACGAAAGAGGTTTCTAAATGGATGGATGGGATACTGCTACATACTTTTTGCTTTGATCACCGTTTTTATTAGTATAATTAAGATTAGTGGGTGGGTGAAGATTATGCAATTTCAATGGGTTTAAACCAGTCAAGCAACATGGGAGCTTTCAAAGTGGAATACACACATTTCTGCATGTTATAATCAAATGGGCACCTTGAATCACCCTGTAAAACATTAAATAATAATAATCAGATAATCAGTCCTGCTTATACGTAATCATATCTCTTCACGTATCTCTAAGTTCAAAAAGAAAGGAAATCTAAGGTCATTGGGAACACTGTACAGTAAGAAAGCCACAATGTACACTAACAAATGCCATAAAGTCCGGGCAAACACAATGCTCTGTTTCACTGACTCTTATGTACAATGAAAACATAGTTCCACAAACCTAATGCTTAAGTAAAGAAGCACTTTAAAAACACGTTTTAAGTTTTAATAAAATATTCATGTTGAAGGAGCATATAATGTAAGTATAGGGTATTCCTTGGATATTTTTCTTCCTGGATACAGCATGAAATGGAAAAATAGTTATCAATCATTGTTATTGTCCTAAAGGCTCTTGAACTCTTTGACATGCAGAAGAACAAGAAAGGAACTAGCAGATAGGAGCAAATCCACAAATGATTTCCCTTCCATCCTGAGGTGAGAATGACGATTTTCCTTAGTGACTTGTAAAAAAGTATACTGACCCCATATCCTGTTCTCCAGACTGTAAAACATTTTTCTGTATAACGATATGACATAAGTTCCTAAGCTTTAGAAAGTACAGTATTCATAAACATACAAAATCTTTAGCCTGCTTATTGCAGATGCACACAAAATTACCGCTTTATGCCTTAAACATTAGGACCCCAAGTTTATTAGATGGATCTGAGGCCTAATTAGTAATGTGGAGTAATATAAAGACTTTAGTAATATGAACATTTTGATATAAAGGCATACATCATAGATTATGACCAGAACCAAACCTTAGTAGCTATAGTAAAATGGACAATATATTGTTCGGATTACTGATTCCAACTCAACAGTTTTCTTGGACGCCTAACAGAGTTCACGTGCTCACGAAGTTTAATATTATATGTTATAACAGAAATATGGAAATATCACAGAAGAAGGAAAAGGAGTAGTATTTTTCTCCAACATTGGGGTTACATTAGGTCATCCTTCTTTTACAATAATTCTGCCTTCTGGATTATGATTCAGGCTCATATATGATTGGTTAGATGTTTTACTACTGTACGTATAAAATGGTAAGCCAATCAGTGTCCTTTCCTCAGCCAGAGATCCAGTGGATGGAAGGAATGACTGATGCAGAGTTGTTCTCATGGAGTTTACCAATTGAAAAGGGAAGAAAAAGTTCCTTCCGGAAAAATCATTACATTATCTAATGGTAACCCCAAGTGAGGCAAACGTGCAATAAGAATATCTTTATTCCGTCAAGATAGAAATGAACGTATGTGTTAACATGGCTAATATTTATGAGATTATCAAGCTCTTACACTGTGCCTCTCAGACTGTTCCATTTGAGGTGTTTACATGATCCATTTTATTCCAACTAGACTATTATTCTGACTATTAGTGGAATGTTATGGTTCATGTAAACACAGCTTGTGAAATAACTTGTTTTTTGGACCAAAGCTTACTCACACACTCATGTACTCATCGTCTATAATGCCTTATTCTTTACAGGACCTGGAGCCTATCCCAGGAGAACTAGGGCACGAGGCAGGGTAGACCCTGGACAGGGTGCCAATCCATCACAGGGCACTCACACATTCACACACAACAGGCACAAAATGGGAGCACCAATTTATATAAAAAAAAATAGAAAATAGAGTACCCGGACAAAACCCACCAAGCACGGGGAGAACATGCAAACTCAATGCCATGGAGTCAGGAATCGAACCTTGCTGGGAATCGAGCCCGGAACCTGGAGGTGCAAGCACTTATAAAAATTATTTTAAATAATTTGTTACAATTTTGACAAAAAAAATTCTGTGGGTTCTGTGAGTGACAAAAAAGAAAAACTTTAGCAAAACAGTGTTGTACACAAATAAATAATAAGATTTAAGTCTGAGAAACACCTGCTCTAACCAAAAGTAGCCCACAGTCTGGTTCCTGTCACTTCTCACTTCTCAGTAATAATAGGAAGTGTGCAGAATGACAGGTCTGGGGACATCCCCTGCTAACAGCACTGTACACCGTGGGATAAAAACCAGTCCAAAACAAACACCTGCAGGATGAGCTGAGAGGAGAATGAGTTGGCAGACGGGCAGTTGGTCTGGATTGGAAAAGCTAAGACCCTGGGATTTACTGTCCACCACCGTTCACATACTGTATACAGTAGCTAGAAATTCCCAGAAAACACCATGAAGAAAATGGATAAATTTAACAGAAGCATCATGCATATCATTAGAGATAAATATAAAATTTTATATTCCCATACGTCTATTTTTAATATTGCTCCTTTCCTTAATAGAATTTTCTGCACGGGTTAAATAAATCAGTGGAAAAGATGAACAGTTTTAGTGTTTTAAACACAACAAACAAAAAAATCTCTGAGCTGAAATAAATCTTTTCTCTGCTTTCAATTAAGGACGCATAGCTTTTCCCTTCTCTTTTGTTTCTGAAAGGCTAGAAGTATGCACTGAAATTGATGCCAGTAACCCAAGAACCACAGAAATGAGCTGGAATGTTAAAGCAAAGTAGGAATCATTTGTTTGTTGTATGCAGAATAGGCAGCGGTAATAATTTCACAAATAATAGCAGGAATGAACTTCTTAGCATTTTGTATTTATCTATGGAAAAGGACATCAAGCAATGTCAATTTAAAAGTTATCTGCTGAAATGCAAAAACAACTCAATCTGAAAATAAGAAAATGAATGAATGCTTGCAACCAGAATCACCTGATAAAGATTGCAATTAGAGACTGTAATCTCGACAGTACTAGATAAAAGAGCAGTGGAAATGCTGAATGCATTAAAGTCTATTAAAAGCAGCAATATTCTTAACAATGGCCATTTTCCAAGATGCATTTTTAAAAATGTTATTTCCACAGAGAGCATGTTGTGGGACTCTGGGGTTTGATTCAGAGTCTTAACACTCGCATTCCAGTGGCACAACCAGGTTGTCTTTAAGAAAATGGAGAAACCATGATTTTAAGCTCCAGCTATATATCTTACACACAAAGCTTGTTTTCGTCCTTGCTTATCCTTGTCTTGGGATATAACTTTAAAGGTTCTTAGAGAGTACAGGAGGAGGGGTTGGCCTGCAGCTTCATAAAGAGCTACCAACCCAAGAGAAGCCAAAATCCATTTTATGTTCAGCTGACCCTTAAGGCTTAATGCGGAATGTTTTAATTTCATTCAATTTGTATAGGACCTCGTTTTACAACAGATATTGCCACAAAACAGCTTTACAAAAATCGTACATTTAAACCTTAAATAAGCAAGTCTGAAGGAAAAAAAAACTCCTTGAGCAGAAATAAGAAAGAAATCCTGAGCGAACCAGTCCTCTTTAGAGTGACACCACATAGTGAGATTATAAATTATTACTGTACTGACACCCTAAGGGTGTCACAGACCTCACCATGTTACATCCCTATTCCTTCTTGTTACTTCTTTGGTCCTGTTTTGTGTTTTTATATATATTTTGTTTTTAGGTATTTAGATATTTCATATAAGGATGTTGTGAATAAGGGGACTTTCACACTAGGGACACACAGAAAGTATGTACATTTGACATACTTTTACATGTGCTGTATTGAAGAGTATTAATACACAGGTGTACTCGGGTACGGAACATAATTACTAATGTAAAATGTACTTTAGGAGGGGGGAAAGGGAAGCAATTGTACAGTACATGTGTAACAGCAGCCTGGAAGTCCCGGTAAAAGTATTTGGCAGCTTTATGAATACAACAGCAGTTTTTAGGTCAGTATCCAGATGAGATTATCCACTTAAAGTAATTTCTAAATATTCTCTGCTATTTCTTGAAAACAATTTGTCCAGAAACTAATTAGCATAGTTTGAAAAAAGAAAAAAAAATCTCTACTGAACTGACGGCGTAAATGATTCAAAAATTATTTCTAATGTTCATCCAATGCTCTTGGTTCATGACACTGTGGAGCTGTTAAAACCCAAGAAACTTAATCAAAATGTATTCTTGATAAACTTTCTTTTGGCTGCTCCCGTCAAGGGGTCGCCACAGCGAGGCATCCGATCAACACTACTTGACACGGGTTTTACGCCAGATGCCCTTCCTGATGCACCCCTCCAGGGTTTTCTACCCCGGTTTTCTACCCAGGCTTAGAACCAGATCTGCATGCAGTGGATGGGAAGTATGGGGTGTGGCAACCACCAGGTTAGGGTGGGGCTTGAACCCGGATCCTCAGATCCTCGAATCAACAACCTTAGCCACCCAATTACAGTTTGCTCTCTTGACATTGGAGACACAGGATTATTTCTGCTCACGTAAAACTTTAAACTTCCTCCGCAGTCAGGCAATTAACATGTAACTTATTATGGCTTGCAGCAAAGGCAAATGACATTGAACTTTTAAAATAACAGTACAACATCTTTTGTAATTTCTTATGAAGAATAATGGCGGTTTTTAATATAAACAAATAAATGAATGAATGTGATCAAAGCAGCGAGAGAAAAAGTGATGCCAAGAGTTTACAGTATAAATCAGCATTTATACTAAAGCGATGTCAAGATGTTTGTCACCTGTACCAGCAGCCTTCATAAAAATAAAAAAAAGCTAATTTCAACATTTTTGATCTCAACTTTGAATTAGCTATTGTAACTAATTATATATACCGGTTTTGATTAATAATAAAGCCAGTATCTCACATTTAAATGTCTACTTTTCTTGTGTAACCAAACAGTAGAATAGGAACAACCAGAATAACAAATGATGATGAGTGCCCTCTCTTTCTTCTCTCCCTTAAACATAATACGACGAAAAATACAGACTGTCAGATTACAGAAAGAGATGGAAGATTCTCCTGTCCTGAAGACTGTTCAAAAAAATTGTTAGCTAAAAAGTGCTGAACCCAATGTACTCCTTCCATAAATGGTGAATGATTCCTTACTGAAAGCTTCGGGTTATTCATTAATTAATGCCATTCTGAGCTAAACAATGTCACATTTTAATCTCTTTATTTATAGACTTAGATTACAGTATGTGGATGCCCTCCATATTAATCCATGTAAAGGAACTGTTACTATAGGAATCACAACATACTAAAACATGCGCACTGAGCCAAGGCTGTGGACTTCTGTTTAAAAAATATTTTAATAATCTAAATACAAGACTTTTCTAATTTTACTGAAGATTAATATATAGTTTATAAAACAAAACCAGAGAAATGCTTTAAAATATGGGAAAATATACAGTACTGTGCAAAAGCGTTAAGCCACCTCAATTCTTCATATTTTGCTTCCAAAGATCTGGACTTTCTTGTATTTTTAATGTGTCTTGATAAATAGGCTCTCATATTTGGCAAGTTCTTGTCTCTCATTTTCAGTCCAATCCAGTTTTAGAGGAATGTTTTTTGTTTGTTAAGCCACACAGGAATCATTTAAACATAAAAATGAGAAAAAGGTGCAGATGATCAGGCCAGTGATTACTACTACTGGTGGTGCTGCACGCTGAGTGGATGGAAAAGACGAGAGGGGAAATGATAAGCACAGGGAGAACATACACTTTATAAACACCAAGGGGGGGATTTAACCTTCAACCCTGGAGGTGCGGGGACACAGTGCAAATCATTAGATATTAGTTCTCTTTTGCATTTAAACTTGGTCAAACTTTAATGCACCTTTAATTTAATTGAATTTCATTTATATATCGCTTTTAACAATGGTCAATGTCACAAAACACATTTCAGATTTACTGTAATATAGTATAATTTGAATGTTTCTTGTTTTGATGAATTGTACATTAGTGTGCTGCATGTTCATGCCACCTTTTTCCAATCTTCCAATCTTCAAAGCAATACTCCATAAACAAACATCTGCAAGAAAATCATTTCCTCGACATCACAGGGGTGAATTACAGTCTTGAGCCACCCTCATTTCTTTATACTAAATTGCATTTATTTAAATTGGTCACTGTGCTGGGGTAAAGCTATATCATACAGATGGAGGTAATTATGGACTTTGTCGCACAGCTTTTCCTTTCATCATTTTTGACATGCTTGCCGACTATACTGCCCCTACTGTTTACATGTATATCGCATCTTGTGGGCATGTCATGTTAATATTTGAGAACGTGACCAGGTTACGCATTAAAGCACTGCGGTACGTGAGTCAGCCATGATGCTTGCCTGTGTGCGTAGTTAAAAGCAAGTATATTTCTGTCCTTTGGGGTCATTGGAACACTTAGTTTTGTCCAGTTGATGATTTGAGGTTATGCTAAAAATCCTGCGGTACTCCTCCTCTTTCATTATTCCATCCACTTTGTGTAATGCTCAGATTCCAAAGCATATTGCTACTACCCACCATGCTTAACAGCTGGTGCAGTGTTCTTGGCGTTGAAAGCCTCACCTTTATTCTTCCAAACATACCTCTTTTTCCAGACGGCTTTGTCTTTGTCCATGTAGTCAGCTGTAAAGTTAATCGAGTTTGAAGGTGTATGCATTTTTGAATAGCAGCCTTTCAGTTCATAGTGATGTAAAACTCACTTCACTGTAGACAGTGACACCGTCCAGCTGCTTCCAGTCCATGGCAGGTCTAAGCCTTAGTGATTCCTGGGCTGTTCCTGACTATCTGAAACAATTTCCTCTCAGCTGAGGGTAATTGTTTGGGTCTTCTTCCAGACCATGGCAAAGTGGCTACACCTCTTACAACTTACAATTGCTTCAGCTGATCTTGGAATCTGTAGTTGCTTAGACATCACTTCAAGTGACATTCCTGACTTGTGTGAATCTACCATCCTCTTTCCCAGTTCTGCACTGAGCTCCTTGGCTGTGGTGATTATTATCATGGTGAATGCATGTAAATGTTTTGGCATCTTTTTGATAAATTAATTAAAAAGGTTAACTAACAAATAAAAATAAATAAATTGTGAAATAAATGGTACAACATGTGCGACGACATGTATGTGTATGAAGCCCATTTAAAACAGTAATGTCAGCAGTAGCATAGACTATGTTGCATAGGTTGATTTTGAACGTTAAATCATAAAGCAACAATGTGATAATGTGACAACTAAGGCCTTGTTTACACGGGCGTTAAATTTTTGGATAAACTAACGCGCTCTGAACGTCCTAGACGTTTAGGTTGCGTTTTGTAGTGGCGCTTGATTGACTTCTACACCGGCGTTCGTTTGTCTCTGTCTAACGCCAGCCTGCAGCCCAAATTGTAGTTTGTGTGTTAACCTGTGGAGGCAGTGTC
>JAOVVB010000026.1:7938477-7949419 GCA_028570985.1 Heterobranchus longifilis
GTTAACATTTGTGATGTGTACGTGTGTAGAATAGGCCGCAGATGCTGGGGGGGAAAAAGTATCACACTATGATGTCACTCAATGTGATGTCACTGAATAAAATGTCACTCAATATAACGTCACAGAAAGTTTCATGACTGAATTTTAGCTGTCGGACAGAGAATATTAGCAACCGTTTTGAATGTGTTCCTCTTTTGAATAATCTTTATGGCTGTAGGATGTTGAACTCCAAATTGTTTGGAAAAGCGGAGAGAATATTTAACAAGTTTGGGAAGCAGATTGACTCAAAGGACCAAGATACAGTTATGTCCAGAGGTGTTTTTTTTATTGATGTTAAAAATGAAAGGAATATGCCTGTATTTGCATTTTGTGTATTGAATTAAATCTGTAAATTGTCTAAAATCACCTGAACAAAATTCTCAAGCAAGTAATGGTTTTGTACAAGTTATTTCAGTAAGCTTTCATGAAACATCATGTTAGAGCAAGTAGACCCCTGCAAAAAATGATCTATAGAATCTTTCCCATTAATCTGCGACTGGAAGGATTACTAAGAGTGAAATTACTTGTGACATAATTAAATTAGACAGTCCTGGGTATGATGTGCTTTGTCTTTACATTAAGGGCATTAGGCAGATGCTTTGATCCAGGGCAACTTTAAAGTTTATCTCATTACATATTAGAGTGGTTTAGGGCTACTGGCTTTGCTCAAGAGCCCAGCGGTACCAGCTTGGAGCTGGGGTTTGAGCCTGGGAACTTCTGATCAGTAGTCGAACACCTCAGCACTGAGGTAGCACTGAACTCTTTACAAGCACAACCTTGTTCTTTTCAAAATGATCAGAGCAAACCTGGTTTGCAAACCTTGTTAACAAAATCATGTGAGAATGACAAAGAAAATGTAAAACAATACAGCTTGCAATAGAATGAGTGTAAAAGAACTCACAATGTTATAGCAGAAGTTCTACACAGTTCTAATGCATGTCTATTGAATTTTATAAACATTCTCAAAATTATATAGACAAAATTGTATAGAACATTTTTTGCAGGAACTGTTCAGAATAAAAAAATTAAAAAAAAACAGCCTACAAAGAAAAGTAAACTCTACAAAAGGTAATTTCCATTTTTCTGCCAATTGGCACTGTATTTTAGGAGAGGTTTATGAGATTTATAAGCACATAGATCCCCTAGTTATAAGGAATGTCCTTAGTAAAATAGTAATACTGAATAGCATACAGTCATGTTTAAAAGTTAGTGCCCCCTCTTTAGAATGTTGAACTTCAACATCCAATATTGATGTGCAGGAACAATTCTAAGATGGAAAGACAAAAATAATCCAAGATGATTGCCTATGTCTTTCCCACTTGGCATCATGTTAACAGGCGCCTGAATGCGCCAAACCAGCAGACTGCCAAAACGTCTGCTTTAATAAGGGTTTGCACACCTGCTGACGATCAATTAATTCAGAGCAGCTGATTAGCAGGACCTGGCTGCAGTAAGGGGATACTTAATGTTTCCTTTGGCTTCACTTCAAGTTTTAGATTCAGTTTTACAGTTAGTAAAATAGTTTTTACACACACACACACACAGAATTAAAAGAGTGTCACTCACTTAAACACATGACTGTAGGTTTGTCTTTAGAAATACACATAGACCAATTAAATGACACACCATATAAAGCAAGAATCAAAATGGCAAAAAGGCAATATACAATTAAACCAAATATCTGTCTCGGACTTGCTCTGTTTCACTCTGTTCAGTTCAATGTAATCGCATGCACCAAAATATAACATTTATACAACCTCTCTGATTCACCTTTTGAAACCTAAAAATTAATAAATATTCCTCCACGATGGCAACAGAAGAAGTGAATAAAAGAAACAAGATAGCAGGAGGAAAGAACTGCACCAACAAGATGCTGAATAAGGCCTAGAGCGTACACTCCATAATCCATGCCACATTTTTATCACATAAAGCAAGTATTTAAAAATAAGAAAAACAATAAAGTAGCTGGGTTACATAGAGGAATCACACAGAAACTCTGAGAATCCTTTCAAATAAAACTAAAAGGAATTATCCTGAACTATTTCAAGCCTTTCATATCTTTAGTGGTTCAGACAGTGAGGGAGATAAAGCTGTTGTATCTCTGGATATTTCTCTTCAAGATTTCAGAGCAGGGCCCTAAAACGCGCTCAAAACGTGGCCTGTCCAGCTTTACACATTTCAGTGGGCCTCTGGCCACCACAGTGGCTGCACGTGGCCTGTTCAACAGCAGCGCTATTTCACCTGCAGAAAGAAACATCAAATGAGCATTATACTTTTTACATTTTAAACAATACCTGATAGATAAGATAGTATTATGTTTCATTTAATATAATGTGCCATTGAGGCATGGTTTCTACAACATGGTGCCCTGTGGTATCTGGCATCATGTTAGCAGCAGGTACTTTATTTCCTGTACGTTGCGAGGTGAATCTGCCATGAAATGGCTTGCATAATTCCCCAGATCTCAATCCGTGTGACCAAATGTGGTATGTGGAGTAAAATTTATACTCACATCAACTTTACAATTAGGACATTTTTTTCCTCCACATTATTATTCATTATCTTTTCTAATAAGCCAATTATATGAGCTTTGGGTAATTTTCACATCAAACATTACAACAAAGAAAAACTGTGATTTCTGTCTTTGGTCATGTGTGGATAATAATTTAAAAAATTCCAGGGATTTGGTTTTGCACAACAGCCTCTAGTGCTTACACAGAGTAAAGTGGAAAAACACATACCATGGAGAGAGCAACAGTTTTGTGGATGGAAATGCTTGTTCCCGTTTTTTTTTTCTTGCTTGTGTTAACATATACAGTTTTTTTTTCATAAATTTTTTTTCATCAGTCTTCATCAATAATTATTAATGCTATCATTATATTTCATTGTATTTCTTTACTTTTCCATTCTGCCACATGTTTTTATCGAAAGATAGCATAAGGAGCCCATCCATGCTAGATATGTCTAAAATCTAATCAACAAATCCTCAATATGCAGCTTGTTCAATGTGTTGAGTATAAGATGTTTGGTCATTCTTTCTCCATCGTAAGTAGTGTCTTTACTTGTGATATTACTTATTAGCTCTCTGACAGAATGTGCAGAGTTGGGGAACTAAACAGAAGATGACAGATCAGAATTTCATGCTCATTGAACGTGATTTAAATGATGGTTAATCTCACTCACCGAAGTAGTCAGAGGGTCCAAGGCGGCCCACCTCTATATACTCCTCATTGTCAGACCTGCGCTGCAGGACAGATGCAGTCCCCTGAAAAAAAAAGTGTGTGTGTAAGAAAGAGAGGAATCAGAAAGACAGACTTTGCTTCATACAAAAGAAATCTCACAAAATAAAATTTCACAGAAAAAAAATCTTAAAACGTTTAATTAATTATTAAACGCATGATAAATTTTTGACTAAATGAGAGAGAAATGTGTGTACTACTGTATATGCTGAAAATGTCCAATATTGTATATTATTGTTACACACATGTGCATATAGGCTGTAGCTATTACAATGCAATGTCACAACATTTATTATCACCCATAGTCTCATTAATTTCTCTCCAAAATCTTATATTGATGATTGGGAGAGTCAGACTGCTGTGTAAAGTCTTCTTCAGCAAATCCCAAAGATACTCAATGGGGTTAAGTTCTGGACTCTGTGGTGGCCAATCCATTTGTGGAAATGTTGTTTTCCTACTTCTTGACCCACTCTTTGACAATTTGAGCCAGATCTTTTAAGCCTGGTCATTCAGTATATTCATGTAGTCAGCTGACCTCATTTTTGGCCACATAACATTCCTGAACCTAGACCTGATCAAGAGAGAAGAGACCAGTTATATGATAGGTGCTAGGCATGATGGGTACATCACTTCATCCATCTCTCTTCCTATCCTGATGCTCCCATCACTCTGGGACAGGGTGTTCTTATTGATTAACCTTACTTATAAGTAGTTTTAATAAGGCTATGGCTATTAAGTTGCAATCATTTTCAGTCCTCTTCACATTGTAAATTGGAAATCTTCTTCCTTTCACTAACATAGCAAGTTTTACAACAGTTTTTTATGATGTGATTTCACCAAACGTTTAAGTGATTTTTCATCACGCTCATTCAAAATCTTTTAACCAAAATTTTTCCCTTGAAATTGAATGTTCACTGACTACACGTACACACACACACACACACACACACACACACACATACCTCTGTGATGATGTAGAAGTCATCTCCTGCTTCTCCTTGCACTACAATTTTTTCCCCATCATCAAACTGTACTGGCTCTAAAGCATCAGCTACTGTCAACCTTTCCCACTTCTCCAGCGATTCTGGAACAGAACATTTAAAAGAACTTGAGAAAAAGATAAACACTGTTTAAAACTTCCAGCATACAAAAAAAAGAAATCAATATTAAATGGTATATCGAAAACTTAGTTACACAAAATGAATAAAGTTGTATGTGTTTTATATAAAATACACTGTTTTTATTTATTTTAGTGTTTTCAATTTTGTTATGAATAGTCAAGATTTTTGCAATAAATTATTTAGGATGAACTGGCATTATAGCCGTTTTCACTTCATTATTTTTTTCCTTTTATGGATGTGACATGTCTGAACCAATCCTCTGCGGACTATATTAGTCATTAATAAAAAATTGGCATATGAAATATTATTAAACCAGCAATTATTGCTGCCATTTTTCTTGTCCTTTCCTCCCTTTCTCCCTCTCTCTTACTTCTCCTCTTATTTTCTTTGCCTTTCTGGGAGTGGCGGCTCTGGTGTCTTACGCTCTACGGTATTGGTTTGGGGATCTGAGGATCTGGGTTCAAGCTCTGCTGTCGGTAGGTTGCCACACACCCCATACTACCCAGCCACTGGATGCACTTTTGCTGTGTGTGCAATCCCTTAATGGGACCAGCTGAAAGATAGTTTGTGTTTTTGACACTCTCGACCTTAATTTACAAGTTTAATGATATAAGCAGAGGTGTTATTTTTAGTTATCACTGTGGTTTAATAGGAAGCCTACAAGATGCCTATTCTTTCCCCCATTGTAAAGTTGACCTTTGCATGAAATCGCACTTTAGTTTATTTTTATTTTGTTTCCTATTTAGATTTTGTGGATGAGCAAACCGCAGACCAAACTGCTTCCAGAGCCAACTTACTTCCTTCTCCTCTTTCCTTCTTTTGAGCTTCTCCCTTTGCTGCTTCTATCTGGCCTAGATGACACATCAGATGAAGTTGAGGTATGCCTAGATGTGCTCAGCATGTGGCTGGTCACAGAAGATATCGGGTCTCAAGCCCTTTAACCGGAAAAGCCCAGCTAACTGCTCATAGTCTGCCACCCAAAAGTTGAATTCAACTAGATTATGTGAGACTTGTCACCAGAAGAGCAGACACAGCACTTCTGATCGATGCCTTTAGAGAAAAGGGATCAGCTGTTTACCTAATCTCCACTAAATGCTGGCTACGTTTGGACTCAACCAGAGAAGGTCATCGAGCGGTTGGAATCAGAACACTTTGTGTACAGCTACCACTAACCCAACTCACTGACTAAAGCCATTCACCTGGCAATGGATGACAAATCCACATGCATGGTATAAAAGAAATACTGTCCTGCCTGCCTTGGAAACTCCTCCCAGCCAGGCACCATGGAGATAAAGACAAAGCAGCATGGAGCCCATGAGGCTCTAAAGAACCAGGGCTTTTTCAAGCAGAATGGAGGCATGTGGATGAATGTGAGGCAGGTGCTACCAACACGGTAACACTCCACACACTGGGTCACTTATAGCAGAAAGACTCCAGGCCCAGGAAAGGCAAAAATGGGTCTATAATAGGTGCTCCCAACTGAGACAATTTGCACCAGTTGATAAAGTCCTTATCTCTCTTCCTTTTCGAAATAAATCATTTAAAAGTTACAAGAACACTTTGAGGCAAATTCACATGTCATGGGAGAAGCTGACTACCAGATTCAGACATTCACTATTCAAGATGTGGCAAAATTTACACATTATGCGAGGGAGTTATATTACATAGTTATTATACATAATAATACTTTATTTTAATACATTATTGGGTGTATGGGTCGGGTGTATTAGGGATGGACAGTGAAATGAATATAGAGTCCTCGGGGGTCCTTTGAGTGCTGCAAATTGAACCATCTGCAGTTGAACGTCAGTAAAACAAAAGAGATACTTATTGATTGCAGAAAGATTAAAACTCTCCCGTTGCCGTCGAGAGCATGTACTGTAAGTGGTGGCAGTTAATATCTATACTGTAAGTATCTAATGGTGCATTTGGATGATAGACTTGATTGGAGCATGAATTTTGCTGCTGTATACAAGAAGAGACAGTGCTACCCTCCTGATGACAAGGTCCTTTGTTGCTCACTCCTGAATATGTCCTATCATTCTGTTGAGCCCAGGATAATATTATTGAATCACCATACACACGCCAATCAGCATTAACATTGCTTATCGATTATTTACCAGTAAACTGGTGACAGGATCATGGATCAATGAAGGCTCATTTATGTCTGTGGGGAGCAAAGGCTAGCCCGTCTGTACAAACTACTGACAAACATGCACAAACTGCTGAAAAAAAGTTAATGCTGGCTGTGATAGAAACTTATCAGAACACTCTGTGGAACTTGCTGTGTATGGGGCTTAGCAGGCAACGTGTTCAAGGTTGCTGATCTGGCCTCCAAACTCCCCAGATCTCAATCCAGTCAAGCATCCCTGAGACATGCTGGGCTGGACAAACAAGTCTGATCCATGGAGGCTCCACCTTGCAAATTACAGCACTTAAAGTATCTGCTGCTAATGTCCTGGCGCCAGTCACCACAGCACATTTTCAGTGGTCTTGTGGAGTCATGCCTTGAGGGGTCAGAGCTATTTTGGTGGCACAAGGGGAATCTACACAATACCATTGATCAGCCAGTAACTGGAATTGGCTGGTTTTCAGCTTGGTCGGCCATGACAGATCAGCCTTGGATATAAGGTGCATTACAGTACATGCCATTTTTATGGCAATACATTATCAAAAGTTGCATATGTTAAGAAGACTTCAATCTGCCTTTTTCTCCAAAATCTGCAAACAAATCAGTCTCAATCTTCCCCTGTGGTAGGAGTGATTTTTTTTTACCAAGTTCATTTAGAAATAATAATTATGACGTAAGGAATGGGCAACATTTAATTACCAATGTAATTAAGTTGTGAAGCTGGTGAATAAAGCTAAGAATGAAAAACTTTTGTTTATTATTTTAAAGATTGAAAGTCTTAAAAATTTTAACAAAATTGGAAAAAAACTAATATCAAATGGGGATCTAAATATCTAAATATTAATCAAATTGGCAACTAGGTATCATGATAATATACTCTCAGACGGTCACTGATGATTCCCATTTTTAATAACTACTGAAACTATTATTTTAATAATGAAGACCTTCCTTTCCTTAAACATCTTTAATTTAAATGGGGACCAAAGTAAAACCCTGTCTTACAACAGCAGAGAGTAGCATGTGACCCCTGAGTACTCTGAGGTCAGAAGGTCAACAGTTAGTTAAGCTACTGACCAGTGTTGGGGGACATTACTTTTTAAAGAAACCAATTACATAACAAAATTACTGTTATTAAAAAGTAATCAGTTACATTACAGAATGATAACTCGTATACAGAGTAATAATTAAGAATTAACTGTCATGCAGGAATAGAAAGGACAGTCAATAGTTCCACAAATTACATTCAAATAAATAGTGAGAGAGCCCTATTTTAATTTGATTGGATCTGATTTTTTCTTTAGATTAGACAGATATATTGGATTAACAAAACATTTAATAAAATACACTGAGTGTGACTCCTGATCATACCTCATTTTGAGAAACTTCAAGTAAAACACTGGCAGGGGATGGCAATACTGCAAATCATCATAACTCATCAGAAACCATTTTATTTGTTTGTTACTGTTTTTTACGGGAAGGACTTTTATAAACTATACAGTTTATACTAGGTGGTCCCGGGTGCTTTTTTTTTTTTTTTAAATGATTAGTGAATTTAAGCACTGCTCACCCAGTATTGATACCTTACTCAGGAACTCTTCATACATCTTCCTCTTTCTCAGTGTACTGCCCTGGGGAGACAAGAGCCAAAGATTATATTTTAGGTTGTCACTAAGTGGCCTTATATCTTCTCCACCTTACTTTTCCCATCGATAAGGCATGGGAACTGGGGCCTAACCTCCCAAAACAGCTTACTGTACCTGTGTTTTGCTCTGCCTTTCTTCTTCCTCTTCATAGGTATCTCCTTTTCATGGGATATCCAGTCTAACCCACTTTCTGTGTGTGTTTGTGTGTGTGTGTGTGTGTGTGTGTGTGTGTAGGAAACCACAACCTAACTGTAGTGTATTTTCTGATCATTAGTAGATTCAATGGTTAGGTCTGTTCAGTTGTGTTTTTGGCATTGTATCTTCTTTATACAGTTATTAGGGAATGTTTGTGGGAGGAAAGGGTTTAGGTTAAAATGTACTATAACTATTATATCATGTACATACCATAAGAATGCGGCGGTAGCTGTCACGGTCAATTCCCCAGAGCTTGAGATCGGTCTTGGCTTTAACAGTGGCAGCACGTGGAGTTCCATATATAAGAGCAAGCTCCCCAAAACTGCCACCCTCTCCAATACTTGTCACCCACTCACCGTTCACATATACCTGACAAAGGACATTTAAAAAAATAAAAAATAAAATAGGAACAGTGGTAAGAGATTACCATTCACAGTGGTAACCATTTACAGTGTGATCATTGCTGTTGGGTCTTTCAGGCGCTCCCGGCAAGGGGTCGCCACAGCAGATCCGCACACAAGCCTGGAGTAGGCTTTAAGTCAGATGCCCTACCTGACGCAACCCTCCCATTTTATCCAGGCTTGGGACCGGCACTGCATCAATGGCTGGGGTTTGGACATTGGCCGGGAATCGAACCAAGGCTTTCCGCATGGCAGGCGAGAAACCTACCACTAAGTCACCAATGTCCCTTTATAGTGTTATAGTTCTTGGATCAATAAAGAGTTAGAGTCAATATAGAGTAAGATCCGTAGCCCAGTGGCAGAAACAAGCTAGCTTTTAAAGAAGCTTTCTGCTAGGGGCTAAATACTAAATTGCTGGCCTGTAGGGCTGACAGATGTTCCTTAGATGAATTGATCTACATGCCCATCTGTCTTAATGCACAGCTCAAAAGAAAACTTGGGGAACATCTCATCTTGGTTTATCTTTTTGTGCTTGCTAAACTAAAACAAAATCCTATTATCCCCCATCTTGCATCTTGCTTTAAAACTGTCAAGATCTCCAACTGAGCAAATTCTCCCCTGAGCAACAAACATGTGTAAATAAAAGTTTGTGTGTAGATGTGTCTTCAGGACAAATTCATGACAAATTTAGCACTGCTTCACACCATTTTAAGATATGATTTTAGCGGGCAAAAATAACCCCCCAAAATATATAACACATGGTGATACTGTCGTGTATTCCACATCAAAGTGGATTTCGTTACAGATCAGACACTACTAAGCTTCTAATAATTTGGTACTATTCTGAGCATACATTACAAGTACCTAAAATAGTATACTACAATTCTAAGCATACAGTACAAGTACATAAAACAGTAGCAATTAAATGCCTATGTTTTGTTGAGGTCCAACATTTAACTTACATCAACTTCTCCTTGGTCAATTACGTAAAAGTTGTCCCCTTCATCACCTGAGATGGAAAGAAAGAGAGAAAAGAACGAGACAGAGAAATGAAGAAAGAAGTGTGTAGAGAAAATATAGCCAAAATAAATAGAATTCTATAAAAAAATGGACAAATATAATTATACAAAGCAATATGATCCAAACATTCTCCATCTTCAAGGTATCGGTACATTTTAAAGTACAAATTTAATGACTTTTAAGTCATTTTTAATACCACTAAAAGGAGAAATACACCATTACTGTAGCAAAAGATATTGACAAACAAGCCTACATTATATTTATATAATTTATATATTTATATTTGAGTATTTATACATTTATATTTATATTTTATATTTGAGTATTTGTTGTCCTCCAACCACTTCTCACTGGGTCTGCATTTATCGATGGCTGGTTTTGACCTGCCGCAATCCTCAAATCAGAAGCTGGAAAACAGGTAATTTGTTCATCCATCCTCTAAACACACCCAGCATGGGGACAACATGCAAAGTCCAAAGTCCACGCACACAGTCCTGAGGTGGGAATCGAATATTCGGGCCTGGAGTTTAGGTCCAGTGCCTAAACATGTCATTCTAAGTTAAAATGTGGAACACAGCACCTGCCAAGTGGACTATATGCTCCCTAATTAATGTATAAACATATTTTGGACATTGTGGAAATTATCATTGTTGTGGGATTTAAAATAACTGTGAACTGAAACATAAAAAGATATAGACACTTTAAGACTGTTTTTACACAGGGTCATGATAGGCTTCACCTCCAAGTTCAGCCGATTGCTTTATCATTTGAGTTAATGAGCATTTGTTAATTTTTGATAGTTCTGCTTTGATTGATTCTAGTCTCATATTTTGAGAACCTTACCCTTTGCTTGTTGTTAGATTTTGACTTTGACATTTTCATTTTATTTGTGCCAGTCTTTGTATTTAAGATACAGTACACCTTAACAGCAACTGTCACCGTCTTTGCCACGAGACAATACAGTATACTTCACCATTAAAATGGAGGCAGCAGGAGTGTTTGGCTCATGACTGCATCTTAAGGCACCCTAGTCAGGAAGCACCAGCAACACAATCCTGCTGAACGCCCAAACAGTGTGTAAGGGTTAACCCCTAGAGGGCGCCAAAGCGCCCAAAGTTTGGCTTTCGTTGTGTTCTTTTCTGTTTGTAGTTTT
>JAOVVB010000026.1:7957375-7971052 GCA_028570985.1 Heterobranchus longifilis
ACATTTTGTGTGACAAACATGCAAAAGAATAAGAAATCAGGAAGGGGGCAAATAGTTTTTCACACCACTGTATGTACATGCTCATTTACATCCTACAGACAATTTGGAACGCCAATTTGCGTCTTGCACTGTAGGAGGAAACCGGAATACCCTGAGAAACCTACCAAGCATGAAATGGCTTTTGAGTGGATTTTGAGTCACCGAGTTACAAATTTATACACAAGCCAAATTAGACACAGTGCTTGGAGATAAACATCACTCCTATGTCAAAAGGAAGTTCTGCAGTCAAAACCTAACAATCCTTTTACAAAGTTAATTTTTTGCAACAAAATGATACACATAAGCAACAATTTCAAGGCATCAACAAAACAATGATAATCTTTAGAAACACTGAAATTATAGTAATTAAATTAATTAAAATGATACACATAAGCACAATTTCAATTACAGTTTCAGAGGATCAACAAACAACTATGTGCTTTATACAAACACTGTAATTATAGTAACCAATACTATACATGACCATAAAACTCATTCATTCATTCATCTTTTATGAGGCTTTCTGTTTTTCAGGGGTGCAGGGGGGGGGGGCTGGAGCCTATGCCAAGAGACATAGGGCATGAGGAGGGGTACACAGATGGGGTGCCAATTCATCATAGGGCACACACACATACACTCCCACTCTCTTTTACACACAGTGGGCTATTTGGGAAAGCCAATTAGCCTAATCTGCATGTCTCCGCGCTGTGGGGGGAACCAGAGTGATATGGATAAACTTTACAAAATGGGCATCTGCTGTTTTTTCCCCTATAACTTTTAATTAATTCCTCTACTCTATTCTTGTATTGTATGTGTGCATTGACTAATTGTGATATGTTGCTCCTAGAAGGGTTTATATAAGTAAAAATCATTGTTTTCTAATCTATAAGTCAGCCATATGGCTAGAACTGTTCCTTTGTCTATGCCTGTAAGGTATACTGATTTTATGATTGTTTTATCATGTTAACCAAGTTTGTGTCTATATGTGAAGAAAAGACTGTAATCAATTATTATAACATGTATTTAGCAGACATTTACCCTTACTTTGGTCTTAACTGAAAGCCAGTAAATAAATTACTTTTATCTCCCTTAAAGGCTGGTCATTGTCCATTTGAGTTTTACCAGGCAGAACATTTATTTCATTTATTGATAATTTTATAGGATTGACTAAACAATCTTTTTAAAGTACAACAGGCGTGTTTGATAATGATAGAATGTTCATGATATATATTCTTATTAAGGATGGAAATGATCAGGTGTGCTCAGAGGAGAGCACACCTGATCATTAATGTGAATCATACCTCCTGGTTCACGTTCAGTCCCATCATTTTTTCAATGTACATATATCATGCTAACCTTTATTCAACACATAACACTTGTAAACAGTACCCTCACCATAGAAAAAAGCTGGCAGTGAAAGACTGTTAGATTCTCTGCCTAAATTATGGAGGGTAGATATGACAATATTAAATAAACAAATGTCATTAAATTAAGAATTAAAAATTGCAGTAATTAATTGAATGCACTTTGGGTCAACTCCTCTAAATGTGCTATACAAATAAAAAGACGTGACCTGACAAAATGTTATTCTGAAATTACCACTTAAATATTTAAAATCATTTTTAAAATTTGTATTTAAATGTTATATATAAATTTATTTCACAATGTATTAATTTGTAATGTATATACCTTCAGTTGAGGTGCGGGTTAACTCTGCTAATCACATACGATAAGAATAATAATTCTAAACAAAACCTAAGAAGAAAAACAGACTGCTCTTCATTATGCCATTATTATAACGTGCTGCACAGTTTGGGGTAGCTATCACATCATTAGGTAAATACGTCTTAAAGTAAATAAATTATTCAATAAATAGTTAATTAAATAAGTAAATTATTAAAGAAGTAATTAATTATTAAATAAGTGATAAATTATTAAATAAATAAATCAATAATTTAATAAATTACTTAATCATTAAATAAAAAAATTATGAAAACCCAGGAGATAAGCAGCTCCCAAGACACCAAAACCAGCCAATCCGGCATCAGCACTAATGCCAAATTAAAGGCTGCTAAGATCCTGCACTCAACATGAACACCAACCAACCATGGTGATACTTCAATACTTAATGATGCCAGTGTGGAGTGGGAGGGTGGAGTCTTGAGCTACAGATACAGAGGCACCCACAGTGAGTGGTAACTGATTTATTTCAGTTCATTATGTAATTTGAAATCTTAGAAAATATTTGGATAATGTTGAATGTTCTCTTTGAATACTTGTAGGGCTCCTCTAGGTCTTCTTCAAGTAGTCTAGCCATCACAATTGGCCCTCAAAGTCACTCAAATCATTATGTTTTCCCATTTCCTCAACTTCAGGGAAAGGTCTATTCTGCTGCCTAATATATCCCACCCACTTGCACAACTCCAACATGCACTGATGCATATACACTACTATTTGCACTTTCTGATAAATGCTAAACATACAAAACAAATCCAAAATATGTCTCATAATAGATATATTCAAGGAATTCCTTTAACAGATTAGCAATTGCCAAATAAAATTTTACCTGAAATATGTAATATAACCATTTTAGCAACATATGTATAGATTTCATCTAACTTTTTTCCTTTATTAAGTTTTTCCTTATTTACACACACACACACACACACATACACACACACATACACACACACCCCCACCCCACAGTCCCATAGTCCAAAAACATGCAGATTAGGTTAACTGGTGTTTAGATCAAACAGCTGGAGAAGCACAGCTGATCAGGATAAGGAAGCCTGGGATTGAGTCCCATTTTGAAGAAATGCCATAATTAGTATACACAGATCAAATTTAAGATTGGTACATGCATATTTTAAATCTGATGGAGGAAATTAATAAACAAGGTAGAAAAAAATAAAGTAAAAATATAAACTTTTTTCGGATGACTAGAACAGTAAAACAATTCATACAGGGTACATTGATGGTGATTATCTGATCTGTGTAAACATAAATAATGAGATGAAAGGTGTTGGTCAAGTTGTTGGAAATGTGGTTTTCAAGTTTTTCACAGAGGAACTCCTAAATACAGTCCATGCTCCACTTGGGGATGCTAAGTTCTTCAGTGATGTTTTCATTATCAGGCCGCAGGTTGAGTACAGGATCCCAGCCTCAGACATATTACATCACACAAATGATTCATATTTAACAAATGTTGTATGCCCAGTAAATTTGCAGGGTGATCTTCCTCAGCTCAAACATAGTTTATTGTCCAAAATGTTTGGTATCTGATGCATAACACTTGAAGCTATAAGGCTAATGTTGCTAACAGTTTAAACAAGCACAATCACAGCACAATATATGTTATTCAAGATGTGTATGAACTGAAATACAGGGCCATCATTGATGACGGGGGTCTGGTAGTTCCTCTCCTGCTTTGTACTGAAATTCCATATTTTGCTCTAAATATAATAACATTTACCTATAATAATAATAATAATAATAATAATAATAATAATAACAGTTACAAAAAGTACATGTCATGCGCTAACAGTTGTACAGCTTGGGAAAAGCATGAGTAAATTTTACCAGACACCTTGCTTCTGTATGTCTCATTAGCTCTTGATGTCATGGTTTCAGTAAACTATTAGTGTCGATAATAGTTCATACTGACATGTACATAATTTTAACTATATATTTTATTTTTATTATATTTTATTTTATTAATCATGACATAAAATAAATTATTCATAACATGAACAAAAAAGAAGTGTTCATGAGGTCACTAACCAGATGGGATGAAAGAGCACAACAGGTTACACATTAACCAGTTGTTTGCATGACAGATATATTAAGACAGTAGCAATAATAAACATAGTACTGGAATCTGTTAATTATTTTTAACATTTACTAACATTACTTGTGTGTGTGTGTGTGGGGGGGGGTATTATTGATTAAATCCTGGAGTTTTAATTATGGTTAGCAGAAGAATAGATTAGAAAATGAAAACAAAAAGGGGCACAAAGGGTTTTAGGAAAATAGTTATCGGTGTTGGTGGCACAGTGGCGTAGTAGTTAGCACTGCAGCCTCACACCTCCAGAGTAAGCTTGTTCTCCTTGTGCTTGGTGGCTTTCCTCCCACAGTCCAAATACATGCAGATTGCGCTAATAGGGTTTCCCAAAATAACCGTAGTGTTTGAATGACCCTGTGAGTGTGAGTGTGTGCTCTGCAATGGATTTTGTGACCTCGTGCCCTAAGCCACCCCCCACTGAGACCACTGTGGGGAAACTACTAGCGAGACCCCCCTCTAGTGGGCGAATAACAAATTGCTAACGACTACAGAAGACACGGGTTTACTACAGTTTGCACATCTCTTGACCATTCGTGCTTGATTTTAGATATTCGTTTTAACCGTTATTGTGTAATTTGTACCCTTAATTTGTACCATAATTGGGAAAACACTTTACCCAAAAAACTTTATATATATATGTTTTTGGGAACGTTTAGAGTTCGACCTGCCGTAAATCGACTTGTTTGTCGTAACGCCGGTCGTCACCATAACTACCAGCGACTCAGCAACACATGCGTGTAATAATGGCGACAGAAGAAGAGCGTGCTGCTGCGGAAATTATGAGATCTTTGGCTCGACAGTTAAACTGTTTGAATGAAGATGAGAAAAGCACAAGAAAACGAGCATTGGAAAGTATAAAAAAAGAAACCATCGAGAAAGGTTTGTCAAGTTCCGTGTTACAGGAAGTTTTTGCGTGTTTGCTGAAGCCGCTTCTAAAATGCCTATCAGACCCTATGGAACGATGCCGAGAACTCTCTATTCAGATCATCGGAGACTTTATGAGATGCGTCCCAAAACCTGAGGCGTCACTGCCTTATATAATCCCCAGCCTGGCTCAGCGGCTCGGGGGGAAAGAGGTAGTAGAACCAGCAGAAGAGTTGCGGCTGTCCATGGTGGAAGTTCTGTCGCTTATTGTAGAGATCTGCGGAGGGCTGCTTGCCCCGTATCTTGACGATATGATAAAAATCCTGCAAAAAACTATACCTGACCCTTTCCCTGACGTTATAAAGGAGAGCTGTAAATGTACAATACATTTAGCCCGGAGTGTACCAGGTGAGTTTATGGCACGACCACATTTTTAGTCATCATTAAAGTAAATTAATACTTAATAAATAATAACACTGTTTGTTGGACATAGAATGTTAAACAATATTTATTTATTAAAATTTATTATTATTAAATTTATTTAATGCATCTTAGTATAAATGGGGAAAAAACACTTGCAACAACAGTTAACACGTGAGTTAGTAACCTAGGGTTTCAGTTGCCATAGCAACTAGCTAAATCAGTTGCTTTGAGGCTAATTGTTGCTTTGCACACCGAGAATGAAAACTAGCTGATAACTGACACTGGGATAGAGCTGATTTTATGTTAGATGTTTCTTAAATGTTTGAGTTTCTTACTTCTACATGACTTGTGAAATAAAATTTAACTTTGACCGTAAAACTTTAAATCATTCAAACGGATCTAAGAAAATTCCAGACCAGCCATTTTGCCCTGTGAAAGCTGAAAGGGTCCATATACTGTATGTGCCATCCGGCATATTGGGTGACGGATATATACCGTATCCATCATTTCTGTGGCAGTTGCTTACAGGGTCGTAAGTAACTTGAGAACTTGGGGTGATGGACTTGTTCAATGGTCCAACAGTGGCAGCTCAGCGGTGTCGTAGCTTAAACCATAGACCTCCTGATCAGCAGTCCAACACCTTAACCACTGAGCTACCCCTGCCTCATTTTGCAATATAGCAATGCGATTCTGTTTTTTTCATTGCCCATTTGTTTCTGTTTTCATTGCATGTTTAAAATGGCCTGTTCTAGGTCAATGAAGGAACATTTTAAGCCAAAATTTCTTATGAGTGTGTTCAGGCTCAGAGCCTCCACACAGTCAGAAACACAGCATTTGATTGGCCTGTTGATGATGCAGAGCCTCTGTATCATCAACAGGCTCAAACCAAGGCTTTGGTTAGTGAAAGATAATAACAAGAGCTGTGTTTAAAACAGGAGAATGGATAAAAGACATCTACCTGTCTGAACACTCTAGCCGAGTTCATTTGCCTCAGTAATATTGGCAAGTGTAAATTTCGAGCACAGAGTAAGCATGGGTTGCTGTGACAGATTTGACCAGAGGGTAGGGGTTAACTAACTACTTGTGTGACATCATGCATTCTAATAAGTGAACTGAGCTCAAATTTTAAATGTGAGTTTTATTTTTTTTTCTAACTTGTGTACATAAAAAAAGAAGTGAGACTGACTAGCTGAATATCGACAATTACATCTGGGGCCTCATTTATAAAACTTAGGTATTATCCAGCATAAAAGTATGCATATGCAGAAAATTGCACCAGAAATTAATGCAAAAACCTTCCAAACATATATCTGCATGTTTTTTCCACTTTTATAAATCACAATCTCGCTAAAGATCTGAAATCAGGTCTGTTATGTAATATGTTGTTTCCTTTACAGGAAATATGCAAAGATTTTTCTGTAATGATATTTATTTATACATAACTTATTAATTATAACTTATAATATAACTTATCATAACTTATAAATAAATAATAATAAATAAATAAATTATGTTGAATTAGTTATGTATGTACATAATAATGCATATGATAAACATATCTAACAAAATTTGTACTAAAGATAATATGATGGCTAAAACTTTTGCACAGTATTGTATAAAATACTTTATAAAATTTAAAAAGTGAGTTTAAAAAGTATTGGATCAAAAAGAAAAGAAAAACAGTAGCAACACCCCATTCCTAGTGCTTTTTAGACATTGTTCTTTTTTTGTCTTTTGCTTTCTGTTAAAACTGACTAAAACCTTGCTTGTTTTTGCATGTTCTATTTTGACTTAATGTTTTAATATTTATTTATTTATTTATTTCGTGAAAATTGACATAGACCACTTCCACATGCAAGCGGAGTGCCTGGTTAAGCCCTTGATGCAGAAAATCTCACACCAGCACTCACGGGTGCGGATGGCTGTTGTAGAGGCCGCTGGGACTGTTGTCCTGTATGGCACAGGGAAGACCATGGATGATGTTCTCTCTCATATGGCACAGAGGCTGTTTGACAATTCACCTCAGGCAAGATTATTATTTTATTTTTTTTATTTGGATTACTTATTTAATAATTTAATTTAGCATGCCGAAACTAACTTGGCTAATTATAATACCATTTATGAACTGCGACCTGCAAATCTTTTCGCATTTTTTTACAAGCACTCTAGATTTTATTATTAAAGTATGGTGGTATGAGCAAAAATACTTCAAAAGGACAATATAATTTTTTCCCCAGTAAAAATCTAGATAGATATTGGTGTATTAATCTGGAATGACTGTTAACTTTCTAGGTTAGAAAGGCAATGACTTTGGTAGCCGCCGACTGGCTTCTCAACCTCCGGGACAGATACTCTTACTTCCACAAGCTTATTCCACTGTTGCTGAGCAGCCTCAACGACGATGTACCAGAGATAAAGTATCACTGACCAATCCCATTTTTATGACATTCTTTATCATAATGCAAAATAACAGTCCTTTTTAAGTTTGGTGTTACAAGTTTGGTAAAAAGGTAAGTGGATTTTATTTTCTTTGTTCAGGGCTTTGGCATGTGAGCTTTGGAGGCAAGTTGGTACTCAGTGGGAGAAAGAAAACGAAGATGAGCTGAAGGACAAAATGGATTTCTTCCCTTCTCCAACTGTGCAATATCCTCCTGGAGGTGAGTTTATCAAATGCATCATAAGTGCCCATAAAGCATTGCTTCACGATTAGGGATATATTTAAAGGTTCAGTAAACATTTTCTTCTATGTTTCTTATCTTTATGTTAAGAAACATCTTATGTTTCTTTTAAGACTTTTAATCTTTTAATTTGGATTTTCACATTTAATTATATAAGGTTTGGTTGTTTTTTTTCCTGACATTGAGTTTTTATTTCTGGTTGTCCCCATATGTCTCACAAACTTCAAAGTGTGCTTAGCCAAGTCTGTGTAAAGTCAGTTTTCGTAATATACAGTACACAAATAATTTATTGTTTGTAGTCATTACAGGAGTCAGCTGATACTAAAACCTAAAAAAACTATTTTGTAGGCTTGTTTTTTTTTTTGTATATAGAGTCTTGATGAATTTGCCTTTGCTACTGCTATTCTCGCATCTAGTGCATCCTCTCTTCTTGGATGTACCTGGCAGATAGTATATCATCAAGTAGTGGTCTAGTACAGAGGAACTTCTGGTGTTCCCTTCTTCCACTATGTGAACACTGCAGTTTCATTATAACTGTTCCTAGAAATGAGAGAGTAAATATGGGTCTTTCATTCAATAATCCTGGATATGTTTTAGAGGAACCATTGCTAAGTAGATGATGATCGGTACACTTGTAGAGCTCTTTTACAATGTCCTCAAACAATATGTTTTTGATCTTTACCCAAATATTTGTGTACAAGAGATTGTCTAGGCCCCTTTTCAGTGACTCAACTATTCATTTTTCACTCTTCTCCTATTTTATCCTTCAAGTGGAGCGTCCAGGGCTGGGCTGCAGGGAGCTGGTGGTGAGGAACTTGTCTAAGCTTATGCCAGCCTTGAGCCGTGAAGTTAGTGACTGGCTGGTGCAGACACGAGTGAAGACTGTGCAGCTACTGCAGGCTCTCGTGCTGCATGCCGAAGACCACTGCACACAACACCTGCAGCAACTGCTCACAATTCTCTACCATGCCTGCACTGACTCAGAACAAGACGTCAGAACACACGTAAGCTACTCTTGCTTATTCCTGTCCTTGGATTAATAATGCAAGCAGTTTAAAGGATATTCATGATAAATATATTGTTAAAAATATTACTAAATATACTCTTTTTTATACTTTACTGTAAATTCTTAGAGAATTGTTTATAAACTATGGAATGGTTTGCTGAAACCAAGATATTCTCGCCAATAAGCGATAAACTGAAACTATAGAATCAAATCAACCCTAAATCATAATATATTATTATTATTTTTTTTTTCATAATCCCTTTATTTCTTAATACCTTTGGTAATTGTAGTTAAAGTGTTTTAATTTTTTCATTTATTGGTCCACAATTCTTTTCTTACTTATCTTGCTGTTACTTTAAGGTTTGTTTCATACAAGCTTAAATAATCTTTTTATTCTGTAAAGCTGCTTTGCGACAATGTCAATTGTTAAAAGCGCTATACAAATAAATAAATAAAATAAAATTGAATATATCAGACCTGACTTGGCTAAATAACTTATGAAACAATAAGAAAGAATAAAACACAATTTACAATACAGGCATGCCTCGCAACCACATATCATTAGCTTATCTTTTTTTTTTGACCCTGTAAGATTTTCACATGAAAAAAGATTTTAGATGAAAAAGACACATAAAATGCTGTTTAGAACTGTAACAAAATTAAATAAGGAATTTGTTTTGAAATGTGCACAACTTAACAAATTTGTACAACTAGGAAGTCTTGTCAACAATTAATTTATGCAAGGTGAGTAAAAATAATGTGACCTGAACTCTACATTGATTAAAAAGTGTTTAGTATGTCACTTTACATTTTAAACTATTTCAAACCATTTTTTTTTACTTTGAAGCTAAATAAGAAGCATAGTTTGTAGTTTGGGCTGCTAGATCATTCCAATGATATAAAGAAAAGTGAATATAGTGTCTTCTGTTCAAATTATGTTGATGAACTTAGCTTCTGCACTACAAACATTTTATTTTATTTTTTTAAATAAAATGAATAGTGTCCCTTTTCCTATTTACATCTGTATTTGTACCTGTTTAGATCATGCTATTTAAATTTGGTTACATCCCTAGGCAAAAATCTACTTTACACCAAACTAGAAATATGCAAATGGCGCTTTAGTCCTACTTGCACTGTTATGATGTTTGTTTGCACATTTCCAAGATATTTTCTAATGACTTTATTTGATTCTATTGCACATGACAGTTAGTAAGGATGGTCTGTGTACTTGCACCTGCCCAAGCCCTTATTGCAGGAAAGTAAAACTTAACTAGTTTTTTAAATCCACCTGTACCCAAAAGGTGTATGAATTTACACTACCAGTCAAAAGTTTGGACACACTTTCTGTTTCAGTGTTTTTTCTTTATTATTATTATTATTATTATTATTATTATTATTATTATTTTCCATATACATATTGTACATTCATACTGATGACATCCAAACTATGAGAGAACAATTATTTTAATTGTGTAGTAAACAAAAAGTGTTAAACAACCCAGAATATGATTTATATTTTAGATTGTCAAAAGTAGCTACATTTATCTTTGATGGCAGCTTGGCACACTCATGGCATTCTCTCATCATTAATGAAGTAGTCACCTGGAATGGTTTTCAGTTCACAGGTGTGACATTTTTTGCCCTAGATGAAGGGTGGTTACAGAATCAATAACCCTATTAATGCTACTACAACTATGCTACAAATCCACATACAGGCAAGAAACACTCAGTTAAGAAAAGAGAAAAGACTGTCAATCATTACGTTAATAAATGACGGTCAGTCAATCTGAAAAATATCAAGAACTTTGAATGTATCCCCACGTGCAGCCACCAAAACCATCAAACGCTATAATAGCTCTCATGAAGACCGTCCCAAGAAAGGAAGATCATGAAAGATAAATTTATTAGAAGGACCAGCCTCAGAATAGAAAGACCAGCCTCAAAACTACAGATTTACAGCACCTCAGATTAGAACCCACATAAATGCTTCCCTGCGTTCCAAGTGACAACCTCCACTGGTCATAGGAAGACCATGACAAGACAATGTTTTTTGTTCTGGCGAGTTCAAATTTGAGATTTGGTTCTAACCATCACATCTTTGTTAGACATTGAATGGGTAAACTGATGGTTCCTGAATGTGTGGTTCCTACTGTAAAGCATGGAATAGGAGGTGTGATGGTGTGGGGGTGCTTTGCTGGTGATACTGTTGGTGAGTCAAAATTGAGGGCACACTTAAACAGCATGGCTACCACAACATTTTGCAGCAACCTTGCCATCCCATCTGGTTTGCACTTAGTGGGACCATCATTTGTTTTCCAACAGGAGAATAATCCCAAACACACCTCTAGGTTTTGTAAGACCTATTTGTACAAGAAAGAGAGTGATGGAGTGCTACATCATATGACCTGGCCTCCACAATCACCTGATCTAAACCCAATTGAGATAGTTCATAATGAGTTGGACAAGAGAGTAAAAGAAAAGCAGACAACAAGTAGTCAACAGCTCCTCCATGATTGTAGGAAAACCATTCCGACTACCTCATGAGGCTGACGTAGCGTGAGGCTGAAGTAGCGGGAGATATACATAGCTCAGATAGGAGAAGTTGTTTATGGGAAAGTCACTGGCCAGACACTTAACAACACTGGGCTTTACAGAAGAGTGGTTAGAAGAAAGGCATATTGAAATAAAAAAAAAAAAGTTAAGAGACCCAGAAAAATTGGGAACATGTTTTCTGGTTTCTGAGACCAAAATGAAGCTTTTGCTCACGGCAAATGGTGTTACATTTGGAGGAAACACCATGAGAACACCATGCATAGTGAAGCATGATGTTGGCAGTATCATGATATGGGAATGCATTTCATCAACAGTGACTGGGAAACTGGTTATGAAACTGGATGAGAACAAAATGGGCCATTATAAACGAAAACCTGTTATAGTCTTCAAGAGATTTAAGACTGGGATGGAGTCTTGTCTTCGCTTTCCAGCTGAAAAAAAGGACCATAACCATTCTGCCAAAGCTATATAAAATTTGTTCAAAACCAAGAACTTGAATAACTTAGAACGGCCATTCAAAAAAGATCTCTGTAGCATGGCAGTGAAAAAAATGCCATTCTCCAACTTTCTTCATTCAACATGATGACATATCTTGAATAATTTTACTAAGAATGATTGGTAAAAACAGGGAGCTGTAATTGCACATTGGTTCTATTGAGCATTGAACCTGGGTGGTGAAGGTGCAACCAATAGTAAAAGATGTGTAAATCAAATGTTAAATGTCCCAATTGAACCCATTTCAGTTCTAAGTTGTAACACTGTAACATATGGAAATGGTCAATAGGGTGAATACTCTGTATTCTAGTACTAAAGAAATAAATAAGGTGGAACAAAATGAAATGTGTGAGGATAATGATGAAGAGTGTGAGATAGTTTAAAGAGACCTTCAATGTCCTTCCTATTATGACAGCACACAGGTGAGCAAGAAGCACTGCATGGTAGGAGGCACAAGAACCTACAGTACGCCAAATACTACACTAACTTGCACCACTACACTTTAACACACACCACACTACTAAGACACACTGTAACGCACTAACACACATCATCACAGTAACACACCATCATACAATAACACACACCACACCATCCTCACACATTAACACCCACCATCACACACTAACATATCACCAAACACTAATACACACCATCATACACAAACACATACCTCTATACAATAACACACACCTCTACACATAAACTATTACATATTAACACACACTAACACACATTACATTGTGAGATTTAAAGTATTAGTGCATTTGTGAGAAGTCACATTACTGATCTTTAAATGCAGAAACACACAAAGACATTATGGGGTTAATATACACACATACCACCAAACCATCCAGCCGCCACTCACACACACCCACATACAACCACCCTTCCACCTTAAACACATATAAACATGGCTGTATTAACATGTTGTGGTATTTGGGTCAAGCTGCTTTCACAAACACATCTGGGTATCAGTAGAAAATCAATATGTTTTTCTATTTCCTTTTTTCCCTAATTATTTTTATGTAAGCCTTCAACACAACCCAAGCAACACCAATGCTTTGTTCCCTCAATGGCACATCTAATGTTGTTAGTGATTTTTACCTGTCACTGGTCAGTGGTAAATCTAGGGACAAAGGGTCAATCCTGTTGGTGCATAAGGGGGCTCACAATTTTAGAATGGTACCCTTTGGTGCATATTACTTTTAAATACATTTGTGTGACATTACAGTACTTTGTAGCTAGCTAATATTAGGCTACATGTAGCTGAGATTCCCACAACCAAACAAATTTTAACTAATGCTACAAAGTAAGTATGAGGGTCATTCAAATCAAAACAGGACTTTTGTTTGATTGGGCTGAATATAAGAGCACAGTCATAAGAATAAAAACTACCGTTATTAGTATGCACACCCCCACAAAACTTATATTTTTAAAAAAATGGCAATTGTCCCTAAAAAAAAGCAGTTTTTAATGTATGAGGATCCATTTGGTACCTATGCCAAACAACTTTACAGCCCTTACTCCCAGCTTGCTTGTTTTTGATCCAATTGGAAAGGAATGCACATCTAAGAGCTCAAAGAACTGTAAAAATTTACAGTTTACCCTTTGGTAAAAATAATGCTGATCAAAAATAATTACTCCCAGAGGTGGAAAGAGTTATAAAATTTTGTACTTAAGTAAAAGTACTGTTACTTTAGTGAACGTTTACTGAAGTACAAGTAAAGTTACCCTTATAAAAATCTACTCAAGTAAAAGTAAAAAGTAGCTCA
>JAOVVB010000026.1:7973102-8005432 GCA_028570985.1 Heterobranchus longifilis
ATATTTACACATTAAGTTTACTGAAAGTAAAAACAGTTGAAAGTCAGAGGACGTTTCTTTTTTTGCTGAGTATATTATTACATGAATTATAAATATATGAATATATAATAATATATAGCCTGATTTGATTCTGATTCGAAAACTGACCAAAATAATACAGTTAATTTGAACTGACTAATACATGATCGGCTCTATGAATCTCCCTGTACTTCTAGCGTTTTTAAAACAAACACTTACACAAGACTCAATATGCAAATTATTATACAGCGGGAAAAACGAGCGCTCGGAGACCTTAATGAGCTCTTGGACTTTTGGGCTCTGTTGGGCTAATTAAAAGAAAACACGGCTCTAACAAGAGATTTCCAAGAGAGCTTTGAAACAAACGAAAGGATTATACAAATCATCCAAGATAAAAAAGATGTTGGTTGTTCCTAGATTGCCCATTTATAAATGGTGCTGCAAGTATTAAAAAAATTTGAAGGTTATAAAAGGAAAACTAAAAAATATGCCTTAAAAATAGAAAAACAAATGGACACAACCGTGTGTCAGCAATAGTGGATTATGGATGACTGGATAAGTTATGTTCAGTGATGAATCACAAATCTGCTTTGGACAAGGCGATGATATTGAAACCTTCTGGAATGCCTTCTTCTAATTAGACATACTGTACGAAGATGACTGATTTCTTCAGGGGCGCACATTTCCCCACATTTCATGATTATGGGGTTGCATGTCAAGGAGAAGAGACAAACAGATGTAGTCTTTTGGACCCATTTCCGGTGATATAAAAAGGTTTAAGTCACATTTCAGGATGATAACGCATTATGCCACCTTCAGGAAAGGCAAGTCAACTCAAAGACATGGCAGAACCGATGATGGAGGATATTGGTTGTCATTAGTGACGTCCATATCTCAAAAAATTCAGGCCAAAAAAAAAAGCCAAAGCATTAATGTAATATTTGTGCTTGTTGTTGTAGATTCCATATCTTTTTTTTCCTCATCAAGATCTGGTATTAAACAAAATAATACATTTTATTTGTTTGAGGCATGTTTCACAAAACCAGAATGTTCAGCCCATAAACAGAAAATGCTTCATGTCAGATTTTTGATTAGTTTATTTGCTACAACGTAAAATGAATAAATAAATAAAATCCTGTCTTGCCAGGGGTTCTAGCAAATAATCAGCACAGCATGAGTATATTACCAAGTGTCATTCAAACAAGACACACACTAATGCCATGTGACGCTATTTCGTCCATGTTTTAAGGGCTCTGCACACTTTTCTGCATTTCAATTTCGACTAACATTCTCAAGTCAGAATAAAGGCGAATAATAAATTTCCACCAAACTGAACTGAACACCAAACACTACAGGGTTAAATTTCTTGCCTGCTTTGATTGTATGGGAGGAGAATCGTTTTCAACAGCTGCCACGCACCTCTAGAGTTGGGGGTTTGAATCTTGCCACCGCGCGTGTGTGTGTGTGTGTGTGTGTGGAGTTTGTACATATCCAGTTATCTCCAGTTTCTTCATACAGTCCAAAGACATGCATTCTATTCTGACTGTTGATTTTGTAGATTAGATTTTATTTCTGGACACAATTTTATTTTATTTTTTCAATTAAATAGTACTATGATGTTTGTCTGATTTGTCTCAACTTTTGTTATAGGTTTTGAAATATCTAATTAACACAGAAAAGTCTTGTACAAGGCTGATAACGTCTGCTCCACACTCTGAAAGGGGGGTGGGGTCGCTGTGGGGGTAGGGGGGATGATAAGGGACCAATCACCCAGAAACTGAAAAACATAAAAAGTGATACTCTTGCAAAACATGAGTATTTATGGAAAATGAAAGCACTTTGTATTTTCTGCCAAAGCTGTGGTAATGTTTTAGGAAATTTTACACAATTTAACATTTAAAAGTTTAAATACAGAATTGAAAAAGTATGCATCGATTCTGAATCGAAAACTGACTGATCGACATGTCGACCAACATTGATTACATTTACGGCATTTAGCAGACATCCTTATCCAGTGCGACTTACATTTTATCTCGTTATACATTTTAAGCAGTTGAGGGTCAAGGGCCTCGCTCAAGGGCCCAACAGTGGCAACTTATAAGTGCTGGGGTTTGAACTAGGGGTTGTGCAGGGGACATTCTGATCACTAGACTTTCACCTTAACCAGAGCTGAGCTAGTCTGCCCTGTCTAGGTTGAATAATCGATTAAATTGTACCGTTCTAGTTGCCATGACATCCAGGGTGTCCGCTGGCTTGCGCCCTGAGCTCCATGGGATAGACTCCTGGACCTTTGACCGGATAAGTGATACAAAGGATGGATGGATGGAGAGGATTTGGGTTTATAGATAGATAGATAGATAGATAGATAGATGGGTGGATGTTTGGAAAGTTTGTGTTGATGAGATAGACTGATGAATGGACAGTTTGGGTTGATATAGAGTTGAATGGACGGATAGATATATCTGAATGTATGTATGGCTAGAATGATTGAACTGACTCCAAATATTTATTCTTCAACACCTTTCTTCTCAATCTGCTTCCCTTTCCGCTATCTTTATTTTAATGAGACCTCATTCATCGGTGGTCTAAGATACTTTTGGCAAACCGACTTTCGTGTTTCATGGAGGGACGTGATATCGTGATAGAATCGCGTCTCTCTGCTGCATGTGTATGTGTGGTGCCAGTCACTGAGTCAGTCAGTCAGGAGTAACGAGATGCGCATTCGCAGAAGGGATTTTTTTTGTTCCGTTGCTTTTCCAATACCGCTATTGAGCAAATGTACACAGTATGACAGCCATCAATTTTCATACCACGGTATACGGTGAAACCGGTATTTCCCTGCAACCCTACTTATAGGTTAATTAATTCAATTAGCTTTGCCACTCACTGCTCAGTGCTTCATGAAATTAGTTGTGTTCTGAAGTGAGAAAACATTCCTCTCATAGACTAATCATTCAATTAATTAACACTAAACATCTTAGTGTGTAGACTACGAGACTAACCTGTTTCTCTTTTTTTTTTTTTTCCCCTCTTAGCTTATAGTAAAAGTCTCATTAGACATTCTGTGAACTCCTTGTCAAACATTCCCAGGGACACTATTACCTCTAACTGCTTTTCTCCTGATGACTCCATTTACTGACAACCTTTACCATTTGCCCTTGATGCCTCGCGGAAATAAAACAGCAAGTCTTTCACCTTCTTGCTGAATTGTTACATCACTAGACTCCATAGTGAACATTTACTAAATGCCTTCCTAATGCACCACCTACGACCTCCTGTATGTGGCTGTCGCCATCATTGCCATCTCAGACACAATAAGCTTTTGAACAGATACACAATTCAACCCTCTGACAGGAACCTTGACCATCACGGCTGCATTACTCAGGAATGAATGTGAAAGCGAAGTGGCTGATGCTGCAGAAGTCTTTATCTTTACACCTGACTACAGAACTAAGCAGACTTGTTATGTTACGAAGCTCAAACTGAGTCTAATATGCTATTATCTGTGATGTCAGGTACAAAATAAAGAAGTCCCAGTTAAAAGCTTGGAATGAATGTTACAGAGACACGAACAGAAAGCAGATGAACTTGTTCCGTGTCTTCACTTTAAAGCCTCGGTCGGATTGTTCTGACTTTTTCTACAACCTGAACAGTTCCAGTTTTTTCAGCACTCACGGTGCGCATTTCGTGTGCAGATTTTAAACCAGATTTCAGAACTCATACTTCTAATAACTACTGTACAGACAGTTGACATGAAACACGAAAGACTTAGATCAATGTTTAACAAAGAAAATCAAAGCTGATTTGTTTTTAATCCTAAAGATCAAGTAAGGCTGCCTCGAGCGCAAACTATGATTTTCCCATAAGTACACAAAGCTTAGATCTCTTACTGTCGATAACTGCTCCATTTTTAAAAACTTTTCCTGTGTGGGATTGTGTGAAGAGGATCAGAGGATTTGATTCGCCTCCTGCACATGGTTGAGTCACAGGAACAACCTCCACAGTTTTTATGGTGAAAGCATTTGGAGGGATTATTCTAGGTTAACAGAGGATCAAAAGCAGAAGCCTGAATTAGGGGTGCCGACACTTGTGTAAGAGTAGTTCGACGATAAGCAATGCACACGGATCACACGAACATGGCGCTTAAAGCCACCACGCAGGCTTTTTCTTTAAATGTGTCGTTATTTTTTGTTTCGTCCCTAATTTTGCTGGCGCTCTTATGGTGGAATAAGAGACCTTTTCCCAAAAATCGAAATCCGAACGTCCGATGTGCGATAATTCTTTAAAGATACACCTGACACACCTGCGTGCAGTGTCGAAAAAAAACTCACCTCACCACAGCATGCACGCCCACGCACACTCGCATATACTGTACAGACTCAGCACAAGCACTTAAAAAAACTTCCCAGTTCTCTTTGACCTCAAAACGATGACACAACAGCCTAAGTGTGTATTAGAGCGAGTTTAGTCTGAGTATTGGTGGGTGTCAGTGCCTGGGACTCGCTGTGCTCTTATCAGCTGTATTTTACACATAATCTGACTACTCTACTTTCCACCGCATTGTAGAGTTGTAAACTCATATATACTTTTAAAACTAAGCGATGTAGAGTTAAAGTTTGAAATACAAGTAGCTCCCGACTTACAAACATTCCAGTTAGGAATTTCAGCAGATATGAATGGACCGCGCAGTGCTCCAGATACCAAAATGAACAATATTTTCAGTGTGTAAGTGAATATATATTGTATGTGTGTGTGTGAGTGGGGGGTGCGGGAGAAACGAGTCAGGCTCAGGTTTCAGTTAATCAGTCCAGGAACACGATGATAGAAAATGTCTGTCCTGTAAAGCTGTCCCGATGGTGAATAATCCTAATTTCGCGAAATCCTCAACGAGACAGAGTTCACAGTCCAACACAGTGGAAAACAGCGCTGAGACAAGATGCAATTATGTTTTTTTGATGGCAGGGTGAGACCAGGGGACAGAGATTTAGTCAAGTGGATTGGAATGCTTTACAGTACATTGGATATACTGTATATGTGTCTAAGACGTCTACTACTTTGTCGAACTTAAAAACAAATCCGAATTACGAAAGTGCTCCCGGAACGGAACTCGATCGTAAGTCGGGGACAACCTGTATGTGGGTTAAAATAAGCGATGAGTGCATGAGCCTTGCTGAAAGGAACGCGGTTAATATTGTACACAGATTTATATGGTAGAAGGTTTTTCTCCATGTAAATTCTGTCACTATATGCATGTCTCACATGGACACTGAATTTATTAATTGTTGACACTTTTTATGTGGGAAAATTTTCTGTCAGGTTAAAACTGTCAGGATATTTTATGGGCAAAGTCTAATTATCACCTTTTTTGTAAAAAAATAAACAAAGAAGAAAAAAAACCAGCCATGATTCATGATTGTCTGCGGCATAATGAAGGGGAAGAAAGTTTGATGATTAAAAGTCTATGACGAGGGGAAAATATGGAGAGAGATGAAGCGTGTTTGGATAAATAAATACATACAGGTGATCTGAATCCATATGCTATTAAATAAAACTATTAATCATTGTCTCACATTTTTCTGAGTTGTCTCTTACTTGTAAAATAACCATTTTTATGAGACAATGTTTGAATTGAAAAAAAAAAGTTATTATTTACTGTCAAGTTAATAAAGAGATAAATTATCCAACCTGAAAATTAGCGCTAGATTAACCCTGACAAATAATCTTTACACTAATCGAAAAACGATTAATCATTAGGTGCAATATAGGTTTTTTTCTAATAAATGAAAAATCTTCACAAAGGAAAGATTAACCAATTAAATGTTCGTGTTACCATTGAAGTGCTCTAAGAGGAATAAAATGTGTGTGTGTGTTTGAGAGAGAGAAAGAGAGAGAGAGAGAGAGAGTGTGTGTGTGTAACACTTGCTCACTCACCCAGGTTCCACTTAAGCCCTGATGTGCTGGTGAGACAGGAGCCGCCCACTGGGATCAAACCGCACCAGTCACCCTCTAAACCTGTATTCACATACAGCTGATGCTTCCTTCCCTGGGAGAGAAACACACACACACACACACACACACACACATACAGATTAACCAATGAGGCAAATCTCTACAGCTTTAGCTGCAATTTAACCAGCTATGGTTCTGTAGGTCCAGAGTCCAGCAAGGTTTAATGCTCAGACACACACCCGATCCAGCTCATCAGCTCATCTTTCGGTGGTATTCAAGATCTTCACAGCACTAATCCTATAGTCAAGCTATGCTAATATGAAGCTAAATTAAATTCCTCCTTCTCAATAATATAATAGTATAATATTTATTTATAATATTTATTCATAATATAATAGTATAATATAAGAAACACAGGATCACACTCTGTTCAAACAATAAACCGTATAAATCAGATATAGCAGGACCTCGGTTCATGAACGCCCCCGATTACAAACAGATCAGTTTCACAACCAAAATATTTGTCTAAGATTTGTCTCTTACAAATCTCTTCCTCAAAACACGACCCAGAAACCGCTGTCCCAAGTTGCCGCTATCGGCTGAACAAAGGCACTTTTTTGTGATAAAAAAAAAAGATAGATTTTTAGTGAGACCGGCTGCCACGTACTAACCGGTGGCCAAGAAACAAAAAAAGAGATAGAAAACCCGTGAAGGAGAATTACACAGTGGTATTATGGAATCTTCCTCAACTCAATTCATTCACGTCAGCGAGTCTCCCTAAGAAAGGTGTGAACAGTACATGTAAAAGTGTTCGTTCTGTACTGTACACTTTATATTTATATTTGGTGCTAAAATATATTTTAGTACAATTAAGGCTTTTTATACTTTGTTTTATATTTTGTGATCTTAACAAAATAAATTAAAAGTTAAATATAGTTCATAGTTAATTCTATTTAATGGATTAATTCTATTTACATGTATTCCTAAGGAAAAAAAACAAAATCCGTAAGCTGTAAGTGAAAGCCGGTCTAAAGGAAGGCCTATTTGAACAATAACAATGCAGTAATAAAAATTAAATTAATTTAATTAAATAAAAAAAATAGATGCGGGTTACGAACAAAACTTAGGGACAGATTATGTTCGTGAACAAAGGTTCCACTGTAATCCCAAATAATTATTCCACCACAGAAAACTGTCGAGAGATTTTTAAAATCTATTTATATATATATTTTTAAACTATGTGTCTGTCTACGACGTACGTGTGATTTAATCAGCGATGCGGTGTTGCTTGCCTGAACAACTCGTACTGTTTAACACAAATAAAGTGCTAGTGTTCTTAGAATAACGTTACAGTTCAACTGTGTGTGCGCTGATCCCAATTAGCACGAACGCGTGCAAACGTATGTGGGATCACACGCACACAAAGACCCTGAGAAACAGTCAGGATAGTTTATGGGTAAACTCTAATTACCACCTTTTGTCCAAACTTAAACTACAATCATGATTCGTCTGCGACATAACAAAGGAGAAGAAAGTTTGATGAGTAAAAAGTATGTGATGAAGGAGAAAAATTCATCAGAAGAAAGATGAAGCGTGCGTGGATAAAAAGGTCTTGTGATATTCTCATTAAAATTTTTATTGTTCAATAAAACAATAATAATTTTTTTCATGATTAATCCCGTATCTAGGGCGTGTCTCCTGTCAGCTTATTACCAGATGACCTTGTGTGACTTCTTCCACATACAGTCGACTCCCGCGAAGTCCCGGTTCAGAGTTCGCGGCCTCAGCCCTTCGCAGATTTTCCATTAGAACCTAACAGTTATTCATGGAAACCGCAAATATCCTCCGCATTTTTTTTACGGCAATATATAATGTTTCGTGCGTTTTAACGATAAATTATTAAGAACAGTGTAATTTATTATAAATATTATAGTAAATTCAGCTAAATTCCCACATAAAATATTACACTACTATGTATTGGGGATGTTTAGTGCTGGAATGTCGCTATCTCGGGCTCATTGAGAATGTAATTCAGTCTTTACATACCATCCAGTTTGGATAAATTCTGACAGCAGTTAGAAATCCTTCACGGATGAAAAGAGTGCTATTGCCAAACTACTGTTTGCCGTTCTCCTTTTTTTTTTTTTTTTGCAAGTAGGTTTTAAAGATTGAAGAAGTGATTACCTCTCGGAGCAGACAGGCCAGAGAGGAGCCCTGAATGACGACCACTGGCATCTCTGCCATCTTCTGAAAGTGAAAAAGCGTCTCCACTGCAGCCATGATCTGATCGAATCGCCCTCCTAAGCCTCCCAGTGTAACGATAGTGTCCACCTGCCAAAAAGAAGAAACGACAGGGCATTAACAGATGCTTTCTTGTCAATACAGCGCTCGTGTCCTGTAGCGCGTTAAGTGCTACAAAGCACTGTGTGTGTGTGTGCGATTGTGAGATGAGCAGAGGGAAATGATCAACTTGGCAGAAGCGCTGTGATTATTTCATCTGAACCGACCCTCGTGACTGATGCTCTTGTGTCCCAATCTCTCTAAAAGCTTACCCCCGGAGCGAACTGTTACGAGACCCTGACCCATAAATTGTACGCATTTCAGTGGAGGGGTAATTACATTGACATTTAGGAAAATGACCCCAAATCTGAATTACAAATTGTGATGTGAGGCCTCCGGGCCTCGCTGCGACCGATTTTCTGACTGACCTTCTCCAATGACTGGGAGAATTTCAACCTGAGCCTGAAAACTCAAAAGGCTTTCAAGTATAGGACACACCTTCTAATTCAGTGCTTTGAGATTTATTTTCTACATTTTTCAACGATACAGGAGATTTTAAAACTATGAAATAATAAATATGGAATTATGTAATTAGGAACAACAACAACATTCAGTTGTTATTTTAAGACACAAAGGTCAGCTGTTCTAGATCAGTTATTACAAAAACATTATTGTCAAGTGCATTTGCAAAACTTATCAAGCACCATGAAGAAACTGGCTCTCATGAAGACCAGTGAAAGACCAATGAACAGTGTAGAAAGAAATAAAAATCAGAAAAAACATAGAATTAAATGGTGTGTCTAAACTTTTGACTGGTACTAGGTGTTTAGAATAATTTATAATCACACACTCCAGTGTCACCCAAATGAGGATGGGTTTCCTTTTGGAGTCTGGTTCCTCTCAACGTTTCTTTCCTCATACCATCTACACCTCATTACCTCCTTGCCACAGTCGCCTCAGGCTTGCTCACTAGGGATGATTTTGTCTGACTTATGTTTTTTGTTTCTTATGTTCTACATTCTAAGCTATGTTCTGTCCTTCACTCACTTGTAGACCCACGGTTACATAAGTATCCTGTACTTCATTTCTCCTTTAAAACCACACATCTTGCCAAACTTAATTTAATTCAATTTTATTTGTATATTGTCGCAAAGCAACAAAAGAATTATTTAAGTTTGTATGAAATTTGAATGTGTATGAAACTTACATACACCGTATATATCACTGCATATCGTACTGTGTATGATTTAAATTGGATTTGAATTTGAAGTGTTAAGACTTGATCCAGTACTTGATCCTGTTGCATCACCTTGATGCATCAAACTTGTCATGTCTGTGTGATAGTGATGAATACATTTCCGTTGTGCCAATCTGAATGTTTCTTTTACGCAGCGGGGTTAACCTGACTCTAGACAGTGAGTCCATTTAATGGGTCCTTCCCAAAGCAGCTTCCCTTGTCAGCTACCTGCCCAAGTGCTGGTCACTTCGGTGTAAGCCTTAAGAGCTCTAGTTTGACACAGAGCTGGCCTGGACACATTCGTTCTCTCAACAAGTTTGGCATGAAGACTGGGTTTGGGCAGAATGTGATATACAGGTAGTCCCCGATTTACAAACATTCGAGTTACGAATTTCTGCAGATACGAACGGCCGGATCTACGAAATAAATAAATGTAGAACAAATCGCGGAAGTAGCTCATGTGTATTGTACAAAAAATAGACACTGCAGTGCACCAGATACCAATTATATACAATATTTTCAGCGTGTAAGTGAATGTATAAAATGTCCAAAGTCCATGTGAGAGCGTGTGCGGGAGAAATTAGTTGCCCTCGCCGATTTCAATGAATCCGTCCACAAGCACGATGATAGAAAATGTCTGGCTCTAACGTAAATAATCCTAATTTCGTAAAATCAAGACAAAGTTCACAGTCCAATACAGCTCTGAGAAAAAAAGGGCACCTGTTCAAGCGTATAGTAAACACCATGTGGTGTTGTCCAAAAGCGCAAAAGTATAACGCTGAAACAAAAAACAAAAACTGTTTTTTTTATTCTGTACATTGTATATTTGTGTCTCACTTTGTCAGAATTACGAACAAATGTGACTTACGAACGTGCTCCCGGAACAGAACTCGTTCGTAAATCGTGGACTACCTGTATTTAATCTCTGGTCCTCAAGTAGTGCCTGGAATTTGCTGACTTGTCTGGTTGTAAGGCAGGCCCGTCCAAGGAAGTCCTTCGCACCAAAGGTAGATTTAAATAAAGATTGGAGACGTTGTGCATAATTAAGAACGAGTTTATACGCTCCCAGTGGCAAATGGTCAATCTTGCCATTGCACAAAACAAAACTCATAGTACAAAAACAAAATGGAAAAACATTTTCACCTACACTCTCTTGAAATTACTAACTCACTTACAAAAGCATTCTCTATTATGCCTAGCCTATTTCTCCATACAGATCCCTGTAAATCCGATGTTACTGTAGGAACCCTTTTCCTAAAAAGCATTCCAAGAAACACCACCCAGGAGGAACACAGAATCTGTAATATTAAACCACAAATGAAAATCTATATTTGTTTAGGGCCTCACTCTCTTACGCAGCACACAAAAAATATTGTAAGACTAGTAGAAGAAAAAAGAAGAAAAAAAAAAACAGGGAAAGTTACGCAAGTGTACTATGTCTGCATATGCATGTGTGTGTGTGTGTTTGAGGTCTGATGCACCGGGTGAAAAAACACGAGAGTGAAAGTGTGATGGTGAGCAGGTCGACGTCTTTTAGGCGAGCTGTCAAAGACCAGAGCTTTGCACACACACTCACACACAGCACAGACGCCTGCACCTTGACAGCGTGAGTAGGATACGAGTTCACACTAATGTTAATCTGACAGCTCAGGCACACCAAGGTATGAGGGAAAGCAGTGGTGCAAACACACTCTTTATCTCCTCATGTATGAAAATTTCGTCACGCTTATTTCACGTCGCTGAAATACTTCGTGTTCAGGCTCTCTGATGTTCTGTGAGATGGAAGGCTGAGGATATTAGAAAGTGGAATATTAGATAGCATATGCGCTGACTCGTGCATGCAGTGGGGAGGATGACGACAAACGTGCTCCTGCGTCCTGATGGGATTTTAAAGTGTGTGTGTAGAGAGCTGAGGATGAAGACGCGCGGTTAGATGAGAGTGAGTCGTACCTGCAGTTGTCGCTTTTTGATCTCCTCCAGCATTAGGACCAAGCACTTGGTGAAGTCTGTCAGGTCCTGATTAGCGGTTTCAATCAGCCTGCATTTCTGAGATTCAAGGAAAAGAGAGGGAGAGAGAGAGAGAGAGAGGATGGAAAAAAAATCTAAACTGACTTCTTAAAGAAACCTGAACATCCCTGATAAAAGTAATGAAAATGTGCAACAAATCATTAATAGAATTTAATTAACTTAAAATGAGCTTAGAAAGGCTCCATCTGTTTGGTGCTGTTTACAAAGTAGAAATCCTGATCCGTGTGGTTTTATGCTCTGAGTATGAGTGACATTTCTTGTTTCAAGCTCTTCTACATGTCAGAAAGGACTGCAGGGGACATCCAGTCTCGCCATTCTCCGTTCTGCCTGAATAGATGCACCTCCGCGCACCGATCCAGGTGACTGCCTGATCACGGCGGGGATTACAAACCCGTGCTTCTGACATTCAGGAGAGACATTCAGCCTTTGCCGCCCTATTATTATTCTTCCAAACGTTTTAAGCTAAGGTGCCATGTTTGCCTGGAACTGATGCATCATGTAAAATTCCTACGATCAAGTTGTCAGAGAGTGTGGGGTTCGGCAGCGTCAGTCTAAATTCCTAAATCAATGCAGTGGGACCAGAACGGGATAAAAATAAACATTTCGTTTTGTACATTTATATAACCAATGCATCAGAGAAAATAACAAAAAAAACCATGCAATTATAAAATGAATATGTCACAATGCTTAAAAAAAATTAAGAGGGCATGAGAATATAAATACCTTTTCAGAGTAGAAAGTCTTGACCTCAGGGGTAATTGAATCAAAATCTCCACTTATATAATCTGGTAGAAAACTTAATGCAGAGAGAGAGAGAGAGAGAGAGAGAGAGAGAGAGAGATAAGGAAGATTTAGAGAATACTTTTTTTAAAAACATCAAATTTAGAAATTTAAACTTTCATGCTTCATATTCCAAATATCTATATTAGTGTATATTATATGTCCGATATGTCAGATACAAGCACTTTTATAACAAAATCAAATCAGGAATAAGTCACATGGCATTCAACCCAGTACGATGGGTTTTTGATCTGAAATGCATCTTATCAGCATATAGAGAATACTTTGTTTTGTGTTTTACCCAGCCTAAAGTCCAACATGTCCTAATAACAGATTTGTTTTAAATAAATGAACTCTATTTCATCATGTTAATCGAATTTTTTCCCTCCTGGTAAATCGAATGGTTTCCCAGTGCCTGATACTGATACAGAATGGTATTGTCTCTGTGTGTCACCCTTGAGAATCCATAAATAAGACTCCGGCCCAGAAAAGTCAGCGGGCGAGTTAAAGTGGAGTCAATAGAGACCTTTCTTCATGACATCTCCTCTACAGATGAAACGTTTTGGAACCCGGGCACGCCTTCCTACCATTCAAATTAAAGTGTCACTTAAAGTGATAAGAGTAATGGAAAAGCTCGGCCCGCTGTAAATAAGCTCAATTTTGACTGGCGCAGCCCAAATTACAATTACTGAAGGCAGCCAGTGCAAGAGTTTGGGACAGAAATCAGCTCGAGACCAAAACACCTGTCCTGTCTCATGCAGTTAGTTACAGGAAAAAGAGGGAAAATTAGAGACTTCAACTTCAGCTCGTTGTTGTTCTTTTTTCACACAGAATGAACAAGCTGAAGGACACTGAATCTCCGTAAAACTGCTTTCAAGCTACACTTAAACTGTGATAAAAACTAACAACCAAAACGCTAATTACATCTTATTCAGGAGACAAACACAAATTTAACTTAGAATGAATAAGAGGAACGACAGGCCTACACTCAAGACAAAGGTGGGCAAATTAGCAAGCAGTTCTGTCTGCGCGATATGACCTCAATTCCATATCATGATTAATTGAAGATTTTAGCTTGATTATGATTAATGAATAAATATTTAGTGGGTTTGTTTACGTGTTTGTTTTTGCCCTCATAGTTCACTGACAAGGTTTGTGTGCTTAACCATTATATATAGAATATTTTAGTTTTTTGTAATGAAGGAGTTCTCCTTCATAATGCTTTCATGTAGCAGACTGGATGGGGCAGAGTCATGTGACTAGGATGTTTTTAAGGGGAAATACATAAAGGCACAAAGTAGGAAAAGAATGAACAGAATAAAAAAAAAATAACAGAAAAAAATGACATGGGCAAAATTATGTCAATTAGATGTTTTGAATGTTGGTTTTAATTCATTTTTGATTATCTGCCCATGTACACGAAAAGCTTGGGACAATAGTTTTTTTGGGGTTTTTTTGGCAGCCATGTGACTATCATGATGTGTCACATCCATCCGGAGGGCAGTTATAGACGAGAAACAGAATGGACGAGATGGGGGAATTTCCTTATTGTGCTAGTTTAGACATTATTACCAGAGAACAGTGTACACAGAAAATGACCAAATATGTTTGATGTGATTCTTATTTTATGAAAAGGAACAATTTTACAACAGAATTGAAAGATTCTACGGTATCGTAGAATAGGCTAGAAAAGTACCAGATATCGAGGCTGTAGATACAATTAGTCTTGCTTATTCTTGCCCTTCTCCTTAAACTGACTTTGCTCCAGGGGCCACGGTACTAGGGCTGACCTTGTGCTCTGACCGCAGCATCAAGGTGGGATACACAAAAGAAAAGAATTTCGTTGTACTTTGGAAAAAAATACAGGCTCCCTCAACTTCATTTTGCAGAAGGACAAACTAACTCCTGAAAGCAAATTACATCTGAGCACGAGTCACATTCAGTTATGAATAAGCTCCTAATCTGGACACCTGGCTCAAAGTATGTGAATCATTACATTAGATCAAGACCACTTTGTTTCCTTCAAAAGGTTGAACAGAAGCTCCTTCAATCAGCATGAACACGGAAGCAATACACAACAAAAGCAGGTCACATTTTTTATATTTTAGTGTTCATTGTGCGGTCTTTCACTTCCAGCTCCCCGGGTCAGTTAATCAACCTAAGACGAGCTCGAACCTTTGTACTTACAGACCGAACCCGGAGATGTTAGAGATACAAAAGCGGATTCTTTTATCAGTCCCGTTGTGTTATCAGCCTTCACGAATACAGTCTTCACAGCTCTGGCTAAATGCATTCATCTAAAGCTAATCAAACTGCGAAAGGTCACTGAGTTCATTTCGTTCACAGATACTAACAAGGCCCGGTTCAGTCCACGACCCTGCATTGTTAAAGGACAGAGTGTCTGACGTGCGTAATTCTCACTTTATCTGAATCACGAATAAATACGATCTGAGGCCATTAAGATTCTGGATTGAAATCCTCATTAAACACGCACAACTCCGCTCTCAGTATGGCCTCGATCATGAAACACGTGAGGTCACCAGAGGTCACAGAGAAATTCCTTTATAACCTTCTGATGAACAAAACAAATCAACAAGAGCGGTCTGATTTACAAGTACAATCAGCCCTGCTCTGAGCGTTCAAGAGCCCGTGCCTGATCTCGCTCGTCTTTGATTACGCTTTCCTTGAAAAAGGGCAATTTAGCCAGGAGTCATTTTTTTTTAAAGAACCTCTTCTTCTTTCAAGCATCATATCTCAACTCATGGGAGATTTTGTTTATTCTTCAGGCAGATACAATCACATCAAACTCCACAGAGTTCCCCTTGACAGCCATGACTGCATACATTAAATTTGAAAAAAAGAGACGACGGTGCGGTTATGACAGCTCCCGGGAACTTCTACTGATGACAGGGGCATCGCTGAATTGACAGGTACAAGTGATTTTGATGAATGGTGAAGGACCACACACTGAAAACCTTTACTTTCTTTTTTAAACATCTTTTTAAACATCTTTATTAACAAACTGCATGCTGCACAGAATGCTGAACCGTTTAACAGATTGTTCGGCCCCTCGTGTAGGGAGCTCATGCTGTTTAAGCTCTAATAAATATTCTCTTATGTTCTCTAATTCGAAACGCTTTTTTTAAGCATTAAATACGTTAGGTAGCACGACCGCTCAATCTTGTGCCGATTTGGCTGCATTTTGTACCAATTTACATTTTTTTTCAATCAAAAGTTTAAATGTCGATCTGCAAAATTAACTCTATAAGAAATAAAACATGTTGGTGCAATAATCAGTGAGGTGGGTAGTGTGATGTGGGTGGGGCTCCAATAATGACACATCTATACAAGGGTTTTATTCCACTTATGTCACAGCTTAACATTATTTTAAAAGAATGATGCAAACTACTAGAGCAACTAAAGCTGTCCCGATGGTGAAAATGGCTTAATTTTGCAAAATCCTCAACAATAACGAGTTCACGGTCCATTACAGTGGACAAAATGGCAGCCGGGATTTCCCTTGCGATTTACAGGCGCAGAGACAATGTTTCACTTTGAGATTCATTTCCTTATGCACGTTTGCGGTTTTTGGCCACATGATGGCAGTGTGGGGAAAGGAGACAAATTTAGTCAAATGCATTGGTATGCTTAACATTGTAAATTAATTTCAAAGGCATAGAAGACTCACTTTGTCAGACTTAAGAACAATTTTGGATTTACGAACATGCTCCTTGAATGGAACTCCTAAGTTTGTAAGTAGGGGACAACCCATGCAGTACCTACGTATCGTGATGATATCGGAAGATTCCCATTCCTAATGCATACCGTGTCATACATTTGGTCTGTTTATTAGATGTGGAACACACCCTCACTTCCTGGGTGTGATGTTTGAATCTTGCCTCCGTTTTGCATGCGTGAAGTTTATATGTTTCTCCCAGTGCTTGGTGCGGTTCCTCTGACAATCCGAAGATATGCGGTGTATGCTGACTGGTAGTATGCTGTTGTAGTGTGTGAGTGATTGATAGGCACCCCATCCAGGGTGTCCCTAGGTCTCTATGTTAAGGTACAATGACTGGATGGATGGACGTGGTGAAAAATCCTCAGAAACAATGTAGTTGCTGTTTTCTTGAAGTTAACAAGACAAAAAAATTTATGTCATGTTACAGAGAAACAGTGAACCGTGAACCGTCATCATTCCTGAAGGCTTTCTTTTGTCAAAAAAACTTTCTTTTTGACTGCTATAAAGCTCTGACATTGAAAAATTCTCCCAAAAATGGTAAATAAGCATGACCTCACAGAAAATTTAACAATAATGAAACCATTTTAATAAAGCATTTGGCATGTGAAACAGTTGTTGCTATAGTGATGATAATATAATAGGACGAGAGCATTAGTATAAACCCATGATTTGTTTTCTAAGCCGACACTACTGTCAGTCTTTGAAAGTGATTCATCACTCTTTAGTCGGGACGGAGAACTTAACAGTGCTGTAATATTATAATACTAAACAAAATTCACTAATGCCTGATTTATTGCTCAAACTTTTTAATATGGACCTTATATCTGATCGAACAAAGGGACAAATAAAAGAGAAAAGTTAAACTAAAGAATTTTTGTGAAGCAGCTGACCTTACCTTTCTCTCTGGCCTTCTGTCAGCTGGTAAACATGGTTGGCCCCGCCGTCTGCGCATGCTCGGATTACGGCTGGAATGATATAACACACTTAATATAACATGATATAACACACGCACTTAACCTTCAGTACAGCAGATTTTTTTTTTTACCCTTTTTCTTCTTTAAATCTGAACCAACAGTGGAAACTCTGTTGGTCCCAGGAAAACTAAATATCAGCAAATATCAGTTCTGACACCCAACTAATCTTACAACATCACATCTTTAGAAGGATTAAAGATGGAGCTCTGAGGAGGTATTCATAAGGAGTGTTATCATAATGACCCATTTCCACCACATAGATCATCGCTGATTGAATTTACTATTACAGATCATTACATTTAATTTCAACATTTAATCTCCCCCAGAGACATCAGCCAATAATGTCCATTTGTGAGCTCATGCATGCAGAAGAGGGCAGATAGCAACCCCTCTGAACATTTCATGCACCCTGTGATAGAAATAAATCCAGAGGTTAGAATCACATGTGCCTCGCCCTCTCCAGTTGGTAAATGCTGCATGACAGAGGAGAGTTATGTAGTGACTGGGAATTGGCAACATTTACACTTACATCATCTGGCAGACACCCTTATCACATTTTTGTCTCATTATACATCTGAGCAATTGAAGGTTAAGGGCCTTGCTCAAGGGCCCGACAGGGACAACTTGGTGGTCAAGGGGTTTGAACCTGGGCCCTTCCAAACCAGAGTCCAATATCCTAAACATTGAGCTACACCAACCACAAGAGTAAAATGTGTTTGAAAAAGCACAACATTTCAAAGAAGGATGAAAAAGTCTACAACTTGATTATCTTTAAATTCTTCACGACTGGAAAGCTCATTGCAGCACAGACAAAATTTATAAACCAACGGTGGGCAACTGAGCAGCCCGTGACACACAGATTTTCTGTCCAGACTAGTATCTTTTTTTCCACCAGAGAAAGAAAACCCTACTCGAAACTCACGTTTTGCCTTATATGTTTAAACGTAATGATATTCGATGCTCTAACTACAGCTTGTGCTTACGAATCCCACCTCTTGCTGCACTACACACATCTAAGATTAAGGTTTATTTATTTATCATGTGTACTATACCTTACAGCACAATTAAATAATTATTTTTTTATTTTTTTTGCATATCGCAGGTAGGACACTTAGGTCAGAATGCAGACAGACAGGATACAGCGATACTCCTTGAGCAGATAGGGTTAAAGCCTTTGCTCAAAGGCTCAACAGTGGCAGCTTGATAGTCCTGGGGATTGAACCCCCGACCTTCTGATCAGTAACCTAGATCCTTGACCAGAGCTTAAAAGAAAGATTGAGCGATGTTAAGTTGAAATCACTCTGCTTATTCCACCACTGCCCTGTTAACAGAGTGATTTCAACTTAACATCGCTCAATCTGTCTTTTAAGCTCCAGTCAAGAATCTAGGTTACTGCTCCACTATACAGGAATGTGTTTTTCATGAGTGGTCACACCAGAGTTACTTCACTGTAACCACACTCACATACACACACACTGTCAGTTATAATGAAACCACACCTTTTTCTCTTTAAATCATCCATGAAAGGCAAAAAGTCAAAGAGCAAACCAAAGGAATGATCAAGGCTAGTTGTTTATTAAATTCTGATAAGAATTTGTGTGAGGGTTGAAGTCAGGGGGGGATTTTATGGCAAATTCAGTCCATTCTCACGGAAAAAAACATGCATCTGTATATGGCACAAATAAAATAATACATTTTATATTGACAACAAATTGACTCTGAAATATTAATACACCTTGTATTGTAAGAAAAGTAGGTGAAGATTCTTTCCTATTATTTACATCTTCAGGTTTTTCAGCATCATAAATGTTGCAACATAATTAATATTGACAGATTGTTTGGCAGTAGATTGTACTGTAAATGATTAGGCAAAGTAAAAATGTGTCCTCACTGCTTCTAATAGTAACTGACACGCACATGAAATGCCTGAGCATGTCACATTGTTGTGCTTTTCAATTGTTCTAGACGCAAGTTTGTCATAAAACCCATAACTCTGCTGCAAATTGTTGCAAATTGCGTATCAGCCATGGATCACCCCAGACACACGCCGGTAAGCCAGGATCTTATGGTACGACCACTCAAGGCTCATTCGTAGCGATATGTAGCAAAAGATCCAAAGCAAATAAAAGAGAAAAAGAAAAAAAAGCCAAAACTGGAAAAAAAGCCTAGTTTTTCCAAGGTGTCTCCCATGATGCCACAACAAGGGGCTGAAAATCAAAATGCTCATGCTCTCAATCAAGCACCTACACTCATAATAGGTTCTTTTTTACTCTACTTTAGTTACTTTTCTTAATAAATTAATTAAGCTGTTACGTATTTTTGCAAATACTTTCTAGAAAACTTTCTTTGTTGAGTCATAAGCAAGGCCTCGGGCTCGGCATGCGCTGTACTTCACCTGTCTTTATGTAAAGTGCTTATTCCCACCAGACTAGCACTGAGAGGAGAAACTGCACTCAGCGTGAGTCACACAGAACGACTCGGCTTTGATCGTTCGCTCACTGGGAGCAGTCTGATGTGGTGGTGAATCCTCGCAGGGCTTAATTTCCAGGTTTTTGGAGAGAGAGAAAGAGAGAAAGTGAGAGAGAAAGAGAGGTGGAGCGCCTTGCTGGTCTCTTCAAGACAGCCAGCTGGAGAACTGCATTCTGGTCCCAGAGTCACACCCCAATCACACCTGCCTTCACTTCCACAAGAGAGTACTTGTTAAAATGTAACTTTTTTAGAGGTGCAAGTTTCATAAAGAAAAGTTCATTCTAAAACTTTTTAGGTAATGTTAATACGAAGCAGCAAGAACAGAGTAAAACCATTGACGGGAAATCTGAAAAACCTTGAAGTTACCTTAAATACTGGCCAATAAATCCCAAAATGTTTTATTCTTCTTACACCACAAAAATTTACCGAAACTAATATTTCTTTATTTATTAAAGAACAACTCGAGAGGGTCCGAAAAACCTATCCCAGAGAACTCAAGACAAGATAGGGATGAGATCCCAACGAACACTGCAGACTCCTTCCAAAAATACCTGACGTAAATTCTACTGTAGAAATTAAGGATATTGGACCAAGTGCATTAATACATACCACCTGGTTAAAAAAATGGTGATGCTGTAACCTCTCGCAGCCGGAGGTCTAGAGAGAGCTGATTGGCCGAGCTCTCTCAGAGGGGAGGGATGAGACGTACTTTGTGCTCCCACATTAATTACAGCTCTACAGCCAATCAGGGTCCTCTGTGAGCTCACACAAGCGTAAGGAGCGAATAGCACTGTCCTCCGAGTGTGTTACACCGTCCCCAAAGGTGCGTGAGCGAGCAGTACGAAAAGATGCGGTCGGCTGGCGTCACATGGTTCGGAGGAAACACGTGATAGTCTGCAGCCCTCCAGACTGAGTGGTAGTAGTTGCCTTAATGTAGTAGTAGTAGCCCTAATGACAGGGGGGAATTGGACTCAACTAAATTAGAGAGAAAATCTGGGATGGAGATCACTTAATCACTTGGTGAAGTTGCATGGTAAAAAAAATCAACATTAAAACTTAAAAATTATAGCTATGTTTAATAGTGAAATTAAGACCATTTCTTTACGCACACAACGCAATGATAACTCACAGAATTGGGACTAAACAGCTGTATGTCGTCCATAATAAAAGGGCCTAGGTTCGAATCCCACCATCACCAAGTTGCCCCAGTTGGGTGCTTGAGCGAGGCTCTTAACCTTCAACTGCTCAGATGTATAATGAGATAAAAATGAAAGTCGCTCTGGATAAGGGCGTCTGTCAAATGCTGTAAATGAATGTACTGAATAAGCAGATGATCACATCTATGGAGCTTTTCTTCTCTGATGGCATGGGCATACTGTATTTCAGGACTCAAATTGTAGATCTGGGAGCCTGAGAAATCATTTTAACATATGAACCGGCCACCACATTGTGCCAACCTCTTTCCTTAAATGTTAAATAAACATCTCCCAGGATAATTTTTTAAAATCTTTGTTAAATAGCAAGATTATTATTACACTTTGCTTATTATAAACATTAACAAAGTGCTTTCTAGGACATGTGAATTGGAATAAAAAGCTTTGGTTTCAAAGCTTCTAGAGAATGAACAAACACCTTCTGACCAATCAGATTCAAAAATGAAAAACAGCACTATATTAATACATTTAATAAATTACAGACATACAGTGGGCATCTCTGTGGACAAATAAACAATGACAGGGTGGTAAACTGCCCAGAGTGGGGTAGCTGATGGCTTATGGATAAGATCGAGCGTCTTTATTGTGGATGTTGCACCTCTGAGTCCCTGATCAGGACTGAATGACCTTTCAGAGAATTAAACACTGCTGCCTTTGCCATTTACCAAAAGTGCTAAGAAGCCAAACAAGGAGCAAATCAAATGCAAGAATCTAATTATCACAAAATCAATACCTTTTTTCCAGAGCACATGGAAGAAGCGACGGTCCAGAGGCTGATTCAGGATGACCAGGCAGATCCTCTGGGTTCCTGTTGGAACAGAAAATAACGTGAAATTGCATTTCAGGGTACAGGATCAATCCGTCAAGGCTATGTTCCTATATATGTGTATTACATTATATGTATTGTGCCATTAACGTTATGAGTGACAAAGGTTATAAATTTGAAAGACTCCAAATATGTTGTATATATGTTTAATTTTATACGGCATTCACAAAAATAAGTTGGGATTGCAGAACAATTGATAAGCAGTAGATGATAAGTGATCTCCGTTACTTCAACCAAGGCATGCTTGTCGGTGGCACATGAGATAGTTTGAGTATATTTGATTACTGATCTTCTGGGATTTTCACACACAACACATCTAATCTCTACCTAAAACAATCTCTAATGTTTACACAGAACGCTGTGGGAAAAAAATCAAACATTCAATGAATAGCCAGAGTGGGTGAAAATGGTTTTCTGATGATGAGATATGGGAATTGGATGACCAGGCTACTGTAGCTCGAGCTGACAGGCCATGTACGGTAATAGCTGCTCCTTACAACCGTGATCAGCAGAAAAGCATCTCAGGAAGCACGACATCTTAAATCGAAAGGTGGATGGATTACAGCTGGAAAAAAAAAAAAAAAAAAAGTACATGGCAAAATTGTCAAATGCTTGCCAAGTTTTTAAATCCTATAATGCAAAATTGACTGTGCTTGCCAAGATTTTAAATATTAGACCTGGACATATGAGATTAATTATCTTGTTTTAAAAATTATTTTTTAGCTTATTTATTGATGGATTACATGGATGATATTATATTATATTAAATTATTATTATATTCTTATTACATGGATTATATTATATATTATATTATATTACATAAATATATGAATGGATTAAAGCAGGAGGTATATTAGAGGTATTAAAAAATTAAATAAATAAAAAAACACTCTAAATGATCCAGTACTTGCCAAGATTTTAAATCTCAGACCTGGATAAATTATCTTGTTTTAAAAGTAATTTTTCCAGCTTCTTACCTTATTTATAGACTGAACAAAAGTAATTTAAGATTTCTTGTCAAATGTTTGGCAGATCATTTCACAAGGTTTAAGATAACAAGATAATTAATGCCATATTTCCAGGTCTCAGATTTTAAATCTTGGCAAACACAGAACAATTTGCTATCTGTCCAGTTTGGTTGGGTGAGGAGCCTGTGCTCTCTGTAGCCTCAAATTCATTTTCTTGAACGTATATTGTTTTTCTTTCTTTTTTTACACTAAAAGGCAAATCTCTGAAATAAACATGACACGCAATACAACTAACCTATTCCGATCACTTTCCTTTAAATAAATCCCCATGATAATGATCTGGATTAGTTTTCAGTCTCATGAATATGAAATATTAAACTGATTGAGTGTTCAGCTAATCACGAGACTATGAAGGATCAAAAGCTGCTCCGAGGATCAACATTTCATCAACAGTTTGTCCCGACTGACCCGGCCTGGTCAGGTACTGTTATGTTGCAGCTTCTGATCCAGACCTTGGGTTAATTTGTATATGAGGTTTCAGATGTTCTCCGCGGGTCTGTGTGGGTTTTCTCAGCGTTCCCCAGTTCCTACGATCCAAAGACGAGCATGGAGGTGTGAAGGTGTGACTGTGACTGAACCAGCAGCTCATCTGTAGTGCGTTTGTGTTAGAATACGCTCCTGAACCAGGAGAAAACACTTACTGAAGAGGAATGCATGAGTAATCTACACTGCAGATTATTATTGCAATAACCATGTTACACTCAAGTGTTCTTTGGCTTTTAAAAAGAAATATTTACCTGCTTGTATGTAGAACGTTGCAATGAAACACCAACTGTGTTCCATTTTATACACTTGAGGAAACTACATTCTGTTTTATATGCAGTGATTGCAGTTGATCATTTATTTCAGAATGTACGAAGACTTTCATATATATTCAGTAATTTAACTATGAATTTTTCTATAATAGAACACCTTGTATATGTTTTATTCTTGTTATTAGACAGCAAATTCACAACAAAAAGACTTTCTAACGTCCCAATATAAAACATCATAAAGATGTAAATCACCAGGGACCAGATGATACAACATTATTACAACATCTAGGTGCTGATTCGAATCAAGTATTGCGATTCTGTTAGTATTATGATTTTATAAATATCCTATTCAATGTCTTTTTTTTCCAACTTAGAAACAACTTTGCAAACTTAGCCATGGATTTGCGCCTTTCACACAGGATGCTGTGCTGCCTGTAAATGTGTGAATAGTTTAGAGTGCGCTACCTGTAGGATTTACTACCTCAAATGCAAGCATATATAAATTAAAAATTTATAATAAAAATTTTATTTTGGAGGCGATATACTGTATGAATTGCTACAGAAAAGAATTGTGATATGTAACTGAATCGATTTTCCCTCCCATACCCTATAACATCATGATTTTTGCAAATTGTTTACAATCCAAATGGCAAATTAGCCAAAATGGCTAATGTCATTTACATTAGAAAAATTACATTACATTTTTTTTTACATCAAGCAATCAGTATCAGTACTGATATTGATTGAATATTTCTGAAAGATACCCAGCCCTACTTATGACACTGAACAAAATCATAAGTATTACAGAAGCATAACTGTTTTAATAAATATACAGAGGGGCCCAAAACAGTTTAACAGTTGTTATCTATGCCCTTTTATAAACTTCAAACTAAAATATAGTTGCAAGCAACGATGAGAGGGCCCAAGCACCCTGCGCCATCGCCACCCCAGGTACACCATACAACCTGTGTGTTATTTGAGAGTGTTAAGACCCACAAAAAGCCATGGCCGCCTGGGTGCACTGCACAACTTGCACACGTCACACACTATATAGGGCTGATTAAGCCCTAAATATTTGTTGAGTGCGTTGGTGTGTGTGTGACATGTGAGGGTTAGTGTGTGTGAGAGAGAGACATAGGTGTGTGTGTGTGTGTGTTAACATTTGCGATGTGTGTGTTAATATGTGTGATGCGTGCGTGTGAACATTTGTGTGTGTGTGTGTACGTGCGTGCGTGTATGTGTGTGATATACGAGTGTGTGCGTGTATGAGTGTGTGTGTGCATGCGTGCGTGTATGAGTGTGTACGTGCATGCTTGTGTGTATGAGTGTGTACGTGCGTGCGCGTATGTCTGTGTAAGTGTGAGAGTGTTAACATTTGTAATGTGTATGTATGTGTGTATGTGTGTGGTATGAGTGCGTTTGTGCGTGTTTGTGTGCGTGAGTGTTAACATTTGTGATGTGTACGTGTGTAGAATAGGCCGCAGATGCTGGAAAAAAAGAATCACACTATGATGTTATTTTATGTAATGTCACTGAACGTCATTTTGCATCCTCAATGTGTTTAGATCACATCGGCTCAGTTTGTTGGCAATCGTATAAATTCCCTAGGAAATTATTATCAATTATCCATTGGGTGCATCTTCTTGGAAAGTTGTTTAGCTCAGTGAGCTCTAAATGTGTACGGAGTTTCGTGTGCCTACATGCAAGTGTGTACACAGCAAAATCTCATGTGAGGGCCCCAGGCCATGTGACTCTCAGGCATCCTAATGGCAGCAGATTCCAACCTTTCTGTCACTTTTCATGAGTTTTTGAGCTAGATAATAATGAGATGAATGAATGATGAATGAAATGTCTCTGATGAGCAAGCCAAGGGTGACGGTAGCAAGGAAAAACTCCCTGAAATGGCAATAGGAAGAAACCTTGAGAGGAACCAGACTCAATCAGGAAAACAAAAGAGTCCTGCGCACCCTATAGTGCTTGGGCCCTAATTATGGCAACAATGTGTAGTATTATGTGTAATGTTTCCTCTAAAGATGTCAGTAGTCACACCATCGCTGATGCTATCATGTGACCGTCAGAAGACAGGCATATGTTTTTCATGTTGAATGGTGTATACATTTTTTGAGGTCCCTCTGTATAATGGGGGACAGGCTTGTGCACTATAGAGTGACGTATCTTTTTTTTTTCAGCATAACCTTAGCAGTATGATAAACGTAATTTTATTTCATTTTAACCAACTATGCAAATATGACTGAGCAAAAAATTAAGAAATGGATCACTTATGCAAAGAAATAGCACACATACACATGATCACATGTTGTTTTCGGTTGTTTCTATGACAAAAATATCATAATAATATGCTCATTTTGAAAGTTCTACATTTTTGTGACGTCATTCCCATATTATGAGTTTATACTTGGGTAGCCCACCGAATGTACTCTATGTATGGGAAACTGTTCTTATTGTGATTCTTTAATGTAAAGCAATATAAGCTAAATAGATCTCTTTTAAAAAGAATAATAATAGTAATAGTAATAATAATATTAAACAAGTAATGGTAAGGAGACATTCATGCAGAATTTACAGAAGTCGTCCCCTTACAATTCTGATTATAAGTTGTGGAATAAAGATGCATTTGGCATTTATTTTACTGTTGATTATTTTTTCCATAACAGTGCTCCACAAGTGTCTTATTTCCTATATAACATGAGGAAAGCTAGAGCTAACACATCCTTCTACTAAAGATGGTGAAAAAAATCTATTCAGTTATAAACCGTGATTCTTTTGTGCGGCAATTCACTGACTCCAAAATCATTTTTTTTAAAACTATTTTTCCATTTATAATAGAGACGGTCGATCGGCCAGTGACCAGAATCGGCTGGTTTTCAGTTTTATAATCCTACACATAGTTCACTCTGTACTATATACACTCTTGGAGGAAACTGTAAAGGTTAAAAATCATAACAAAATCGGTGAAAATGTAATGTCATGTAAAATCATGATACTTGTAGAATAGCAATTGTAATTGAATCGGCACCTAGGTATCGTGATAATATCGGATCGGGAGATGACTAGTGATTCCCATCCCTACCTTCCAGAAACTTCTGTGTAATTTACCTCAGTATGGGTTTTCACTCACTGTCAAAACTTTGGACACAAGTTTTTTTTATTTTTTTAAATGTGAAATCCCATATTTTAATGTAAGACAGGTCAGTCTGTGATTTTTGAGAAAGATATGGTAATGTTCAATGTTACCTGTAGACAGAAGGCAGTCTAACGGGGTGAACTCTCCTTCATCCATCTCTTCCTCTCTAACTTCCCTCAGGCGCAGGTTACAAGCTTAAAAAGAAAGAAACAAAAATAATACCACACAAAATTTAAAACCACACATTTCCTCACATCCCTTAAAACGAACCAACAAGTTTAATAACTCTAAATTGCTAAAATGAGACCTTTAGATGTCTAAAGATGTATGTCTCACTTTCCCCAAGTTCTGCCAAAGACTGACAGCACTGACAACTCGCGCTCGTGCTACGTGCGCGCGAGGGCGATTACGCGTGCGCGCGCGGTGAATAAATGAGTCGTTATTTTTTTCAATAGGAAGTACATATCCGGATTTGGTCTGGACAAATAGGAGTACGCGGTCACATCCGGGTACTTACGTGTATATACCTTGCTAGTTCACTAGTTAGTGCCATAGAAATGTCGATACATTGCCTTTCTGAATGGATTAATATTTCCTGTTTCATTCTATCCTTGGACTCTGATCGAGCGTCGCTAAAAGAAAACAAATACTAGCGGATTAACGAAAATTACAGCGTCTACTGGAGAGCGGGTGTTTCTGGGAGGTGTAGTTTTTACACCGTCCATGCCAAGACGCGTGGAAACGGCTCATAAAAGATTCACAGCGCAAATTAGTAATGCAGTTTATATGACACAGACACACAACAGATCACGATAAATACCTTAAAAAGTAAAGAGAGAAAAAAAAAAGAATACTCCTAACCTGACTTAGAGGGTTCCGGGTTCTGCGTGACGCCATGACGTCATGCAGGAGCGTATAAAGCGCTGCTACGTTTTCCACAGCGCCTCTACAGGCGTGCGCGTGCTTTAGCGTTTTTTGTGTCACTGATTCAGATTTGCGTGTGTGTGTGTGTGTGTGTGTGTGTGTGTGTGTGTGTGAGAGAGAGAGAGAGAGAGAGAGACAGGGGCGGACTGGGACCAAAAAGTGTCCCTGGACTTCCCACAGCAGCCCACATCATAACACATTGGCTCATTAATGTAGAGATTAATTTTTAACACCAGTTACTAGTATAAAAATATAACACCATACAGAAATCAATGTTATTTAAACATTATTTAAAGTTCACTGAACATATGTTGGGTCATATTAGTAAAACAAAGAAACAAAGGAAAGAAAATAATGACAAACAACATATAAAACTATAAAGACAATATTTTAAAAAGAATGGCAATAAAACTGAACAGGTAAGCTGAAATGAAATCAGTAGCAGCATTAGCTTACGCTAGTAAACTAGTTACTTATTTTAATTATTATGGTAGTCAATATTAATTCAAAATAAGGCTGAGAAATGTTATTTTGAATTAATATTGACTACCATAATAATTACTAGCACGAGTTAATACGGGTTAGTACAAGTTAATGCTGCTACTGATTTTATTCCAGCTTACCTGTTCAGTTTGATTGTTATTCTTTTCTCTCGGCTGAAGACTGATGGGCCAGGAAAAGTCTTTGAACTGGGATAAACATTCATATTTTTGGAGGGAATTAGAATTTTCACATTCAACCTGGCCACAGTCATGATCACAATTTCTTACATTGACTTTGAAAGTGTGCTAAAGGTTAATAGTAGTTTAATAGTAGGTTAGCAACCCAACAGACCCCGAGCAACACTCCCCGCTGTGTTTTATAGCGTGGGGGGAAGCCCGGGATCATTAGCGGCGGAAGCTCACCAGCCGTGCCTATTTCCGCGGCCCGCTCTTTCGCATACCTGAAGGGGAGGCCGCCTAACTAGTGATCTTCTGAGTGAGCAAGGAGCGATATTGATTTGGGCGCACGCCGTGACAGCATCAATTCACCCCCGAATCGAAAAATTCAGAACAGACTAACGACCTCATTTCCTTTTCCTTCATTTTATTTTTATTTATTTGGGGAGATGATACATTGCATCATTTATTTGGATGTTCTGCCCTGTGGTGTCAAAATGAACCATGAATACTACTGTCACGTTCTACAAGAGGTGTATAACACTCAGGAAAAAAACTGGTTTATTCACTAAAGGCTGTCTGTTTTTGCAGGACAATTCACAACCTCATACTGAGTTTTTACTCTTATACTGTATCTGTGTTCTGTTATTCTGCACAATCACAAGTCCCTATTTAAAAAAAAGTTAGAAATCTGAGCAGGTGGACTTAACATTCAGTGCGTCATTTCCTGAATAGCAATTTTGGAATTATTTTAGTTTTTAATTTTTTGTATGTGCCTACCTTGTCTTGGTAATTTTAATTGTGAAAAAACACTACACAAATAAAGTTCAGAGAGAAAAAGGGAGAGAGAGAGAGAGAAAGAGAGAGATCATCATATAACAACAAGAATAGCATTTTTTAAAAATATTTGTAAGTAATCAAATGACACAATACAGAATGTAAGATTATAATACAGTTTAACCAAAATCTTGTGACAAAATATTATAATTAAAGTTTTTTATATGTATCTAAGTTGTTATTGGATTAGATAGACAGACTGAAATCAGACAGACAGACTTAATTTGTCCCAAGAAGAAATTCACTGGCTATTTGCATTGCCAAGTTATTATAGGAATTTGTAACTATTTCTTTTACTCATTAATCTTCAACGCATAAACAATCACACAAACAGCTAGCTACACTCTCAAATCTTTGCATACAGAAATTATTTTACTGCACACTTATTTATTTTGGTTGCAAAGGTAACATAACATTTGTGTTCTCTTTAAGCTGCTATGATGAACACTAGGCGAATTGAATAGCATGTGTCCACAATATAGACAATGAGGTTGACGCAGGACATAAATGACACTACCACTTGACTGTTCCAGGGACATGTACTATTGCAGGTTGACGGTCTTGGATTATTTTGGAAACTGTAAAGAGGCCATATAATTACTGTCGTCAGGTACATTATTAATGCAAGCACATTATAAACAGTAAGAACTTTGTCAAATGGAAAGGGGCACAAAGTCAGCAGTTTGCAGATCGTGAGGATGATAATGAGAAGAGCGAAAATAAAACAGAGTGAGTAAACCGCCACACACCACCGCAAGCCAGGCTTTGAGACGTTGTTGAGGGAAATGAAGATGATGCAGGCAACAAAAGCTTCAAGAACTTTCATCAGGCCTGGAACTGTCGACAGGAATCCACTGATCTCACCAGGTCTTGCCCGCGTCAGGCCTACCTCGGTAGCATATACAATGAAACACAGGCAGGATATGACTGTAGCAGCAATTCCGCGAGAACAGGCTGAGCAAACAAAGATGGTGGGGTAGATGATCGAGGCAGTCAATATCATTAGGGTAGCCAGCATGCCAAATGCAGTAGTGAAGTCATCCCAAGAAATGGGCACCTTTACATGAAGACTAGTGAACTCCAGGATAAGGATTAAAAGAGTCATGAAGCAGCAGAAGCACCACGTAAATATGCACCAAGCCCAGTATGAAGAGTTGCTGTGGCCCACAGAAGCCGCCAGACTGAAGACAACACATGACAGCACAACCTCAAATATCCGCACAATTCCAACAGGTGTGGTCACAGCACGAGTGTTGAGTGTAACCATGGTGAATTAAATGTCCATAAAAATTTTATCCTTTTTAATGTTGGCTGGTGTCAGATCCAGTTCTTTTACCCGATGTAAAGTTCCTCTTCCTCTTTGGGTGTGTCTTATTTACTTTAGTTTACAGTGGTGCTCCCTCGAATATCAAAATATTGCCACAAATCCTTTCCTTTTTAGGTTGTCTGTCTTTTCTTAGTGACTTGGCTCAGTGTCTCTCTTTGTCCTTTATGTCTTGATGTGAGTCTTTCCACAGAGACTGATCTCCATAGAAATTTCACAGTGAATCGTCACTCCTTTTGACTGCCTCAGAGCTTATCAAACATTGTTCCGTGAAGGGCAGGTGAGTCCAGCCAATAAAATGGGTTAATATGTGCTCTTACTGTCTGTCAGTTATTCCTAAAGATAAGAGCAGGGTGTAGTCCTAAAGACAATAATCAAACTCTTTAGCTGCAATGTTGTATAAATCAATCAATATTTCAAACTATTCTAACTAAAATGTTTTCGGTAACCCCTTTATTCTTATTACAAGTTGACTTTGGAAAACCAGTTTAACCCATGAACCAACATTTTTTTGGTAAGCAGTCTAGTTTTCAACTAAATAACATGAACTTGAGTGACAGACTTTGATCAAATAGACTTTTTATTTATTTGATTTATAATATTGCTAATACAGACATCACAAACACTGATAGAAGCTGCATAATGCAAATATTGTAATATAGAGTATCCTATAGTAGTTTTTTTTAGAGAGAGAGAAAGATCTCAAACTGATTTGTCTTGTGCTAAGTGAATCTATCACTGTTCTTATTTTGTGGGACTAGTGAAAATAATACCAGTTTTGTTCACTGCATGTTTCTGTTACCCATGGTGGAACTAATGGTTATAAAAGACATGTTAAGGAGAATTTATCTGCCTCACTTGTTAGATATGATATGATATAATATGATATGATATGCTATAATGTAATAAAAAAACAGTATAATATACAGTAGGTGCCATGGTGGCATAGTGGTTAGCATTGTGCACCTCATGCACCTCATGGGTCGAGGGTTTGATTCCTACCTCAAGTCTGTGTGTTTGCATGTTCTCCCTGAAACCTACCTGAAACCTTGGTAGGTTTTCTCTGGGTACTTCAATTTTCACCCACAGTCCAAAGAAATGCAGATTAGGTTCATTGCTCGCAGGATGTGTGTGTGTGTGTGTGTAGGTGTACCCTGCAATGGATTGGCCCCCCCATCCAGGGTGTGTTCCCCACTTCATGCCCAAAGTCTCCGGGGGTAGGGTCCAACAGTGGCAACCTATGGCGTTAGAGTTCAAACCAGGGACCTCCTGGTCAGCAGTCCAACACCTTAACCAAACCACCACTCCCCCAATATAATATAATACAATATATTATAATACAATATTATATGATACGATATGATATATGATGGCAATGCTGGTTTCAGCTTTTTTATACAATTACATCCAGTGCAGGTGGGCTGGAGATAGACAGGTAGAAGGAGGTTCTTTTGAAAAATAAAGGCTTATATTGCTGGTGCAAGCTCTCTAAAAACGTGAAAAATGAAAAATGTGAACCATTTAATTTTTTGGGCTCTAAACTTAGATCAAAATTATGAACTATGAACATAAACTAGTTCATTTTAATGTACGTGAACCGAACTTTGAGTGAACACGCACAAGGTGCATGGTTAAAATAACATATTATGAATGTAATTTTTAAATATACAGTGGAACATCGGATTGTGAGTAACCTGGTTTGCGAGTGTTCCGCAAGACGAGCAAAAGTTTTTAATGAATTTTGATGGGATAAATGAGCGAGTCTTGATATACGAGTACCAAGTATTGCACGGGTGAGTCTCTATGCGTTAAGCTTGTGTGTGTGTGTGTGTGTGTGTGAAGCAGCTGCCTTCACCCCCTTGTCTGCAAGCTAGTGGGTGTGTGTACGTGTGCACTTGGTTGAGTGAGAGTCTCTATCGTTAAACTGGTGTGTGTGTGTGAAAGTCATCCTACACAGCACCCCCCCGCCCCTCCTCTCCTCTCTCTGGTCTCAATCATTACAGCCACGAATAATTTCAAAGGTAAAGTGCAGGGTAAGTTGTTTTATTTTTACTCTATATTTTGTATTAATAATTTTTTATGAATACAGTGGCTTGCAAAAGTATTTGGCCCCCTTGAACTTTTCCACATTTTGTCACATTAC
>JAOVVB010000026.1:8005532-8026805 GCA_028570985.1 Heterobranchus longifilis
GGGGGGGGGGGTCCACTGACCGACGGTTTTTGGGCAACAACCAGGTTTTTTCCGGCCTGGGGCGAGGAAATGCAGCATGGCTATTACAAAATAATCACTGCAGCTATGCAATCACTGCATACCAGACAACAATGTACCACATCCCCCTGCATCTTCTTTCTCCTTTCAATGAAACCCACGAAAAGTTTATTTTTATATCCAGCCCTGCCCATGTCTGAGTTTTGCCGCCACTGCAGTTAAACTACATTTGTTTACACTTTCTTTAAACACACCGGCTGTAATGACAAATAATGAACTTGTGTGTTTTACCTGTACAAACTTGAAAACAGCAAATGCTGGAGCGCTGTCTTCACGAAATATGAAACCCACAATGCTGAGTAGTTGTGTGTTAAAACAGCTGTCACCAAGGCCAAGAAGAAAACTGCAGAACAATGCCAACTCCATGCTGATTCCAGGGTAAACACATCATGATGAACACAGAAAAAAAAAATTGAGAGTGAGGACAAGTGGATAAACCAACAGCTAGTACGCTTTACCAAGAATGGCATAGCTAATTATACATGTAGATGTGTTGCTGGTATTGTTTGAAAAAAATAAAACTATGCATTTAAATTCTCATCACATAGTATTCTGCAACTCCTGTTATTCTGCATTACCTGGGAGTAAGGAAGCCTTGCAATTGTGTGCCCTCCTCTGGGGCAAGTGGGGCATCACTGGCTATGTTCAGGAATATTAGATAGAAGGCCAAAAAATGTGTAAACAATCCCAAGAGCACCACATGGTTCCTTCCATACTTGTTGCACTGGTTCAGCATTCCAAACACTGACCCACCTGAAAAAAACAAAAAAAAAACAATCACCATTAAAAACTTCACAAGTATCACTATACCCTTTAATCTCATGCATCTTATTATAAATTGTACAATCTTACCAAGAATTTCACCAACACCAATGAAAATTCCAGAGAGGCCAATGAGACTTTTGGCATTATCACCAAACCGCGTCATGGCTCCTAAGCAGGTCCCATATACCCCACTGTAAAATGTCAATTCCAGTCCTGGTAAAATTAAAAAAAAAAAAATCTTTATATTCTTTGATTTGTGCAGATAAACTACATTCTATATTTCCAGAACCATTTCTATGGTGATTTGAATATACACTACAGTATATTGCCAAGAGAACTCAATCGCTTGCCTTCAACATGTATAGGGGTTTAATATGATGTTGACCCACCCTTTGCAGCTATTACAGCTTGACCTCTTCTGGGAAGGCTTTCCACAAGTTTGTGAGTGTGTTTATGGGAATTTTTGACCATTTATCCAGAAGCGCATTTGTGAGGTCAGACACTGATGTTGAATGAGAAGGCCTGGCTCGCAGTCTCCGCTCTAATTCATGCCAAAGGTGTTCTATCAGATTGCAGGCCAGTCAAGTTCTTCAACACCAAACTTGCTCATTCATGTCTTTATGGACCTTGCTTTGTGCACTGGTGCACAGTCATGTTGGTACAGGAAGGAGCCATCCCCAAACTATTGTTGGGATAGTTTTGAAGTTGGGAGCATGAAATTGTCAAAAATGTCTTGGTACAGTATGCTGAAGCATTAAGAGTTCCTTTCACTGGAACTAAGGGGCTAAGCCCAACTCCTGAAAAACAAACCCACACCAGTTCCAACATGACTGTGCACCAGTGCACAAACAAGGTCCAAAAAGGGTGGGCCATCTACATCTTAACCCGTATGTTACTGAAGTTCATATGCATGTGAAGTTCATACGCATTTACAAGCCAGTAAATACTGGCAATATAGTGTATATTTGGAGTCTCTTTTATTACTCCAAGGTCACTAGTAGAGCTACATGGTTTGATTTGAACTAAATTAATAATAAAATAAAATAGAAATTCTGATTATTTTAAAGCATATTGCAATTTAAACCAAGATAATGAACTATTAAATGCACTAATCGGTATTCAAACATATTTATTTAGACTAATAACAAATAATAAAAAATATATAATAATTATATTATTCGCAAACACTAAACGACTATGCATCTATTATCTGCAATAAATTGCATCCTTTTGCGATTAAATAATTACACAGGTCCATACTGCGATTTTGCGATTAAATTGTACAGCACTAGTGCGCAGTATAAGCACAATAGCTCCCAAACTCAATAAAATGAGATCAACACCTCCTACCAGTGAAAGAAAAAACATTCAGTTAAATGCAACATCTTTGGAGACTGAGAGCAATTTTATGTCTTCATGGATTGGCAATTTGCATTTGTTAAAAAATTATTTTGGTATTCTAACTCTATTGGTATTTGTTTTTATGGCAAGGTTTTTCTAAAATTTAAATTATTTGTGTATTATTATCGTGTATATACAATCATTATGCCACATTGTTGAAAGAAGATCATGAGTTTTGACTGCAAGTCTATAGTTAAATAAGTGACTAGGAATAAGAACAGGGTTTACCTGTGTATGCGATGGTTATACTTAGCAGCAACATTTCTTTGGTCATGGACAGCTGAATGGATTTCTCTGTTCAAACAGCATATATTAGTAAAACTCAAAACCGAGTATAAATGACTGTTTTACAGTTTTTCTTTTTACAGCAGCACAGAAGACTTACTGAATGCCACCAAAGCCTGAGCACATAGGCCCTGCGACGCTCTGCATAAAAACAGAAAACAATATTAATTTGTTTGTATTTGCTCTATATTAGGCATTATCTATCTAAAGCATTTCTTGGCAAACACAGAGGCTTATGATTTCCATACTCACACTACCCCTGAGTCGCTTTCACAAGCATCTCCAGGCACTGGTGATTCAGACCCCTCAGAAGGCAAAACTTCTGTTTCAGTTCGCTGAATGAGGAAGAAGAGGAAGTTTCCAACCAGACTGATGATGGTGAGCGAAATGAACACTGTCTGACGGTCTTTATCTGTCATATGTATGGAAGTAGCAGTCACATGAAGTTATATGCATTATTTCCAACTACACACAACTGCATCCATCCACTGCACACATAGTGTGTACTGATACCAATTGAAAAACACCATAACTCACCTAATATGTTGACCTTCCCATGCCAGGCAACATAAATGTAAAGATTGCCGAAGAACAAGCTGCAAGAACCAACACACATGAAGTTAACATTTAACTGATTATTGTTTAAAATAAGTAACTATCAATTACTATATAGCAATAAATATTTAACAAAAGCACAGAGATGCACCTAAACTGCAGCAAAGCCCAAAATATCCCACTATTTCGGCCAATGGTGGAGTCACTGGAATTAATGGTAAGAAGATTCCCCTGAGCGGTCCACAGCACTGTAAAAAGTAATTTAAATCAATTAAATAGAACAAAGATTTTAAAAAATTGTAGAGGTGCTAAACGTTCACTGTACCTGCAGCAGCAATTCCGACCAAGACTGAAGCAGTATAGAAACTCCAGGTAAATGGATGAATAAACATAGCAATGTATCCACTAAAAAGAGACCAGAATTAGAAAATTTTCAAAAATTTGTCAATAATTATCCACTCCAAACTTATTTTAATTAACTTGTCTGAGAAAAGACATAAATAATTTCTCAACTAAATTTCCTTGATTTATCCATCTATGAACAAGCATTCGTATTCGGAATCGTAAAAATGTTTTAGGCTGAGTTGCGAGTCACAAATGCACCACTGTCCATCAGGACAGTGAAATTTTTGTAAAGTGTCGACAGTGTGGGCAGTGGAGGGTGGATGTGCATAATTCACAACACCTGTAGCTAGTAGTCCTTTGTGTTTAATCAGGGGTTTTGGCTTCAGCTCTTTAATAAGCGTCTCACTGTACCAAGAACTGTTGATTGTTGAATCTTTTTCGTGATAATGTTCCAGTAATGTCTCTTGAGAATCCCACAAAACTGCAAGCATTAATTTGCCAGCTGATGGAACTTTTGAGCTTTTTCTTGGTCGGAGATTGAGGATGTTTCCATTCCATACTCGACTGTTGATTGTAGGCTCATAGTGATTAATTCATGTCTTGTCACCAGTAATGATTCTCTTTAAAAAAAACTTTCACCCAAATTTTGTTTGCAGATATCTAAAGACTTTCTCGGCACCTGGTACACCCTCAGACCACATGGAAAAAAACAAATAACTGCAAACGCTGCTCTTCGTGCAAATCACATTTCTGCTCACACCACAGTTACAGATGAACTGATGTAACACATTCACACCTGCACAGTGTGACTAGGGAGACAGTAGCCCTGAATGGAAAGCGCAGATAAGACAGTGTGGCCAACAAAAGTGTTCACATAAGTGGAGTGAGGATAGTTTTTGACTCATCCTCATATTTATATTACTACAGAGATTAACAGGCATGAAAGCATGCTTTTCATTTAAGTAGAAAAAAAAAAAGTGTTTGCTGGCGTAAACTTACCTGTAAACTAGTCCACTGAAAAACAGTGACAATTGAGGACCAATGACAGCTACCACTGAAGGAGCAATTAGATTTGATGCAGAAAAGACTCCATAAATAATAGACAAACTATAAAAAATGAAAAAAGACCGTGTCACACTCTTATAATTCAATATAACCAAACAAAAAGTTTAATCTCTTGCCCAGAATTTGAAATTAAGGACTTAAACAGTGGAGAATAAATCCTGAGAAAGCCTTAAAAATAAATTAAGAAAAGAAAAGGGGGCATTTCATAACTATATAGCATACAAACGAGAGCGATACACAGTCACACATTTTTTACTTATAGAAAAAAAAAATGCACTTAACAATATACACATAATAATAATAATAATAATAATAATAATAATAATAATAATGATAATAATAATAATAATAATAATAATAATACCTTGTATAACCGCTTCCATGGAATTCTGTGCTATTAAAACTCTTAATCACGGTTTGCTGTAAAAAGGCCAAACAAAAGTATGAACTAAACATTATTAAGAATATATTATTAGCATACATATATTTTTATGACTTTGCAAAAAATGACATTTCAAAAAGTATGGAAAATAACAGTGTGACAAACAGTGAAAACCTATTTTAATACTTGAAAAATACTTGAACCTAGCCAAATACAATTTCACTATTTTTCGTCATACTTCAATGTTTCCACAGGTCTGGAAGGCAGTGAACATTAACATGAATCCAAGACCCAGAACAAAGATGTTTAACAGTGATTTGGTTTCTGGCTTCATCTTTGTGTGATTTCCTCTCACTCAGCAGCACCCTGAAAAATACAAAAAGAGATCAGATCACCACTGAGCGATAACTATGTAAACAGAAAGTACAGTAATCTTAACCGATTTACTGATAAAGGTTTTTAAAAAAACTGTTTTATTTTAAATAGGTGTAAAACATAACACAAAACTCCAGTTTAGATTAGTGCTGCACAAATAATGGCATAAAATTCAGTATGGACCTGTGCAATTATTTAATTGCGAAAATTTATGTATACGAGTTTTTCAATAATTTAAGTTCACTATTTTTTTTAAATACATTTCAGGTGATAAATATAGCCATTATCATAATGAAACATTGTGTGATTACTTGCTGTTGGCCTAGAAAAATGCATTTTAGTACAAAAATGCTACAAGTATTAGTTACATATCGCAGATCTGTAAAATTACAAATCTCAAAATGTTTCAAAATAATTGCAATGTAATTTTTTTTTTTTTTCAAATTATCAGATCATACCACTATTTTTGAATCATGGATCAGATTGTTTTTCTAATCAGTGGGGGGAAAAAACAAACAAAAAACAGAAGACAATGTGTTTTTTTTTTTTTGCTTTCCATTTTTTACTTACAAAAAAATGAAAGAACACTTACAGTAAGTGCTTAAATAGAAACAATATGAAATAGCATTCACAATGTCCAATAAAATAAAAATGCATAACACAGTTATTAAATTAAAGTGCAATATGGGCTTGATAACATTAGGTATTATGATTTTTTTTTTATTACTCCTTTTGATGAGTTGATGTGTTTTATCACTTCCAATTGTTTAAAGCAACAATCATCATACTTTCTATTGAACTTTCAGTAGATTATGGAATATTTATTATTAAATGTGTTCTGTGCAGGCTATAAAAAGTTGACTATAGTTACAGAATGAGCTCAGAAAAAGAATTAAATTTTTTGTTTGTTTTCATCACAGCGGGTGGGCTTTCAGTGTTGCCGATGCATATTTTTGGCAGTATGATCTGGCAACCTTGGTGATTATAGAGCAGGCATGAAAAGGTTTGAGCCTGTAAAAGAAAACTTTTTGCAAATACTATGCCATATAGTGGCAATAAAACTGTATTTTGCACAATGATGGCTTTGCTGTGTGTGATGTGCGTGCTGAACCATGGGGAGAGATCTGTGCAGATCATTGATTGGCTGTAATAGAGAAGATACCATCAGTGGGGTCAATGTGAGCTTCACGGGACAAAAAAACTGCGTACTATTAATGTAATATTTATTATAATATTTTAAATGTTATTATAATATTTGCTGGCAGTTACATGCTGAATTTAAATTTGTTTATTACAGATTTTGAGTGTATCCAAAGTCAAGGAAAAAATGTTCAGACAACGTTAGCAGCTGTTGTCTTGTTATCGATCTTGCAGTGCTTCACATTTATTTATATACTGTATGTATTAGCCAGTGAGTTATCCATCTTGTTCTTGTTTCTTATTTACTCCACAGTAGGAGTTTAAATTTGAACCCAGATGCACAGTATGACCAAGTTTATAAGTAAAGTTACCTTACGATATGCTGAAACAGACTCTGGTATACTTTAAGGTAATTCAAAATATATAATATTTTGAATGATTGGCTGACAGCTCATGTCCAGCAAATATATAAAAACTGTTGGATTAAACATAGCCCTAAGTAAAAAATCCATAATGTACTGTATAGTGTGCTGCAAAATGACAATCAATCAAACAGACAAACAAACAAACAAACAAACAAACAAACAAACAAACAAAATAAAAATATCTGGGCTTGTAATTGGCACAGTTAACAGTAAAATCTGAAAAAAAATATGAAAAATTATTAATATTAATAAATAAACTAAAAAGACAAAGGACTATTGACAGAAAGACAAACAATAAACATCTATGTGACCAGTTAAGTATGACAAAATGGTAAGTGTAAATATAAATATCCGTAAATATATGCTCTGCAAATATAAGCATAGTTGGAAATATCGGCTTTCTGTATTGCACAAAACACTGTAAGTCGGTATTTGTAAACTCAGCATGTTGTTTTAAATAATTCATAAATTGTCAATAAGGTTTGCTTAAAAATAAAAAAATGACACCAATTCCACTGTTTTCTCTCACTGTAACACTTCAGGTGAGGTACAGAGCAATGGTCCGTCAAGCCAATACAACCATCTGGGTTGATGCTACAAACTCTTCTACAACTGCTTCTAAAGTGTCAATGTAGCCACAAATTAAAAAAAAAAAACTTGTAGGACATTATGTACTTCCACAATTTGTGAATTCCTTACAGTTAATGAAATTTAAATTCTGGAATAAAAAGGAATTTGCTCTCTGACTGATTAACCCTACTGCTACCAAGTATGTTGTATAATATTTTGCATTTTCTGTATGCCATTGTGCACCTATTGTTTGGGGAATTTTAACTGTTCCTTATTATTCCTCCACCTTTATTTACACAAAACAAGAAATAACTTTTTTTACTGAGTCATCTTCAGTCAGAGTCAACTACAAAAGTCTCTGTGCAGACATCCACATTGTTCCTACGATGCTTATAGCAGAATAATAATAATAATGCAATAATAAAATAAAATAATTTAATAAAATGTAGTTGTGATCCTCAATCACTGACCAAGAAAAAGTTCAAAGGTCAACCATTAGCTGGAAAATTGACACTTTTCTGGGATTTTAAAGGGCCAGTATTGGAACATTGTCAGGAAGAAAGTTTGGGAATCAACACTGCTCATTAGAGTGAGATACTTATAAAAGAGCTGAAGCCAAAACTTTGGGTTAAATGCAGAGGACTGCTATCCAAGGATGTTGTGGACATTGTGTATTGCAAAATTAAGATTATGTCGAAAAATTATGTATTTTTCTCACAGTACAGCCAGAATGTGGAGAATTTTTTGACTCACCCACATAGTATTGCACCATAAATAAGAAAGTTGCGAGCTTTAAATAAGACAATTTTTGCTTTAGGTCACACAATTCCTATTGTTTTTACGGTTAATGAACGCTTCTTTTGAACTTATTTAATTCCACAATAAAATCCTCATAGAGTAACTTCTTCCAACTATCCAAGGACAGTTTGGTGACGAGCAATATATTTTCCAGAATGATAGAGCACTTTGCCATAAGTCAAAAGTTATAACAAAGTGGCTCAGGGAACACAACATCGAAATTTTGGTTCCCTGGCCTGGAAACTCCCCGGACCTTAATCCCATTGAGAACGTGTCAATCCTCAAGAAACAGGTGGACAAACAAAACCCCACAAATTCTGACAAACATCAAGCATTGGTTATGCAAAAATGGGCTGCCATCAGTCAGAATGTAGCCCAGAAGTTAATTCACAGCATGGTGGGGTAAATTGCAGAGGTCTTGAAAAAGAAGGGTCAACCCTGCAAATATTGACTCTTTGCATAAACTTAACGTAATTGTCAACAAAAAAAACCTTTGATACTAATGAAATACATCACTGAATTAGCTGACTTTGTGAAAATGTATGTTTCATTCTCAAAACTTTTGACCATGACTGTAAGAACCTTTCTTGTTTTAATGCTGTTTTTCTTGTTTTCAATACAAATAAATTGCAATTGAATAACCCTGACAATAATTTCCCTTTTACAGATGCGTTGTGTCTAAAAAAGGTGTACAACACTGTACAGTCAAACGCTATAAAGCTTCTGAAAAGTTTTACGAAGAAAAAAAAAGATTAATTAAAATCACAAACAAACATACCAAAAAAAAATGCACAAAACGCTGATGTCGTATTATCCAGATCTTGTGCACAATAAAATAACTTTATACCATTTATGAAACAATAGAGCCACCCTATACTTTACCATACAGTATTCTGGCCATTATTTTCATGTCAATTTTACATTTCACATTTTAACTTCATTACAGCTTGTATGAAATCGTGTCCTTTTGGATATTTGACATTTAAAAAGCGAAAGATGACTCAGTAACCTACAGTACAGCGTCTCCACCTTATGTGTTAGCTAGCAAGAGACTTACCAGTTATAAAGATCTTCTCGTTGTGTGTCACAGTGAGTAATCTCTCAGGATCATACCGAGCAGACTGCCACTTCACAGTTAACTAGATTGTACGTAGAAACCAGTTAAAGCTTAACATTTCGAACAGTTTTCACGTTGCTAACTAACCATAGCCGCTTTAACACTGAACTCACGAAAAGATCTGTCATGTGAGGAATCAGCTGATGATCTGTCGGGTTCACACGTGCTCATGGGTAATGTAGTTCTTAAAGAGATATCTGTAAATAAAAAACCGACACTTGTGCTACTTAGAATGGTAATACATAATAAGTTAATTTATTTGATTATTTAGCCTATTCGTTTATGCACATATCCCGGTCGATGACTTGATTTCCTATTTGTTGATTTCCTGTTTTGATAGCAATTGTTTGCTGTGCAACTATTTTAATGGAGGCTAAAAGTCACGAGATGACGCAACATGGCGTCACGCGATAATCTGCGTATTGATCACGTTCTTCTTCTTCCTTGTTGTTTAACGGCGGTTGGAATGTAGTGTCTGTGTGGGTGGATGGTTTGCACCCATGCCATGGGTGTGTGCTGCCAATCAGAATGAAACGCAGAAGTGCTTACCAACTATGTACATATTTACAAAATATCTTTTGGCAGTGTATTTTAGAATATGACATGCCTGTTATTTTGGGTGTGTGTGAGAGAGATAAGAGATACCTGTACATGGATGATGGATGGATAGAGAGAGAGAAGCTCATTCATGGGATCGATCCACAATCATACTGTGTGTTAGGTGGCTGGAAGTTCAGGAGCAACAACAGGAGATGTATTTACGTTATATGGAGTCCAGTTTCGTTAATGGACTCAGGCACAACTGTAAATATTTCAGTCTTAAACTATTGAGCAACAGCAGTCACAAGTCATCAATGAACAGCTGTCTGCATCAACTGAGTCCAGGACCGTCTTCATGGTAAAGTGGAACCGTCTCCAGTCAACACATGCATTCCAAGCAGACCACACGGGGCCTCCATGCGACAGGATCTCCAACCAGCAGCCGGGCACAAGGATGAGTCAGACAGTTCCAGAGGGCAAGGAGGTCTGGAGCACGGGCAGTTCAGGAGCACCATGTGTAGCTCGACAAAGTATACAGGGTCATGGGGGCCTGAAGCCTATCCCATGAGACTTACTGTAGGGTACAAGGCGGGGTACAACATGGACAAGGTACCAGTCCATTACAGGGCGCAAACAAACACACTCACCACGGGCAATTTGGGAACACCAATTAATCTTATCTCTTGTCTTACTATGGACTATGGAAGGAACCCGGAGCACCCAGAGGAAACCCACCAATCACAGGGAGAACATGAAAAACTCAGTGTTATTGTACATGTTCCAAAGTAAAAGTTAGTCCTCATTTTATATGTAGAACAAGAAATGTGCAACAAGCAATGTAATTCATGACAACTGCCCTGAGCCTCCTAAAAAAATCCTTATATATTCTTGTTTATTTAAAATAGAGTGGTTACTGAGAAACTAAGTGGGCATGTCCACTTTTTTCCACACTCGGCAAAGGTGAGTCTTTTTTTTTCTCTTTATAACAAGAATAAAAATTACAAAAAAAAGAGTAAAAGTATAACATATACATGATTAATTTGTAAAAACTTAATTATATACACAGTATAAACAAACTTTTATGTCAAAAAAGTAAATAAATAAAAATACTGTAATTGACAAAATAAGCAAACAAAAATTATTTAAAAAATTACAAAGCTAATAAACTAATGAAATGGAAAAAGAAAAAAACACAGTGCATCACTGATTAAATCTGAATGTCGAGACAGTAACACAGAGCACATTTGTGGTTTTCTTTAAGATTTAACAGGAGAATTGGAAGCCTCATTATAATAATAATAATTATTATTATTATCATTATTATTATTATTACAATAATAATTACAATTACAAAACTGAAAGAATAAAAGCATAAAAATCCAACATTCAGATGTAAAAATGTAATTATACTAACTAACTATATAATTAACAATCCGCAATGAACAGAACAGGTAAAAATATATAGAAGATATACAGTATAAGCAAAATCAACAATAAAGATGTAAATAAATAACAGCAATAGACAAAATAAACCATCAAATAAATAAATAATAGAAAATATACTAAATAGATGAAAAAAAATCACAGTGTTTCATTGATTAAATACAATAAAACAATAACAAAGATTTATGCTTATCTATAAGATTTAACAAACCCAAGAGGTTTTGGATTTCACAGAGGAAAGGAGATGTAATTAAGAAAATGAAAATGTATGAATGTAGAATTTGGCCATTAAAATATAAAAGTTGACAATATATTTAGATGATTTGTTACCGTAAAATATTTATATCCTTTAAAGTGAAAATAAGATTCATGAATGAAATGAATGTACATAGATCCGCAATGTACATATACTTTACAATTATGGAATTAACAGTGTGATTATAGTGTAATATTTTAAAGTAAACTTCTTTAACACTGTTAGGAATAGAAGATCCACCAATAAGGCTTAACGTTAGCCAATCACGTTGTTCACTTTAGGCGGGACGTTTCAGTGCTGTCATACTACTAGTTACTACTTTAACGGACGGCCTACTACTTGTAACAACCAATGACGTTTTGCAGTTGGAATAGATCTCTGAGTGTAGCAAATAAGCTTGCTACGCTTAGACAAAAAGGTGGGGTTTAATCGTTTAATGCTAGGTTGCGCTATATAAGGTTGACTTTCCTGTAACTCATGTCGCTGTTATCCGCTTTCCCAAGTTTTTCCTCCTCTGTGAAGTTTACTGGCTCCGGTAACCGTTTAAGAAAAAAAAAGCACCGTTTTCTTTTGTCTTTGTTAACCCGGATATAGTTTTAAGACAGACCCCTGAATAACTTTTATTTCCTGGAGTCACTGACGCTTTACTGTTTGTTTGCACTGTGTTCACGGGTACAGTGTGGAAAGCTAGCATCGCCGGCTAACCACCTTATTATTTTTCTTGGAGACTCCGCTTCAGTCACACTCATAAGGAATGAACCACAAAAGTAAGAAACGAATCAAAGAAGCGAAACGGAGCGCTAGACCTGAACTGAAGGATTCCTGTGACTGGACAAAACATAACTACTTCGAGACTTTTGATCTTTCGCTCCGGACAGTGAAGGTAACCGAATGCTAGCCAGTGACGAGGCGCACCGCAGACCGCTACCGTTATCTGGCTAAGCTGCGCTTTAAATCAGTCTGAGCTGGGGAGGGGGGGTCCCGGGATAACCTGTTGCATGTATTCACTGTATTGGCCAGAAGTCCTGACAAGTTTTCATCACGGCGTTAAAAATATCCGCTCCTACAGCATCCTTACTCGGACCGCGGTGTGTTCGGGTTACTAGTGGCGTTAGCAGCAGTGTGGTTAAGCTAACGTTACGTTAGTTACTGCACGTACACTATGGTGGCATCTGCACAGCGCCCCTCTCTAGGCTTTAGTTAAAGGGTCAAACTCCTCTGAATACCTGATGAGTGTAAATTCTCGTACCGTGTCTCAGATGAAGCTCTCTAATGTAACGAAATCCCAGGAGTGAACACGTGTGTTTTAACACGAGGGAACATGTTGGCTATAGCTCATCATTCGGATCTGAATATTGTGTAACAGAGAACTTTACTTCTACCATCTTCTATTCTCTGTGCTTGGATTGGATTCTGGCTTGATTATAATTCACTTTGGATAGAATTCTTTGGATGGAATTAAAATTTATGTAGATCTTTTTAGAAGAGTAAGCACTTAAGCCATGCTTTCACGCAGAGGTGTTCAAGTTGAGTACTGGAGGGCTGCTGTACAGTGTAGTTTGGTGATTCACCTACACGTCAACACACCTACAATTTATAGATGGTTTAAATCAGTTGTGTTTGAGCAGAAAAAAATCGCCAGACTGTGCTGGACTCAAACACTGCTGCTTTTTTTTTCGTACATAAACTGTACGAATATTTCCAAGTGACGGTCATTTTGCTTCTGCCATGTACTGGATATCTATTTAGTCAAACATCATATACAGTGCCGTGCACAAGTATTGGGATCAGAAGGCCAATGTTTTTTTAATACATTGAAGAGTGACATCAATCTAAACTTTAATAGTTCTTTTGACCTCAAAAAAAGTGTGCCGCAGGAAATGCAACAGTTGGCCTCGCTGATCCAATATGTTTGGAGCGCATCTCACAAGCCTGCTAAATTAATGGATGTTTTTCCCTGTCCTCTTCACACCCTTGCCCACATCTGTACTTCACATTCTTTAAAGTTCCCAATGCATGTGATTATGTACATGCTCGACTAACTTGCCTCCTTTTTCAGGACGGTGTGGAGCGTGTGGATGCCCTCCATCTGAGCTTGGAGGAGTTCATTCAACGCTTCGAGAAGCCTTACAAGCCTGTAGTTCTTCTTAACTGCCAGGAATCATGGCCTGCTCGGGAGAAATGGACTGTGGAACGCCTGAAGCGCAAGTACCGAAACCAGAAATTCAAATGTGGGGAGGACAATGACGGCTACTCTGTGAAGATGAAGATGAAGTATTACGTTGAATACATGGAGTCCACGCGAGATGACAGTCCACTTTATATCTTCGACAGTAGTTACGGTGAGCATGCCAAACGTCGCAAACTGCTTGAAGACTATCAGGTGCCTGTCTTCTTTAGAGATGACCTATTTCAATTTGCTGGGGAGAAGCGCCGGCCACCTTACAGGTAACAGAGGTCTTGTATGTACACATGTAGGTCTTGTCTATATATATTTAATCATTTTATGTAAACCTACATTAATCTGACAAACAACTGGGTGAGCAGTTAAAATGTGCATTTTTTTTTAATGGTTCTTTTCTCATTCCTAGCCAAAAATAATAGCCGTATGAAAGCTACCTTAAATTAAATGAATTATATTAATTAAAGGCAATAGTTTTCAGATAAAAAGTGAAAATAAAAATAAAGGAAATGCCAAAAATAAAGGGAAAAAAAATACATCATGACTGGTAATTTTTGTTTTTGTTTGATGTTCATCAAACTTTCCATTTGACTTGAATAGTAGTTGACAGATCAGTGCCAGCTCCATGGGTGCAGTCAAAGGATTCAATTCAATTCAATTTTATTTGTATAGTGCTTTTAACAATTGGCATTGTCCCAAAGCAGCTTTACACAATCAAAAGAATTATTTAAGTTTGGATCTAAGACATCAGCCACTATTCCCACCTCCAAAGTGTCAAACAACCTAACAAGTGTGTTGAGCAGTCTATTAAATCAATAATATTTGCAGTAACATGACTGGACGTTAACAAATCCAGAAGTTATGATCTATAGCCTTGCTGTGATTTCAACATTGTGAAAAATAAATAAATTGGATTGGTAGTGAATTAAATAATTAATAAATTAATCACAAAGTGTATGGATGCAGAATGGAAAAAGAAAGTGCTGCCAGATTAATTTCATCTACCAGGCATTAGAGTAAGAGCGATTGTTTTACAATTAACATTGGGGTTTACGTTTATTTACAACTAGCGTTAGTACCTGTCGTTGATGGATGGTGATGAACGATGATGATTGGTTTTGGTTGGTGATTGGTTAAAAGGTTAACGCTTACTTATTGTCTGAGTGTCTTAATGCAGAGAAATAACATTTTGTAAGGTTGAATATATTACGCATTGTTTACACCAAGTTGTACTTCTTTCGTCGTTAGCCAAATATACTCCTTTTTTAAAAGAAGATTATTCCATCCGGCACATGACTGATCATAACACCACTTTTACTCAACATTTTGATTTCGGCACATAACAATCTCAGTTTGGGTATTTGACACGCCCTCACCTGCTGCGGATCTTTTTGCTCTAATGACGCGTGTTTTCTCTTATGGTGCTGATTCTTAAATCTGCTTTTATTACCTCCACGGTTTCTGGACAAATGCGACAAACTACTGAAATTCTCGCAGGAAGAATTAACATGCGTTGATCTGTCCATACATCTTCGATAGTTCAGTTACAAAAGTTATATAAATTTATTTTAAAAAAAATTTTATAAAATTATTTGTGTATTTTATTTTTTTTTTGGGAGTATTCCGTGCTATGTCGTGCATTTGTGCTCTTGGCCAGCATTCTCTGTATTTACAGTAAACTAATTGCGCCGATTGGCTTTGTTGAGGGACGCGTATAGGTTTGCCTTCGGAGGGCAAAAGCGCTATATTCAGGCAATAAAGCGATTGCTGCTGTGAGGTAATCTGGCACATAACTGCTCGTAATGTCTCTTAGAATCAACATTTTGTTTTATTGTGCATGTTGAATTTGCATGTTAACCTAAGGACTGACAGTTTCATTAAATTCTGTCCAGTCAGTTTTGTGCGATGCTGTGAAAAAGTTGGCTGGACATATAAACAGACAAATCATTCTGAGACTGGTTTCTGGTCCTCCAGTGTATAAATCGTAAGAATATCATTAAAAGTGCGAGGATGGACATGCTCCAAGAGTGGTGATTTACATTCTGCCAAAAAATAAAAGGTTTTGTAATATTGCTCAGTGTTGATCCCCAATGGCTTTTGGCTAATTTTTTGTTGCTCAGTTTAGCCTTTTTAGTCCAAATGATTTCTAAATATTGTAAGTCTACAAATAAAGATGAAAAGGGTGCGAGTGCATTATTTATTGCTGTTTGTACTTGAAAATTTTACCTGTTTGGTTCCCTTGTTCTTTGCTTCTAGGTGGTTTGTGATGGGCCCTGCACGCTCTGGCACAGGCATTCACATTGACCCACTGGGTACGAGTGCATGGAATGCCCTGGTGCAAGGTCATAAGCGCTGGTGCCTATTCCCCACACACACACCACGTGAGCTTATCAAGGTAACACGAGATGCGGGCGGCAACCAGCAGGATGAAGCCATCACCTGGTTCCGTGTGATTTACCCACGCACACAGTTACCTTCCTGGCCTGCTGAATTTAGGCCACTGGAGATTCTGCAAGGCCCTGGTGAAACAGTCTTTGTTCCTGGTTAGTTACTGACTATTTCTGCCTGTAATCATGGTCACATTACTGCTGTCGTAATTTATTTAACATATCAGGTGGATATACAGGAAAATGTATAATAGCAAAAACTATTTTTGGGGAAAAGGGACAGATGCATACAATTATGGATTTCATATAATAGGACACTACCTTATTGCAGAAATTTTTAGGCATTCTAGCCTAAGCTGTGGCTTGAAAAATATTTTAAATTTTTTTTAAGTCAACCACATAGTGTCTCTTAAACCGTTTAATTATTGGAATAAATGCAAACTAAGCTGCTCTACAAATTGCAAGTAATAAACAAAATGGGTCCATGTCATGTAAATTTTTTTAGGTGGCTGGTGGCACGTTGTCCTCAACTTGGAGACTACCATTGCAGTCACTCAGAATTTTGCAAGTACCACAAACTTCCCCATTGTTTGGCACAAGACTGTTCGTGGGCGGCCTAAACTGTCCAGGAAGTGGTACAGGTGTGTGCAAGTTTGTTTAGTTTGCACAGCTTAGATTGAACTGTATGCAGGATATAATTTGTAAATAAATCTCTTCCAGAATTCTAAAACAGGAGCGGCCAGATTTAGCTGCTCTGGCAGACAAAGTGGACCTGCAGGAGTCCACAGGCATCGCTTCAGACAGCTCTAGCGACTCCTCATCCTCATCTTCTTCTAGTTCCTCCGATTCTGATTCGGAGGTATGTTGTTTAATTTTTGGCTGAAGTTGAAAACCCTGTGATGCAGGTGAGGATTATTGGAACCAGTCTGATGGTCAGGTCAGTAAGTATTTAAGTGACAATTTTATAGCTTTGCCTCAGTTATACCACCACAAGTGATTTGGGACAAAATTTACAATACTTGCACACAGAAAACACAAGAAGCTTTAACAAATGGCAAGCTGAAGGAAAACCAGTGTAGCAGGCAGTCTCCAGGCAGACTAGATGGCATCAAAGCAAATGTAGGGAAAAAATGTAGGAATGTCTACTCTGGATTCACCCTCTCGCTTAATTGCCAAGATAACACTGGCCACTACTCTTCCTTAGGCCTTTACAAAAACACAAGGGGTGGTTCCCTGCCTACTTGCCTATCATGTCTAGATAGGGGATGTATGCACGAGCCTGCCGACCTGTTCGCCTTAGGGTTGTAACACGTGAATTGATTTGTGGGTGTGTGGCTATGGAACAAACAATACAACACTGACCTATCAAACATTAACACACCATAGGCAAACAGAATGAATAGCAAAAACAGTTAGCATGAAGAAAAGCTCAAACTCTTTGCAAAGAAGTGTAGCAAAGCACACAAATGAACAAACCGCAAACAAAACACCTCGTCGGTAAATGGTTTGAGAGCCATTTGTTTATTTTTTGGAAAATTTCTTGTATTGATGACAGGACAGTTGAACCACTTGGTCTACTCCAGTACACTCCAGTAAGATTTTATTTTATTATTTTTTTATGTCCTTAAGGTTAGGATTTTGTTGGTGAATTCATGTGTGAAAATGTTTCCTCATGCTCCCACAGCCATATTTTCACAATTTGAGCCCGGTTAATATTAGCATTGCAATCTCTTTGGACAAAATCCATTGGTAACCTGGTCATTCACATTTATTGCCACAATAATTTTGCTGAGCCTAGACCTGATCAATGCAAAAATGCTAAAGCTATGACCTTTAATTGATCCGAAGTCCGTTCTTTATGCTTCCCAGCAAATCAGTCCTGCGCAAATTGCCTTCTCTAAAAAAAATAATAAATAAAATAAAAACTGAGTGGATTCTTTATGCCCATCTAGCTGTTTATTTCCACTCCTATGATTGCAATGTGCATGTGCACCTTTTCAGAGGGTGTTTGTGATTTTTAAATGCAAGTTCAACATTTGGAATCAACTGTTGACCACCTTCCCCTTTAATTTTTCGTGACATAACCAGGAAAAAGACAGCACACTTCCATGAAACTGCTCATCAGTCAATTGTATTAAGACTGACAAGGGAAAGGTCTTCGTATCAAATATGTTTTGTTCAGAGGCAATGTTACAAAAGTTTTTGCTGTCTAAATACTTATGAACCTGCCTATATAGCGCTCAAATTAAATATTTCAAAAAATATCAAATTAAATCCAAATACTTGCATAATCAACTATGCTGATGGATATGGCAAATAAATTTGTCATTGGCTTCCTGAATATAGAAAAGTGAATAATTAATCAGTGGTCTAAAATGAGTCGGTAGTGGTGCAGACCCAAACGATAAACTTGATGTTTTTCTGACATCATATTGAAAACAAAGATATGCATTTTCCCACATTGTTTCTAAGCCATTAAATTTGTTTCAGAACAGTTGAAAAGGTAGCTTGCTTTTTTCGAATTTAAAAATTGCGTTCATCTCTTGTTCATTTTGATCCTTATTGGTAAAGGATACTTAAATTGCTTAAATGTCACATTTTATTTAATTCAAAACTTGCATCTTCATCCTCTCCAGTACTTGTTTTTCAGTAAAATACTTGTTTACATGATCATTAGATTTTTTTTAATGATTTATGTAAAATCATTTTATCTATAGTATGTTCACTACAGTAAATGCAGTTGTACAGTTGACACTTATTTCCTTTCAGATTGTTTTAGCCGTAGTGCTGTATGCAAACTGATTGTGGGTTTCAGTTGTATATTTGGTGAAATTATTTCTTCCCCAGTAGGCATAATATGCCTGTAAGTATTACTGTGAATTTGTGTAATTACTCATTCTTTTACTCTAAAGGCTGGATCAGGCTGTGAGGGTGATACCATGACGCACCGCAGGAAGAAGCAAAAAACCTCCGTCATGATGGAAAATGGTGATAGCACAAGCAAAGATGACTGTGTAAGCAAAGAACGTAGCTCCTCGCGATGACATCCCCTCCTGCTAACTCCACCATCGGGATCACCCTGTCATCTTGCCCTCACCCTGGTTTGCTGCTCAAATAAATCACCAGTGACTTAAATGGCCCAAGAAGAAAGTAATGCTCCTGTGGTATTTTTTTTTGACAGGGTGAACATTGAAATACTGTGAGGATTGTGGCTGTGGGATCTGCATAATGGCAGGCTAAACAGTACAGTCTTTTTCTTTCCCTATCAATATTTGGTTGGGATAAGTGTTGGTGTTTATCTGCCACACTCCATTTCACTTAATCTACTGGAGACGGTTCATTTTTTTTTTTTTTTGGTATAATGTAGCCTTTTTTTGGCCTCCCCTTGCTGATTTATTACGGTTCTATACCTTCATGCTCATGCTGCACACTTGTGGACCCTGATGCAGTTAAATCTAAAATAACTATTTTGTTGCTTGATAACATGTTACAGCTCACATAGCTGCGTTACTGCAGGGGTTTTATGAATTCATGTTGGATTTTATATTAAATTCATTTCTGAAGTTCACTTTTTAAGAGTAATACTCCAGATTTTAATACAATGTACCTCTGTGCACAAACATGCAAGAAATAGACATTCAATTTTACAAAAAAATTTATGCACCAAAATGTGTAAAAATTCAGTGCAAGTAAGGTTTAGCTGTTAATACAATAAATTCTTTGTTACTTTTCTTTTGGAAGCCTTAAGAGCAACAATTCACCTAGTTGTAGAATGAGTGTGCGGTTCTTAACAGAACTTTTGATGTCTTTCAAAAGGCAAGTGAACCTGGTTATGACTCCACTAAATTTTTTCCCCCTTTTCCTAAAATTCAACTGTTTATTCTAATGGTTGAATGGAGAATTTGAAGTTTTTTTTCTCTGGAAGGAAGCAAATGGTTCTAATACGGTGTGTGCCAAAATATACAGTACTTATAAACCTGTGCATCTTGGACATGCATTTGTTTAATGAGGCATGGCTCTAGCCGCACATGTTCAGTGGTAAAAAAGTTGTGTTGGGCATTTGTTGTTGGAAATATGTCTCGATGGAAGAAAAAGTATTCATAATTCAGTATTATTTCTGTTCATGTGGAAGCGGTCGTAAACGGGGACAGAGTTTTAAAAAAGGTGGCAGAACACATTCCTTTCCACCACCTGATGCTTACTTGTGGGGAATGTTAAGCGGGAGTGTGTTCAACTGTGAGGTTCTGCCAAGAACTGTGCCTGCATTACCCAAGCAAATCGTCTCCTTTTGCAGGAGTCTGCATCAATCTTTGATCTAGATTCTTGGGAATCTGTGTAAACGATATGAACACGGCCTACAGCAAGGGACACCTACATTATGCATACCACAGTAAATCAACACACTAATAGTGTGTTACTTTCTTTCAGGAGAAATAAACTCAGATGACACCAAGGTAATATTGTTCGTCTTTTCATTTCAGTACTGTATATTTTAGCGCATATTGTATTTGCAACTAATGATGGTGCATATATTTTATTATGAAACTATGGGTCTCTTCTTGCTTTTCAATGTAAATGCACATAATTGCAAAAATGTTTATCTGTACTGAGAGCTGAACCCTCTCCAAATGAAAATGTAAGATTGTTAAATTGTCAATAAATGTTTGTGATAAATATTTGAATGCTTTTAAAACTTATTTGACCAGCATCAGCATTTAATATTTTGTTCCACTATCTAATTTAAGAATAGTGGTCATCATTTTGAATTTGCATTATAGTCAAGTTTAAAAAACTGCATACTGTATAGGCTTGTATTATTAGTGAATTTTAAGTAAATTATTTTATCAGAAAATGCAAGGCCCAACCCAGGGGACACCTTGGATGGGATACCTTCCCATTTCAGCCCACAAGCACCCATACTTTCAATTCCATGCTTACATTGCATGTCTGCCTGTGTTTCTGTATGCCAGATATCACCGCCTAACTTATTAGTATACTTTCTCACTCATCTTCTATACCGCTTTATCCTGTATTCAGGGTCTCAGGGACCTGGAGCCTATCCCAGGAGGCTTAGGGCACAGGGTGCTGGGGTACACCCTGGACAGGGTGCCAATCCATCGCAGGGCATACACACTCATTCACACACTCACACACTCATACGGTT
>JAOVVB010000026.1:8026905-8039042 GCA_028570985.1 Heterobranchus longifilis
TATTTGAGTGGGTGGGTTGGCATGTAATTGCTTCAAATTTTTATACTCGTTTGACTATGCCAATTGGGTCAGTGTGATCTATAAAAGTACTTGTGTCAATAGATTTTCCTTTGGAAGAATTTCTCATACAATACTGCATAGCTAGCTGTGACTGGTCAGGGGAATTCAATGACCTTCAGTCAGCAGTGTAATTTAGGGCAGCTTTGAGTGGCTGGATAGCCGACTCTATACTCCCTCTTCATGACTCCGCCAAACTTAACAGAAAGATGTTTAAAACATCAGGCTTATACTTTTACTGAGATACATTGTTATGTTCCAGTTAATCTTTGCCTCATGCATAATTAAAACTGTCTGAGGAGTAGATTGGAATGTGAGTGTTTTGTGTGCAGGTCACTGTTGAAGAAGTGCATTAAAAGGTGACAGAGGGACATGCTGTCATTGAGCTGTATAGATTCATGGGCCAAGGGCTCAGTGGGGCTGGAGGAAGAAGCAGTCAGTCCTGCTACAAAGGCCGACAACCTAAAAAAAAGCAGCGGTTTCAATAACAGCAGTTCTGACAACCTGGATGACAGCTTGACCAGTCTGCAGTGGTTGCAGGAATTCTCTATCATTCCTGGAAGGCAGAAGGAGATTTCTACCAACCAACATCAGAGCAACCTCTTTGAGCAGCAGCTGGATGGAGAAGCCCCTACATCTCCTTTAGCAGGTGACCTTGCCTCCATAGGCATGCCACTGACCCCTGGTAAGCCCACAGCAACAGCAGTTCCTGCCCTGCCAAGCTTGGTTTCACATGGACACTGCCCAGATGATGTTGACTACAAGACAAACCCTCATGTCAAGCCACCATACTCATATGCCACCCTCATATGCATGGCTATGCAGGCAAGCAAGAAAAGTAAAATCACACTGTCGTGTATCTATAAATGGATTACTGACAACTTCTGCTACTTCCGCCATGCTGACCCCACCTGGCAGGTAAGTTATCCTGGTCACCTAGAATTGATGATAGTGGCCACTTTGTTTCCAATTTTAGTTCCCTACTCAAAAAGCTAAATAGTGCATTTTTATCCATAACCTTGAACGAACCAAATTTAAATGTATTGTTACAGAAAAAGTTAGAGAAAAAGCAATACAAGTGCTATTTGCATATAGCAAATCCCCTATAGGATCCTTTGGTTTTTGCATAAAAATATGTATTGATTCAATTTGGGAATTTTTTGAGAAATAAAGAAAAACACTTCTTGGTAAATGATTAATTAACCCTCTAGCTTTCTGAGGATTAGCCAGAAATTTCCTTACTATTTAGCCACCGTAACCCAAAACATTAATACATAATGTTTAACTAAGATCAGAGGGTCAGTGCTTCATTTAATTTTAAGTTCTTTGTGTTAGTTTGTGTCAGTCTATGATGGTGTTGATTAAAATAGAGAATTAACAAAAAACTAGTATAGTATATGTCTTTCGAACAGTGTAAAGAATATTTTGTAGAAGAGAAACATAATTAGGAAAAACCTGAATTTCACAAAGTAATTAATGAAAATTCCTGTTTTGGTTTTGTCTTCTCTCCAAATAAATTATTTCAGAATTCCATCAGGCACAATCTCTCACTGAATAAATGCTTCATAAAAGTTCCAAGGCAGAAGGGTGAGCCAGGAAAGGGTGGATTCTGGAAGATTGATCCTGAATATGCTGAACGACTCCTAACTGGGGCTTACAGGAAGCGAAGGATGCCTCCAGTACAGATTAACCCAGCTCTTAAAAAACAACTCAGAATGATTTCACAGCCAATGATGACTGTGCCTGCACATGCCATGGGTGTTCTCCATGTTAGTCCAGAGTCACAGCAGCTCTTAGAAGAATTCGAGGAAGTCACTGGACCTGACCAGAACTGGGATCCTTGTCTAGCGGAAAATATTTCATTTGATTGCTGGAGTACATTAAAAGGCCACAAAAGAAAACAGCCATATAGCCCCCGGGGTGGAGGTGCCAAACCTGTGTGCCGCTCTAGCTCCCCACTGTTGGCCCTGGAGGAACCAAAAGTTCTGGGATCTTTAAAGGGTCATTTTGACTGGGATGCTCTGCTAAATTCAACCCTGAATGGGGATTTGTGCCTGAATGAGGGTGGTCCGTTGAGCCCAATACCACAAGATCAGGACCTCATGGTACAGGGCATTCATGTAAGCTCCCTGGAGACCTATGTTAGTACTGCAGAGAGCATGCTAATAGAAACACAAAAGGACAGTGATGTAGACTTTGATGAGGAGACATTTTTAGCCACAGAGTTTTTACAAAGCCCTTGGACAGAGGAAGAAGAAGGAACCCAACCTGATTTTCTTTCTACTTCAACTGTTAACATTAATCAGCTTTTTGATCTCGGAGACTCACTCAGTGACAACATTGCTAATAAAATTGAATCTCTTCTCTAAGGAGTTCATCAGTATCTCTCAAGACAGATAATCTATAACCTATACCAGTGACATATTTTGAAAGTAGAGTGGAGAGGTCTGAGCTGTTTTATCCAAAGAGTACAAACTTTGTTCTATAGCATTTTTTAAAAATCAATTTGTATTATTTTATTATATTTGGCAAGTGATCTATCTAAGAGCCAGTGATCAAAAACTGCCACAACAGTGGGTTCTTGGAAAAATGAATTTTTTTTTACCAGGCTGTGAAACTAAACTAAGCAATAATGGAATTACTGAAAGAACCAGTGCATAAATAAATGTCAAAAGTCCTCGGTTTTTGTGTTTGTTTACAGACTAGATGTTAATTTGAACTAATTGCAATTAAAATCACGCAATAAATATGGATTTGTAGCATCTACAAATTACAAGGATATGTAAATGTAATTGTTTATTGCAATTAAGGTACCTGCTTGGAAGGAGTAAAATAAAATATGCAAATAAACATATACCACAATGACAATACTGGACTCTTATGAGATTTCATAAACTGAAAGAATTTTTATTTACATACAACAGTAAATGTGGATAGAGGGTTCATATTGTGTATTCCAGTCATATACTAACAATAAAAAAAATTAATTAGCAATCCTGTGTCAGAATAGCACCCTGGAATGTGGTCAATATAGGATAGATAACTTACTTCATAATGTTTAAAATGAAAATGCCAGACTCTTGTAATTATAGTTTTCTTTTTTTATCTTAAAAATATTTGAATTAAAATTTTCTTAACATTGATTAACTTGCTGTATATTTTGAGTGCTGTCAAAGTATTCCATGTATTGTTACTAGTTATTGTCATTATATCTATTTTTTTCATAGAGATAGTAGCATATAACAACATATATCATAATATTTTTACATACTAAATTATTAAATTTCTACAGTAAATTACATCACAATGAAGAACAGCAATTTGTTGTTCATAATGTATTTCCTGAGTACTGTTTAATTATATTTTAAAATGTGCAACAGATGCTTATACTTATAATATTTCATGTGCCAGGTATAATAACTGGCAAAAAAATTGTGATGTGTTACTTTGCTTCACAAATATGTATTATGAGTTAGAATGGAATTTGAATACTATATTGTTGTTCTCATTGATGGTATTATAATTAAATACCAACACAGCTTGATATGAGCTTGTACTGGTTAAAGAAAGCTCCAGCCAGTCTCATTGAGAAGGTGAATCTTTCTGCTGGCTTAGAGCATGGCGTTTGAGTGTTTTGTGCTCATACAAATTTTCACATTCCCTGTCGTTCCAGGCCTTCATCCCATTAGTCGTGCAGTGGAAGACTAATGGGAATGAGCATTCCATTTGCTTATTGGCTATCATAACTACCACTGCCACCACATGATTAGTGAGTGAGGATAATTAGCGTAATGTATTTACTCATGCATTTAATGCAATTTTGGTACTTTTATTCAAAAATGGTAAAACCGGGTGACCCAAATTTATTTTTACATTGTATAACTGTGGATTTAACACAAGTTTTAGTTAATTGTAGCTGTTACATACTGTAGTGCTTTTCCTGCCTATTTATGAAGGGCAATTTATCTCTGGAATGCCCCATCCATGCTGGAAGAACCTTTCCAGGTGAAATGCATGATTGGTAATTATAATGTTGAGGCTCGGTTAAATGAGAGGCCAGTGTAACCTGATGCAAGCATTATTGTCCATCACTGCTGAAGTCTGCCTGTAAGGAGAGCTCCCTGCTGAAATGTAACCCATAGCACTTTTTTTCCAACCAGTCCAGTAATATTTAGACCCAAAGCAACACATTACCTTTTACACAGTAACTTTTAAATGTTTGCCTTAAATGCATTCAAACATTATTTGGGGTCTGTGTGTAATTCCACTGTTGCTCCCACAACACCAATACTATTCCTTGACTAATGTTTCAAAAGCTCAGAGCACAAACAATCACTGGTTCAAGAATCATCTGCAAGCTCAACTTAACCTCTTTTACCAGTAAAAGCCTGAAAAGTGGGGAAACTGGACAAGAGAGAGGTAGAAACATCTTTTTTTCAGCACATACCCACACATAAAGGCCCGTCTCCTGGTAACTGTGGGTGCCATTGTAATGAAGACTGGATGCAAAATGGGAAAGGGCCTATAACCGTTGCTGCAAAACACAGAAAGAAAAAGAGCCTGGTGTTAACCATGATTTATCACAGTCGTTGCGCAGAGTTTTTAGATGACACTTGTCTAACTAAAGTGATCTGCTAAACATCAGGGAGTGTGCATGAATGAATTTATAGGACACAGGTCAAATTTTGGATTTCTCCATTTGGATAACATCATTTTCTCATGGCATGAAAAGTAGAATTAATTGTATGTAAAGTCTTTTGATTCTGGTGATAAAATTAGACACTTCTTATATGTCAAGTATAGTATTTTAAGAACATAAGTAAACTATAGAAAATGCTGTGTAGGGGCGAGGAAGCAAATGTGGCATTCAGACAGCTAAAATTATTAGAAATAGGAACACCAGTATTACACATTATCTCACTGTGCTGTTTGAATAGATTGTTCATGGTGTAAATTGTTACTTAGCTGAATTGTTACTTATGTTACTAAGCAAAAATAGCCAAATTTATTTAAGTAAAACTCATGACTTTCATCACTTTAGAGACACAAATGCATCTGAAAAGTGGATGTCAAACAAGAGCAGTTAGTCATTGTATGCGGAGTTGCTGGTGGTGGGTTTATGGTGTGTGTATTCTCTGAACCAGTGCCTTTTTGTGAGTCAGACACTAGTATCAGGGTAATCTGACATCCATCACCAACTTAGTGGGCAATACACACAGTAAGCAAGTGCAGAGAGAACAATGCCTAGTGAAACTGTGGGAGGCCTCTTATTCATTACACAAAGCTGTGACTCTCTTTTGTAGGTGTTTGGGAAGCAGAGGGGGATGAAATGGCAAGAGATTGCCATGACAAAACTGTTTACCACCTTAGCCAGTAAAGAACGATCATGTCTTGAAATGATAAGTTGTCATTTTATGGCAATTCAATTATTTCTAGCATGTTCTTTATGATAGTAAATGTGTTACGTAATATGAAAGTGAAAATATAATACTGCTTGTGGTTTCAGAATGAACAGCGCTACTTGTATCAGGTTTCTAAAATGTGAAAAAATGTTTTTTAAGAAGCATGTGGTGCTACCTGTAAGTACCTAATTTTTATGATTGGATCACCCTATTCTATGTACTGTACAGTACCTAATCAATAACATGTAAACTGGGATCAGTTAAAAAAAAAGACAAGGATCAGTTAAATTTTTTTATGTTTATATGATTATATATTCCTATAGTCATGAAAAATACAATTATAAAGTGTGTGTGGACAGGTGCAGCAGCTCTAAATGACCACATATGATTGTTTTTTTTCCCCTTTTTTTTTTTTTATAAGCAATCCATTACTCAATCTGAGCTCTTAATCACATACATTAGTCCTCTTAGAAGAGGAGGACTCAACTAATACCTGATCTCTGGACGGTTGGTAGAGAGGGGAAAGAGGGTGAGAATTACATAGAGATAAAGAAAAAGAAACAAAACAAAGCACTTGGCAGCCAAGTTCAAGCTATGCCATGTGTAATCCTTCTGGCCATGTCTCTCCTTTGAATGGGCAAGTCCAGACCTGCTTAGCAATGCTGGGTAGGAGACAAGCCAAACCCCATGCATTATGTCAGTAGGCCTTATACAGTATATATGCCATATTTAGACCACTTTAAATTTAAATGATGTCATCCAACAAGCTCACTATAAAAGTTTGCTTTATTTTCTTTATTTCTTTGCTTGTTTCCCAGCAAAGTGAATGCTAAAAATTATGCTACTTTACATATCTTAGGATCTCTTTTAAATAAGTGAGCAGCTGTGATGACAAAAACCCCACAAAAGGCCCAAACACTAGATCTAAAGTGGGACCCCCTCACAGAGCAGCTCAGCCAGCACTTTCTCTTCGTAATTCTAACACAGCGGCAGGCATTCTCTGGAATCTAACCCCCAGCATTGGACGTGTGTTTTGCCTGGCACTTTTGTTAAAGCACTAGACTGGAAAAGACAGAGGATGAAGTGAAACAGAGACTTTTATGCCCCCCTCCCGCGAAAATGATCTTTCTATCTGTCCAGGCCTAGTCATGGACAGTCGCTTGTGTGTGCTTCATTAAACAAAATTTCAATCTATTGTTTTATGTATCCTAGGAGAGATCCTTACAGTATGCATGCATGCATGTGCATTAGCGTATAGAGGGGTCATCCGACACCCACTGTGGTGTATGTGATCTGTGGGGACACTTTTGTTATTATTGTAGTTGAACAGGTGAACTGGAGATCCATGAAATGTATCATGTTTATCAGTCTAACACTTGTTCCTTCATTTAACGCAAGGAGTAGAAATGTCCAGTCGGTTTCTATGGGGTGATCTTTAGCCCCTGCAAGGGCTCAGACAAACACTTATTAACTGAGAGGAATGCAAACAAGCCAGACCTTAAAGGCTAGACACAGTAGAAAGAGAAAAAGAAAGGAGGGGTATACCCCCACCACCTCCTTCACTACATGCAAACAGCAAAGTGACTCATTCAGAGAATATGCTAGAACATTCTAGAACAATGGAAATCTAATAAGGGTGGATGATTGTGACTTCACACAAAGCTGTGTGTTGTCTTAATCAACTGTGTACCTTTTCACTTTCTATTAGCAGATTTAAGAGCACAAGTAATCAGTAATCATTTTACATTAGGCCAGCATGATCATAAACAGTTACACATAAATCATTATTGAAACGTTTTTGTGTATTGTTTTGTTTCTCAATCATATACACACTATTCAAGTTTAAAACTGAACAGACAATGGCAAAAAAAAAACCTATACCATTGTCAGAGCAAGCAATTCTATTCAGCCTAAAGGAAGAAAACTTTATATATTCAACTTTATGCCAGCATCAGCTTAAAGACAGAGAAAATTGTTACTTTATGTTTGTTTAAATATTAAATAGCCAAACTGTAGGCAAAAACATTTATTAAATGTTTCTTTTTTTTTTACTTAATGGTATCATTCATGAAGCTTTTTTACGATATATTGTAGTGTTTTACTAGGGCTGGGAATCACCACTTACCAGGGGTGGTTCTAGAGGGGGGGACACTTTAAATAGCCAACATAATTTGGCAAATGTACTGTCAAACTGATTATGCCAAATGACATTGTATCAGAGTGCCATCAATGACATATATACTCATAGCGTTGGCACTCTCTCATTGGCTCAGAATGCCGTCACTCACTGCTTGATCTGCAAAGGGGAATCACAGTTCCACGATTTTCAAAACAGAGAAGTGAGATGCACACCACGACTCAACCACAACACGTCACACTGTTTATGGTGTGTATACATTCAATTACATTTTTTTTATATTGACCTGATAGCATGTTTGATTATTTTCACATGACTAATCAAGACTGTTGAATAGAAATGATTTAGCAGCAGTGCTCACCACCACAAAAATAGTAAACAGATAAATGTTAATTTATCAGTTGTTTTCATGAATAAATTGAGAGAAATCTTTTCCCAAAAATACTAAATGATTTTCAGGCCCTTGCGGCAGTGCTACATTTACCTTAATACTACCCGTATTAGTACACAGGGCATTGCTCTTACATTGCTCTTACAAAGATTTTGTAAATCATGATTAATGTTTTCTAAGCCATTTTGTATTTCTAATTGAACCTGATTTTCCATGGGCCGCCCCTGACTGGTTCATGGTGGTCTCCGGTCCCCCCCCCCCCACTTACAAAATACTAGAATCACCCCAGCAAATTACCAATCGATACGATATTACTATGATACCTAGGTGTGTCCATTTGATTAATATTGTGATTCTGTAAATAGCCCAATTTTTTTTTTCTTTTACAATTTTAAGACCAATTTTTAAAGTTTTATACCATAGCTTTATTCAACAACTGAATATAAGTAATTAAATGTAGGCAATTCCTCATAACATTTGTTTTCTTACTTAAAAACCAAGGGAAGCATTTAAACAATATAAACTTACCTCAAATACAAGAGTTTAACATCTAACCTAAAATGAACTAAACAAAACTACATTTTTACATCCTAAACCTGTAATAGTTTAGGATGTGTGACCTGTAGGAGTATAAAGAAACTCAGACGTTTTAAGGCCTCAAACGCCTCCAAAGTCTTGAGCGCGTATTGATTAGTTGTGAGCATGCGGCTTCGCGCAGCACCTTTGCATGCGCAAGCAGCTTCTAACACAATTGTTTCAAGACTACTTAGCATTTGTGGTGTTTTAAGACTGGTGTAATGAGGGGTTTTGAGACTGATTCTGACCCCAGTTACACAGAGATTTGTGAAGAAAGAATTTCACTGTGCAGTAATGTATATAATGATAGTGATCAAAAGCTATTTAATGTGTGCAACTTTTAATAATGTACCAAAAAGTATGTTTCTGTTGCACCAGGCACAGAATCGGTTATGTCATGGCTGATCAAGCTGAAAAACAGCCAATTCCGACCTGAACGTCTAGTGCATCTCTATTATAAATGTAATAAATAATTGATAAATTGTTTTTTGGAGTTAATGTGGTGATACATGAATCAGCATACAAAAGAATTGCGATTCATTAATGATCCCCCCCCCCCATCTATAGTGTTTACCATGTGTGGGGTTGTGTAGCACTGATTTATAATGTTAGTTCAGAAAACAACTCTTTCCCTGCACCACAATCATTGTTTGTGTAAGACTCTTGAGCAGAAGTACTGACTATAACAACTCATTGATCAGCTATAACAGTAACTTATACATTACCTTAACACTGTGTACAATCTAAAAAATTTAGAATATGATAGAAAAGTAGTGTTTTTATATAATTAAATTCAAAAAGTCATATTATAATATAATTAAAATATTTCAAGCCTTTTTTTGTTTAATTCCAATGATGACAGGTTACACCTCATGAAAATCAAAAATCTAGTACAGTGGAACCTCGAGTGTTCCGCAAGACGAGCAAAGATTTTTGTACCGAGTATCATGTCTCACGTATGCGCTTCTTGTTTTGACGCTGAGCTTCACGTGATCACAACTGAGCCAACGGTTTTTCTCTCTCTTGTGTTGCAGAATTGTGGGTAATCGTCTCACCTGCAGTGTCTTAGTGCGCGTCTCTTACTGGTATAATCAAGATCCGTGTACGCGTGTACTGTTTACTCTAAGGCTGTGTGTGTGTGTGTGTAAAACATATTTTATTTTGTGTTTGTATGCGTGTGTGTACAGCGCACATGTACTGTCTATTATAACACGTGTGTGCACATGTAAAGCTAAAGAAAGTGTCATTAGAGAGGGTAAAGATCCCCTTTCATTAGACACTGTGCCCCTCCCCTCGTCCTCTCTCCTTCACAAACACACACACACACACACACACACACACACACACACTCTGCACTGACTCAGTAACTGTGTGTGTGCGCGTCATTGGATAGCGAGCCCCTCCCCTCCTCTTCTCGCCTTCACACACACACACACACACAATGCTCTGTTGCGATACTTTTCAATGGTAAAGTGCATTTTGTGCAATTTTTCAATGGTAAAGTGCGTTAATTTGTTTTATTTTTATTTCCAGTAATTCCATTAGCGTGTGTGTGTGTGTGTGTGTGTCTGAAATTCGTCCCGCACAGTAGTCCTCCCCCCTCTCAAACACTAATGGAAACACTTATCTGTAAGGATTTATTTTTACTTTTTTCAAAGGTAAGGTGCAGGTTAATTTGTTTAATTTTCTTCTTTATATTTCGTATTAATTATTTTTATGTTTTACATTTTTTGGGTTGTGAAATGAATCATCTGAGTTTGCATTATTTTTTATGGGGATATTCGCTTTCCCCCTCGTGTATTGATATATTAACACGCTTCCAAAACGCATTTTGCTTGCAATCCAAGGTTCCACTATATTAGGTTTATTACAAGCTGCCAGGTGGACAAGGTATTAAATTCATGTGATGACCAGCAGAGGTAACTTTCATTGGAGTGGACACAGAAATGACATTTGTTTTTCTTATGCTATTCTCTTTTTCTTTTTTCCTTACTTCCCCCTTAATTGAATTTCCTTTTCCTTGCTAATTAACCTTCACTTGTGCATTTGTGTGGTGGTTGGTTGGTTGGTTGGTCGCGGGGTGGTGGCGCGTTGTGAACTATCTAGCAGATGCGGTTCTGGGGCATTAATGTGTGTTTATCTGGCTTTGGGATGGTGTGGGGTTGTGGACTGGTCTCTATGGCTGAGGTCACAGTGTGGGTGCTGGTGCCAGATGTATCAGTTTTGGTGTCTCAGGAGCTGCAGCCTGATGTGGTCTTCCACTGTTGTGAACCAGCCACCTCAATTTGGGTGTGTTGTTCATTATGAGATGCCTTATCTACTGAGGAGAGTGTTCATCTGAACTGTCAGCCCACCCCTAAGCAGTCTGGTCATTCTGATGTGAGCTGTCAAATGGTATTGTTGGCTGCAGACTCAACACTCACAGGGCATGTCTAGGATCCGGGGAGAATAGGGCTTTCTGGGATATCTGGCTGACCTGTCTGGTGCTGGAGATTTTGCCATGGGTGGGTTTACGTTTGTTGCCGTTGCACTTCTCGTTGTAATGTTTGGTAGAGACATTATCTGAGCTCTAGCCCGTGTCCATATGGTGCTGCCTTGTGATTGGCTTCCTGAATGGCTATGTAGGTACACCCCATTTCCTTTGTCTGTATGACTTTCTATTCATGTATATAACATCTTTTAATTGCGTGGTCTTTCCTGACCTGTATTTTTTTCTACATTGTAGAATGTATCTGCTACTTATGCTCTGTAACTCCTTCATAACGGCTCTTATCTGAGGTGCTGTAAATTGTTGAGGCTGGGAATTCTAAAAGAACTTCTCCTCTGCAGCAGAGGTAAGTTTTGGTCTTACTTTTCTAGGATGGTCTTCATGAGAGCCAGTTTCATCATGATGCTTGATGGGTTTTGTAAATGCACTTGACACAATAGTGTTCTTGCAAGAACTGGTCCAGAACAGCTGACCTTTATGTTTTTTAAACTAAAAAATGGGGTGATTTCTGCTGAGGTTGAAACTATTCCACAGTGTTCAGGAGACGTAGATGCATGTTTTGCTCAATGTTTTGTGGGGTGCATGCAAAATTGGCTGGGATATGGACATATAGGCCGAAATCTGAAAAAAAAATGAAGTTCTGTCTTCACAGGACAATCCATCCAATGTTTGACTTAAAAGTGTTTTAGCTAAATGTAATTTTTATGCAGAAAAAACACAGCTCATGCATTTTCAAAAGGGGTAAAATTCTATGGCAAAAAAGTCAAGTGAAGTTCATGATGGAATGGAAAAATAAAAGATAAATAAATCTGAACAGTCAGATAGTATAGACAGGGACAGAGATGTTTTGCCTCTGTTCCAGGACTCAACTGTACTGTGACATTGTCTCCGGTTTGTCTGCAGACTGTTGGTAGGCTGTGCATTCTGATGCAAAGCACGATGATGCCAAAAGCATTTATGATGAATTCTTGTTGCACAATAACTTCTTTTGACACAATAAGCACTTCACCTTAATTACATGAATATGCCATATAAATAAACATGTAAATAATGTGAATGCATGTGAATGATCCAGCAGATTTGTGT
>JAOVVB010000026.1:8098361-8115076 GCA_028570985.1 Heterobranchus longifilis
GTGATGAAGACAATGTTGAGTAATACCTTTGTATAATATAGGAAGAGCTACTCTGCTGACGTGTGCAATTTGAACAACGTACATCAGTCACAACAACAAAAAATTTGCCCACCTTTGCATTACTTTCTGTACAGCCCACATATAATAATGATAATTATTTTGCATGTTTTTCTTAACTGATAGTTGTACACAGGTTAACAATTAATAACAAATAGCAACTAAAAGTAACAAGACCTCATAAAACACCAGGCTGCTTAAAATTCAAGTGGAATATAGAGCATTTCCAGAACAAGCAAGTGCACCCTTTCCTGGAGTTAATCGATAAACAAGCACTGAATTTGCAGTGAAACGTTTATGAAACATTATTGGTTTATACCATTTTAATTGGTAAAAAAGAAAATAAACATCAGAATCCCTGAAAAACATAGAAAAAAGTAAAAAATTAAACTTGTGTTAAACTGTTGTATGGAATGGTCATATCCATCGAATCATTGTTAAAATAAGATACTAAATCTTATGGGGGAAATGATATTTTTCTGTTTACAAACCAGATCTACCCTGCTTTTTCTCATCCTGCAATAGACCTCCAGTGCTGCATCAGGTGTCACCTAGGTTCAGAATGTGCTAAATGATTGGCAGTTATCAATATTATAGATAATATCAAATAAAAATGGTTTACAAAAAAGTAAGTAAAAAGGTGCAGTCATAAAAAAATCATAATAATGACCTTTTAGAAACATCTTTATAGCTAACTATAAATTATTGATGCAAAACACTGTTATTCTAGTCATTTCTACTTACCTGCGCTGATACAATAAAACTAGAACTTAAATAAAATATTCAAAGAGGTCCAAATCTAAATACTGCATGGTGAAACTAAGACTGCAGGGATCCTGAGTAAGTGTGATTATGACATTAACAGCTTTCAGCCTGTTACAGACAAAAAAAAATGTTAGTTTGCACCTCACTGCAAATGCCTGTTTATTATAATTAAAACGTTTCAATTTTTCCTAATGAATATTCAATGTTTTTGACTACACAAAATTTCAAAACTGGCATTGAGAAGTCAGTGTTAACTCTAACAGCTAATTTGAATTTACTTTTAGTGCTAGTCCTCTTAGGCAAAAAAGTGGTACATTTTGTTGTAATGTAGTCATCTGTTGTGGCTTGCTCATTCTCCTTAAATGTGTCTAAACAAAGGTTTTACAATTATATGGTAATGGCAGGATTTATATAAATAAAAGAATGGTTTTGTCTGTACATTCGTCAGAACTCACTTTTTTTTGGTCACAGCATCATGCAAAACTGGCTGGTCAGAATTTAATGAAACCTTGCCAGTCCTTCGGTATTTGCCCGAAGTTAAGCGTGTGGCATGAATAAAATCAAAACATTTAGTAGGAGGGATGTTATGAGCGTTTATGTGCCAGATTACGTCACAGCATCCAGCACTGTTTTAGACAAATATAGCACTTTTTCCCTCAAGATGGGAGTGGCTATACGCGTCACACAACACAGAGTATGCAGAAGACACCGAAACTACCGTGATGCACGTATAAGGCACCCAAATCCTCACAAAACACAAACGAACATGCGACAAAAAAAATGGAACGTACTCTATGAAAACTAAACCTATCGCCAGAAATGAAGTTAGAAGTTTTGTGCCAGATTATGAACCGGAAGTTTTGACAGCATGCTGCACATGCGTCAAACTGTGGGTAAGTCTTAAATCAACCTCTGGACAGAATTTAATGAAACTTTTGCAGTACTGAATGAAGTTTAATCTGCACCTTAAATGAAATCAAAATGTTGATTTTGGTTTCAAGTCAAAAAGCATGAAAAGGTGCAAACGTTTTTAAAGAAGTTTACACGTGCGTTCCAGCTTAGAACCCACTGTGGCTCGGAGACCACTGCAGTCGTTTCCGTAAACTTTCAACACCGCTTTCGCATTATGGAAACTCAGCTGGAAGTTGTTGTCAAAGTTATTCCAAGCCTTTAAATGCTGCGAGGCCAGCATTTCAGATGTGAAGCAGGCAGTCCAATCATGGCTCTAGTGTGATGAGAAATTTTTCTACAGTGATGGTTTTCAAGCACTAGTGAAACTCTGGGATAAGTGCATTAGTGTAGCAGAGGATTATATTAAAAAAATGAACATAGTCTTTAATCTCATAACTCTATGAGACTAAAGATGTTATTCTATACAATCAAACCTCCTGGTTTGACTTGAACACCCCTCGTAGTTATTAACAAAAATATGTTTGTTCCTATTTAAAAAAAGGACAATATAAAAACAACAATATATCCTGTCGTCAAAATATTTTTTATGCTACTAAATAAGAAATAGTATGTGAACCTTTGGGAATTTGGGGGTTTTCTGCATTAATTTGTCATAAAAAAAATGATATTCATTTAGGTCAAGAGTATTGACAGATATAATGTGCCTAAAATAATAACACAAAGAAAAATCTGATCTTTCATGTCTTTTTGAACACACTCATTTAAAATGGTAGTGGAAAACGTAAGTGGATCCTTGGAGTTAATATCTGGTTGACCCCCCCCCCCTCTTTAAAAAGAAATTTTTATGCCATTCTTCCTGGCAAAACTGCCTTAGCTCTGTCATATTCTTTGGACGTCTCATGTGTATGACTCTCTTCAAGTCACTCCATAGCCTCTCTATTAGATTGAGGTCTGGGCTCTGACTTGGCCACCTAACAAGCGGATTTTGTTTGAGTCATTGTCCTGTTACATCACTCAACTTCTACAGAGATTTAGCTGACGTACAAACATTTTTTGATATGCTTAGGAATTCATCTTCCCCTCTATGACTGCAAGCTGGACAGGCCCTGATGCAGCAAATCAGACACAAATCATGATGTTTCCCCCCAGCATACTATATGGTTGGGAGGATGTTTTCATGATGATATGCAGTGTCCTTTTTTACATTAGAAGTAGTGTTGCATGTTCTTTCCAAATAGTTCAATCTTAGTTTTACAAAACATTTTGCCAATATCGCCATGGAATGTCTATGTGCTCGTTTACAAGCTTCAGGCGTACAACAATGTTCTTCTTAGTAAGCAGTGGATTCCCTTGTAGTGTCCTGCCATGGACACCCTGCTTGTTTAATGTTTTACGCACTGCAGACTCAAGATCAGACATATTAGCCAGTTACAATGACGTCTTTAAATCTTTGGCTGTCACTCAGTGTTGTTTCTTTACCTCACTGATGAGTCTTGGGTGCTCTTCGGGTCATTTTGACTGGGCGCCCATTTCTTGGTAGAGTAGCCACAGTCCGGGTTACACTCTGGACAGGGTGCCAATCCACAGCAGGGCACACACACATACCCTCACTCACACACTCATTCACACACTATGGGCAATTTGGGAATGGCAATTAGACTAATCTGCAAGTCTTTGGACTGTGGGAGGAAACCGGAGTATCCGGAGGAAACCCACCATGCACGGGGAGAACATGCAAACTCCATGCACACAGAGACGGGAATCGAGCCTGGCTGGAAATCGAACCTGGACCCTGGAGGTGCAAGGCGACAGTACTAACCACTACAACACCGTGCCGCCTTGTCTAACTGTAGACTGATGAATTTCTAAAGTCTTTGAAATCTCTTTGTAACCCTTTCCAGCTTTATGTAAATCAACAATTGTTTTTATCAGTCAAAGTAGCTCTATTACACACCTCTAAACTCATTTTCTTAACAAGACACCATGTATACTGATACCTGACGCCAATCAGCTTTTTTGTGGTCATTAACTCAAGGATTCAAATACTTTTTTCACTAGCACTATGAGGGTTTTATGTTGTTTTAAATAAAGACATGAATTGTCAGATTTTTTTTTGGTGTTATTATTTTAGGCACATTTTAGGCAGAATTGTCAATACTGTAATACTATAATAATTGTCAATAATTACATTTCACATACTTTATAAACCTTTATATAACATTAATTATTAATCTATTTATCTTACACATTGTATGTATCTTGGTTATGTATCTAATATGCCATGCAAGTTGGTTCATTTGCGCACAGCCAGTTGTCTGACAAATTGTTCTGTATCTAATGCATGCCCTATGAAAGGTCCCTTAAACAGTCTATAGATTTATGCTTATTCATATATTTTAATGCTGAATTTTAATGCTATTTTGGAGGCTTTTTCTGATAAGGTCACAGTGGTAAAGAAGACAAAGTAAATAAATACAAGCTTTTTTCAAAATCTCTGAATATTTCAGAAAAATTATGTGTTGCGGTTTAAACAAAACCTGTACAGAAAGAGTTATTTAGAATAGTGCAGTGATAAGAGAATAAAAAGCTTTTACTTACGTTATTATGAATTCTCAATACTTTCTTGGGTCAGTAGTTTATTTTTAAAAAATGAAGGGTATATTCTTGCTTGTTCTATTTTGAAAACACTTATAATTATGATTATGATCATGATTTGTCATTGGATATTTTGGTTCTGTTTAACAATTTATGCAACTTAGAGAATAGGAGACTGTCTTCGACTGTTCAGCTCCACAATGCATTCTAAGCTCATTTGCTTGCTGTACTGTATGCTCATTTCCATATTGATTACTTATTACAGGATGATGCACAACTTACACAGTGAAACCCTGTGGACTGGTTATTGGTTATAAAAAACAAACATGCACAGAGAGAAAACATGATATGTTAAAACAAAAAAATCACTTAGTTAGTCAGTATGTCCAGCAGAGGCAGCGTACAGAAACAGTGAGTGATTTAGATGCAGATATGCAAGTGAGTGTCATGGTGCAGCTTGAAGGTGAAAAAGAGTGAAGAGACAGTGTAATAATAGTTAATTATAAAAAAAGATACACAGCTGTTAGGACAGCATATGTACAGGAAGTAAGGGTGGTAACTTATAATATCACAACAATGTAAATCCATGATAATTAACACTATTTAGACCTAATGTGACAAGAGAAGGATGGATGGCAGCACGGAAAGGTTTGGAGTTTTAATGGTAACTGACAAATCCTCATTTTGTATTCCGAACTGAATAGCGAATAGGGCTCTCACTGAAAATGGGCCTGTTGCCATTCATACAGAACGACCGACTAGACGGAGTTTGCCTCAAACAGAGGTGTGGTTGTATAGAATCCTGACCCTGGATTATTTTTTTCTTCTGCGATATCAGTTTAGGCCAGAAGCACTATTAAGCGTAGTGCAACTATCTCAGCACTCATTCTTCTTATTCTTCACACCAAGGACATGTTTTCTTTATAGGAAACCACACTGAATTAACAACAACAAAAAAATCGGTGGAATTATTGTTATAATTCAACAACCCATGACGGCAAATCAAAAGCATTACAAAAACGCCTACTTGTGCATGTCTCATGGCCACATTACAGGGATAGTTCAGATTTTTTCAAGTCCGTCTTGAATCAAAAATGAGGTGGATATAAGTACATTACCGTAGGTCTTCGTTGTTACAAATTTTCCTGCTCTTAAACCGGGTACAATGAAAATAACTGCAGTCAAAATACACAACCCTCATTCTCTGCAAAAATACATTCCAAAGTTCAGCTGATTCACTTGTATGAAGCTTCAGCAATCCCACGGAATTAAACTGAGCAGGGATTAGTATAATATACATATATACTGTACAGTGCATCCGGAAAGTATTCACAGCGCATCATTTTTTCCACATTTTGTTATGTCACAGGCTTATTCTAAAATGGATTAAATTCATTTTTTTCCTCAGAATGATGGACCCAAGAAGGTGACCAAGAACCCGATGGTCACTCTGTCAGAGCTCCAGAGATCCTCTGTGGAGAGAGGAGAACCTTCCAGAAGGACAAGCATCTCTGCAGTAATCCACCAATCAGGACTATATGGTAGAGTAGCCAGACCGAAGCCACTCCTTAGTAAAAGACACATGGCAGCACATCTGGAGTTTAGGAGTCAAGTAAACTTTTTTTATGTTGTCATTATGGGGTGTTGTGTGTAGAATTCTGAGGCAAAAAAAGAATTTAATCCATTTTAGAATAAGGCTGTGATATAACAAAATGTGGAAAAAGTGATGTAAATACTTTCCGTATATATATATATATATACCGTGAATTTCCATCCATCCATCTAGGAACCTCTGTAGTCCAACTAGGGACTGTGGAGGCCAACGTTGTCCATCGTATTTATTCCCATTTTTTCAACCGTGGTAGGCACACTATAAGCAATTTGGAAATGCCAATTAGCCTAATCTGCATGTTTTTGGACTGTGGAGGGAAACCAGAGAACCCAGAGGAAACCCACCAAGCATGGGGAGACCATGTGCAAACTCCATGCACACAGACCCAACACAGGAATCAAACCCAAGCCCTGGAGGTGCAAGGCGACAGTGCTAACCACTAAGCCACCGTGCCGCCTTCATATACGTATATTTAGCACAAATTTAACTCTTTTCTTTTACTGTAACTAGCCGTTTGATTTGACTTTCCGGGTGACAAACCTAATGAAAAAATTTATAACGGCCAAGACCTATTTTAAGGCGCTTATATGCACCTCAGATCTGACATACTTTGAAAAAACCCGAACTATCCCTCTAAGTCGTGGGCACAATTGACTGTTAGTGCATCAATAAAAAATAATAATAATAATTGGATGCACTGGATCAAGTGCTATTTTATAAGATATTGAATAATGACTAATGAAAGGCATATTTTTAATGAAAGTTTTGAGCATTTGTGATTTGTGCTTGTAGAACTATTAATGCTACAATATTCTACACTGCTAATATACTAATATGCTATATTTCTATTGGATTTTAATTTAATGCTTGCCATCTTTTCATCATCATCGTTTCTTGCTTTTACTTTGTTTTTGCTTGCTTTGCTTTTTTTTCATTTCTCTTCTTTAATCCATGTTCTCTATTGCTCATTGTTTTCGGGCTTAAAGGTAAGTCCTTGTGTTTAAAGCTGATGCATTCCACACTGTTAAAAATTTGTAAAAAAACACCCTCTGGTTAGGAACGATCTTGCAAACACATAGAACTGAAATACACACCAAATGGTTCGTCCCAAAAAAAAAAGCGCCACGCATCCTGAATTTGAATATGGGTAACGCTTCCTAAGTAACATTTAGACCGAGGCATAACAGTTGTGCTGTGCATAAAGGCGAAGTGAGAGAGCATGTGCAGAATAAATGATGACACTGGGAGTCAATCTGTTCACAGCTGTGGTTGTGTCCAAGGGCTAGTAACTCTTACATTTCATAGTCCAATAATATTCTTTGACTCACAGCACACTGTGGTCAGTTGTTATGGTAACAAGAAAGATGTAATACACACTATCATTTTGCATTTTTTAAAAAGAAAAAAAGTACTATTTAGCGACTAATATTATCGATTTTCAAAGTGAAATTCGTTTCAAAACCGGAGACGACCGTCCTATGCTGCTGCACCCAGGATAAGAAAGAGCGTAAGAATTGAAAGAAAGCAGCAGATCAGAGGAGCGTGCTTTAATCTGCAGGAGGAAGTCTTAGTTTGTTTGTTTGTTTTTTTACCCAGTAATACAGTAATCTAGTCTGCATGATCATCATTCCTCCTCTGTTAGTCTGTCTTTCTCAGACGGCTGTGTCTTCATCTGAGCCTTCTGTGACTTCGCCTCATAAATCTCTCTAGTGTTCGCTCTCCGGAAAAACCCGCACTGAGGAAAGAAAGGGGTTAAATTAAAAAAAATGAAAAAAATGTCAGAAACAGTCAAGTATAGCTCCACAAACTCAACATGATCAGAAATGGGACCATGTTAGAGAGGATGGGTTCATCTGTCATGGTCTGGAAGGCTTAAGACTATCTATCTATCTAATAATCTAAATAGTATCAAGTAAGTAAATATGTTAGAAAACAATGAATACAAGGGCAAATAGAAATACGAATAAATCAATTGTCAAACAAACAAACAGTTCAGCCCACATCTTATGTTCAGACCAAATACAAACTTGAAGGAGGTTGCTGAGGTTGAGGAACTGTCTCATCATACAGACAGAAGTGACATTTCTACCTGCAACCCCGCCCCCCCCCAACACACACACACACACACACACACACACACACTATTTCTGTTTCCATGGACAGGGACACCCACTTCAGGTTCCAATCCAAATACATGCACAGATGCGTTCAAGTCAAACCGGGACGTCCGATTGTGTATAATAAAAGAAGTTAAATCTCCCTTTATTTGTCTGTATAATCCCCTGCTACACTAATGCACCTATTCCAGCCTTTCACTAGTGCTCGGATATCATAAAGGTATAGAATTATTTTCTCAGTACGCCAAACCCATGATCAGACCTTATGCTTCATGTCTGTAACACTGGCCTCCCGGGAACTGCCTTAATGACCCAAACTTGTGTAAACGGGTTGAAGAAAAGCCAGGACTGAAGAGTAGATGTGGCAATAATCGGATTCATGTAGTGTGTAATTGGTGAATGATGATGTGTACAGTTCTCACAGACAGAGGTGTCTCTTCCAAGTTGGCGAAAAAATTATGGGTCGATTTTCAAGGATCAGACGGTCCACTCGATGAATCTTCGAGGGAGCGACTGCAGTGGGCTCCGAGCCACCTCGGCTGGGATCGTTTTTCACGGATGTATGACCTTCTTTGAAACATTTGCACCATTCAAATGTTTTACTGCGTACTGAGTCTCACTCCGTACAGTCTTCTGTAAACGTCCATTCTAAGTCCCAGTTTGACTTGAATGGCCCTCATATCTACAGTACCTACTGTATCCAAATAGAATCACATAAATACGCTGGAAAACATTGCATACAGGTGCAAATAAAAATACAAATGCATGAATGGATGCAAATATTTGGAGCGCAACATACAGATTCAAATAAGGTCAATGTGTTACATCTCGACCATCTCCACTCATAAACAAACAAAAACACATGCGTGAATAAAATGCTCCCTTTTATCATTAATGCCAGGCCATCTCTGCTTAGCTAGCTAAACCGACAAACCCAGAAAAAGGACCTACGCTGGAGCAGTAACTCACAGGCCAACGACTAATCCTAAAAACCTCCTGTGGTGAAAATACAAACAAAAACACAGTGCAGTAATTGCTGTTTATTAACTCCTAATGAGATGGATTCGATTCTGGTGCCTCCAATAAATGTTCAGCATCTCTTCCATAAACAACAACCGCTAATCGAGTGTCCCTAGGAGGATATTTGTTTTTAATATTTTCTGATTAGTGTACATACCTTCCACAGGAGCACGACGATGAGGGCGAGCAGGAGCACTCCGGCTAGAGCCGAGACAATAATGATCCACAGCGGAACTTTATATTCGACCTCATCCTGAATGGCAGGAGTCACCTCTACAGAGAACTGAACGCGTAAAGCGAGGAGGGTTTCAGTTTACACATGTATTTATGTCAAGCGTGTCATGTCGTATTCAGCGAAGAAGTAAAAAAAAAAAAAAGCAGAGAGAAGGACATACCGTCACGTTACTGGTTTTACTGTCCAGATGGATGGTTGATCTGTTTGTCTGGAGTTTAAGTGTTGCCTCTCCCATAATAATAATCAGTGAAGCTTTGTTGTAATCCTGCAGGCAACACAGATGCATACACGACACAGCTTAATTAATCATCAGCCAGTGATTAATAGCAGTGTAGGTTGCCAATATTTCCATCATGTCCTATAAATCTTTATAAATAGCATAATACACTGTTGTATTTTTTAAATATATATATATATATATATAGTAGCATATTATAATAAAAAATTACAAAGAATCTTATATAAATAAATATACGATAAAGTCTCAGTGTAATATAATTGCTCAGCATAATGAAATATTATGACGCCTTATCCAAAGTAACGAGTTATATAGTCATGTATAACGATTCAATGTAAAATACAGTATACTAAAAGTATTGTGTTGTAAAATAGTCTTTGAGGAGTATTCTAGATTGTAGAACCATAGTATTTTAAAATACATTCACCGGCCACTTCATTAGGCACACCTGCTCAACATCTCTCTGAATGCAAATATCGAATTGGCCAATCACTCAATGCTTTTAAGCATGTAGACATGGTCAAGACAATCTGCTGAGTTTGAAACAGGCATCAGGATGGGGAAGATCGGAGTCATTTAAGTGGGTTTGAGCGTAGCATGGTTGTATTTCCGAGACTGTTGATCTACTGGCACTTTCACTCACAAGCCTCTCTAATAAGGTTTGCAGAGAACGGTCGGAAAAAAAGAAAACATCCAGTGATTGGCAGTTCTCGGGATGAGGTCAGAGTTCAGGGGGAAGAATGTCCAGACTGGTTTAAGCTGATAGAAAGGCAACAGTAACTCAAATAGCATCTCATTACAACTGATGTATGCAAAAGAGCATCCTTGAGGGCAAAACCTTAAAGCACTTCAGATGGGCTCACCAAAATTGGACAATAGAAGATTGGGTTGGGAAGATTAAATGGCCTGATGAGTCTCAATTTATGCTGCAACATTGGTATGGTATGATCAGAATTTGGCGTAAACAATGTGTAAGCATGGATCCAATGGTACCCAGGTGGCAACAGTTCTGGCTGCTGGTGGTGGTGTAATGGTAATTAGCATCAATTGATCATCGTTTAAATGCCACAGACTATATCAATATGGTTGCTGACCATGTTTAACTCTTAATGACCACAGGATAATGTGCCATGTCTTAAACTGGTTTCTTGAACATGATAACGAGTTCTCTGTGCTCAAATGGCCTACACAGTCACCAGATCTCAATCCAGTACCTTAGGGATGTTGTGGAACGGGAGATTCCTGCGCATTTTAGATGTTTTTAGACCGTGCGACCTTCGTTCTGAAGCCAAAAGGGGTCTAATGCAGTATTACAGTAGCAAGCTGTACCTAATGAAGTGGCCAGTAAGGGTATTATAGCCCAAAAAGTATTCGAGAGTACTAGATGACGTTATGGTATATGGTACAGTAAAGCATTGTATTAGAATACAGTAGAGTATTAAAAATAATGTAGACTATAAGATTGAATGTTTAATGTATAACACAGTGTAGTATCTGATACTACAGGTGGTGTTGAGTAAAGTAAAGTTCAGTATAGCAGCATATAACCAAGTGTGTGTGTGTGTGTGTGTGTGTGTGTGCTCGTGAGAGGTGAAAGACCTCCAACATGGTGCCATTCCACAGCCTTGCCCGCACCGTCACCTCCGCTTCTTTCGTCATGTTGCGTAAGAAACAGCTGAAGGTTTTACAGTTTGCGGTGCCTGATGTACAGTTCTGCAGCGAATAACAACAACATCAACAACAGTCTCACGTTATTCACTTACACATTCCCATCACATTTCCATCCCTCTTACACAGCCATGTTGCTCACAACATTACTCTTGTTCTGAATTTTTTTTTTTTATAGCTACTGTTATATTAATACAGAAAATGACATAATCCTTCATAACGTTGCCTAGTAACTGCCTAATACAGGTGTTAGCTCTCTCTATATGTGTGTGTGTGTGTGTGTGTGTGTGTGTGTGTGTTCTGACCAGATGGTCAGTTTTCCTGCGGCCGCTCTTCTGGTTCAGAGAAGACAAAGCTTCTAAGTGAGCCACAGAAGGTTCATCTCTCTTTCTCCGACTGTGCGTTCGCTCCGGCACCTAGCACACAATCACAACCAAGGAAGTGAGATTATGTTTGGGTTCTACGAAAGCAAGGAATAATAATTAAAAAAAAGATGCAAAGAAAGTGTAAGATGCAACTATTTGGAGGTTTAATGGCTATTGACTGATTTGATGAAAATGTATGCAACATACAGTACAATACAGTAAAACATGGTAATATTACATATCTGACACACGTATTGGATAAGTCTACAGCTCCTTGTCTCAGATCAGAGATGAATCCCCTGTCGTAAAAACAAGGCATTCTAGCACTCAATGTCTGCTTAGAAATTCAGAATGTAGCAAATAGGATAAACATGTAATAGTGTTTCGGCACACAAAGTTCTGTAAGCACAATCAAAAAGTAAAAGAAAAAAAAACTGCGCAGTAATGCAAAAGACAATGCCTGCAGGGCGGAATTAGACCTACGGTCATTAATCATACACACAACAAAAGGCAATCAAATTCTACAAGCACCTACAAATGAGGAATTCGCACAAAGCAAAGACAGCTCGACCAATTCATAAGGGTTGTTAACAAGACAACACTAACACAAAACAAACACAAGATAAAAGAAGTCAAAAAAAAAGAGGGAAATGAAACAATCAGCTGACAGGTGAAATGAATAAAAATTCTACTTTAAGAAGTATTAAAAAAAAAATCTGCAGGACAGTTCAAGGAAGAAGTAGAAGGAAAAAGTCTATTTGTCCCGTATTCAAGGGGCGTCCAAGTCAAAGCGGGACTTCAATCGCAGTGCGGTGATTAGAATCTTAGCTGAAGTCAAATATTTCAACGGTGCACATGGTTTAAAGATGTCCGTACGTCCGTGAACGACGATCACTACCACTTCGAGGTGGCTCAGCGCCCACTACGGTCGTTCCTGTGAATATTCAGCAAGTCGAACACCTGATCCTTGAAACCCACAGATAGCTTGCAGCCAACTTGCAATAGAGACATCTGTCTATGGCAACTGTACACATAATTATTCATGAACACCTGCATTTCTGGAAGGTTAGTGCACGTTGGGTACCGAGAAAGCTCTCTGCCTTCGATCGGTACAGGATATTGCGAATCTGCAATGAGTTAAAGGAATATTTTGACACGAAAAGTCAGAATGTCTGATCATGGCTCTGGGGAACTGAGAAAACTTTCTACTTTAATGGTGAAACATTGGGATAAGTGCATTAGTGTAGCAGGGGATTATACAGGGAAATAACAGTTGTTTTTAATCTCATAACTGTGTACCGTTATTTTGCCAAATCAAAAGTCCTGGTTTGACTTGAACACCTGTTTTTCTTTTTTATTTTCCAGCTTGATAGGAAGCTGGGTTCAGACACAATAAATGCCTGGATCAAGTAGCACTTTGATCAGTAACCCAGTAACTAAAAAAGTTTAACTCTGAGAGTTGAAACATTACTACCCCATAGAGACTTTATATTACGCGCTTTAATCTGTGTTGTCATTTAAACAGTGAGGTGTCGGATTCAGTATGAGTCAGACCTTGTAGTCCATATCTCACCTGGAACTTTCGTGAGTTGACGATGTCTCCTGGTGGATTACACGAAGACTCTGAAGTTCCAGTCATTGTAATTTCCTCCAAGTACAGGAGCCACTTTCCATTCGCCACCTCCAACGGCCAATTAAATTCCACATAGAGCACATAGGAACGGCCCTGTGGCAAATCTGCAGTCACCTGCACACAAAAGGCAGAGTGAGAGAGACTGCTTACAAGCCAGGTGACCTCTTCCTATTTATTTATTTTTTTGCATGTTTGTCACACTTAAATAATTGAGATTATTAAATAACACAAAGATAACCTGAATACATAAAAAAAATTAGTTTTTAAATGATGGTTTCATTTATTAAGGGAATAAAGCTGTCCAAATCTACCTGGCTTTATGTAAAAAAAATTAACTGCCCACTTTTTCCCACATTATTTTGGAAAGCTTAGCTAAATTTTACTTGCCACACCCTGGGTGTGATTACTGCCAGACCTGTTGAATAAAGAAATCACTTAAATAGAACCTGTCTGACAAAGTGAAACATGCTATCTAAAGAAATTCGAGAACAGATGAGAAACAAAGTATTTGACATGTATCAGACTGGAAAGGGTTACAAAGCCATTTCTAAGGCGTTGGGACTCCAGTGAACTACACTGAAAGTTGAACTTTTTGGAAGGTGTGCATCCTCTTACATCTTGCGTATTTTATTCAAATAACATCATACCAACAGTCAAACATGGTGATGGTAGTGTAATAGTCATGGGCTACTTTGGAGCTTCAGGACCTGGAATTGGACAGCTTCTTCCCCCATAGAAAACACAGAGCAGGAAAGTGTTGGTCTGAGTTCTGGGAATGTCCTGGCCTTAATAGGTTAGAATCTGGAATTCTTTCTGCCTGTCTGTCTATCCTGGTGTTCAAGGGACAATGTGTAGAATAAAATGCTAGAGTTTCTTTTGAATGTAAAATCATTTTATGAACCCCACAAACATAATCCATACATAATGGCATTGGGAGGATTGTGCCATTGATCTATTTCCTGCGGAAATACTGTACATTTCCATAAATTGATTCTCCTTGAACAGAGAAAGTGCCACAAGGTTACATACTTCCATATGCAATCTCCACCAGCACAATTGCTTTTTTCCATCTTTACAACAATTACAGTAGCCTCAGTCCAGTAACGCTTAAACCATTACTCTTTACCACGAATACCTGGAGCTTTAGAGCGTGTATGCACAAAGAAAACATTCTTAATATGTGTAAGTACACATAACTAAATTTGGATGTCAAACAAAGATAAATAGACGGCTGTTTACTTAGCTACCTCAGGCTACTATGAATATCAGGTGATGCCCTATGGTCTGTTCGACGCCCCCTCTCTCCTCCAAGTGTTCACAAATGAGGTCCTTAGAGAGATGCTTAACCATGGGCCATTGTTTAAATGCAAAATACCTTTGATTTATTCATCCTTGCTAGCAGTATCAGTTTCTGTATGTTTTTGAATGATCGCAAATCTTTTTTCTTAATAATAATAATAATAATTATTATTATTATTATTATAAATACATATTATAGATATTTATTTGGGAAAGATGTTTTTAGGCCAACAAAAATAAAATCTACTTCCCTCTAATGGCTACACGATTATGTCTAAAATTATTATTACAATTATTTTTAGTGGTATTGAGATCATGATTATTTATTATGATTTTTTTTTTTTTGGTGACAAAAATATTTTTACTGCACTGTCACAGGAACATTACACTGCTTTTACATCCATGTTGTGTTACATTCCAGCCTATGTACATATCTTTGCATGAAAATAATATTATGATGACGGAACAATGACACAATCAGCAAGCGAAAATGAGATACGCCCATGAGGACTTCGTTATTAAAAAATCTGTCCATTATTATTATTATTATTATTACTATTATTATTATTATTATTATTATTATTACTATTATTATTATTATAACCCTAGTAACAATAAGAAGAGGGGTATGAGAGATAAAACTATTTTATCCAGCTTTTTTCTTTATTTTTCAGGTGATAATTGCCTTATTGTGATTCTGAAGGAAGTAACTGAAGTTAAAATATGTTTTGTACTACAGACCATATGTTTTGGTTATACACCCTTGAATAAATAACTGAAATAACTAAAAAAAAACAAATAACTGAAATTGGTTGAGAAATGTAAGAGTTACATTCATTTTTTGTTCAGAAAAAACGCAGTTCCACTGTTTACTCATATTTGTTTACAGACCAGTCTTGTGATGTCAAGGTACTAGACCAGGGGTCGGCACCCTTAAACACTGGAAGAGCCATTTCGACCCGTTTCCCACAGAAAAGAAAAACACCGGGAGCCACAAAACCCTTTTGACATCTAAAATGAACAAGTTATATATCGTTTTTAATGCTCTCTCTAAATTAATGAACTGCAACAGAGAAAATTGAATTTTATTTCTGCATGCAACAAAAACATTTTGAGACAGTGGGTTTAAGGTTACTTTTAAATAAAATATTCAATGTCTACTTGAGTCCTCCTCGTATTAACGAACTTAAATTATACACCTGGAGCAAACCAAAAATGCCGTCTGCTTCTGTGTGCAGTCATCCTTTTATCGTGTGAACTGACCTACCTGCGGTCGATAGGCTCAGTGACGCATATTTTGAGCGACAAAAAAATTTAACACATTTTATTTCAATGTTACAAGATCACCATAACGTCCTGTGCAATATATGTAAATGTATATTTCAATATACGTAAATTTTTTTTCCTGTGCAACTTTCTGTGCAACTATGCAACTTTCTTTTGCAATATACATAAATTAATATTTTTTATATTTCAATATATGTAAATTTAAATTTCCTGTGCAATATTCGTAAATTTTTGTGCCCTACACGTAACTGTTTCTTACGTAATTTAAATTAAGTGTCTAAAGCGTGTAATTTGTGTATCTTGTGTAATAAGTGTAAAGCACCTAATTTTGTTGGACGTCCCACATGTTCCACTGACATTAAGGATATTCCATTTAGAATTCCATTTAAAAAACTAACAAACTAAAATAAAATAAATTTAAACAAAATACTCATTCTTTTTTTTCCAAAGCCACATGCGCCGCGGGTTGTCGACCCCTATACTAGACATTAGCTACAGACATGCATGCTTTAATCACTTTATGTTATATGTTACGTTTTATGTTACGTTTTTTTTTAGACATGTGCGCGTGATGTGATTTACCTGGTGTATCTCACTTGCACTCGTGTATTTTGGCATCGGTCGATCGTGTTTATTTACTTGTGGGAGGCCAACATCATGATCGAGATTATAATTTGATTCATTGTGCAGGCCTGCTTCCAGGGGCATAAACAAACAGCTAGAGCGAAAAGGGGTTGGTCTTTATCCTTAAACAGTAAGACTACATAAGCTGTAGGTGTTTATTGACTCTTAGGTTCACATGGGCGTTTAATTTTTGGATAAACGAACGTGCTCTGAACGTCCTAGACGTTTATGTTGCGTTTTGTAGTGGTGCTCGATTGACTTCTACACTGGCGTTCGTTTGGCTCTGTC
>JAOVVB010000026.1:8115176-8125773 GCA_028570985.1 Heterobranchus longifilis
ATACTGGTGATGCTGAATGCTGAGTGGTTGAAACAGACAAGAGCGGACATGAGGTTGCTGCTGAGGTTGTTACATATACAACTTTATAATTTTTAAATTGTATCTTTAGGCGCTTTGCAGCCTGTCACAGTAAAACATTTCTTCCCATTTCTTTAATTTAATCTACATCATTTCATTTATTATGAAGAAATGCAGGGTGACTCAAGACTTTTATACAGTATTGTATAGATAGACAATATTGTGTATTTAAGTTAATGTACACATGACCATCACACCTATATGTTTTTTAATCCACCCTCTATAAAATGTGGAAACTTTTCACTTACAGCCACAAGAGCATTATACACTTACCTGTACATTACATTATCTACATTTCAAGGCATAATATATTACAATATCAATTTCAATATCAAACAGTATCATCATTTTGGCAAGCCCTTGCTGATCAATTACATTTAGGGTAAAAGGAAGATTGTGAACTTGAGTGTTCATTGCATTAGTGGGAAGTGCTGTTCGATAATGTTAATGTATTGTACTGTTAGGAACTGATACATAACTTACACTAGAAATGAGGTCTTTAATGTATAGTCCACTAGCAGCATTTTGGTCAGCGGCATTAGGTCGTCCTGTCTGCTCAGTCTGAACACAAGACGATAACACAGTAAAAAAAAAAAAGGCATACTAATATAAAATAATTGAACATAAATGCGACATTCCATACCACAGTAGGTAATTTGTTCTAGGGGCATTATCTAACAATGTGTCTCTCTCTCACACACACTCACGTAGACAGCTGCAGTGTTGAAGTGATCGTGTCTGTGTCGAGCGTGATCGTCGATATCTCGAAGGTGATCACAAAGCTGGTCTGTCAAAGAGACATACGTCATAGCTCAGCACCAAGACAGAGGAAGGAGTTATCAAGGGGATTGAAATTAATTACACGAGCTGTTAATTAGGGATAAATATATGTGAGTGTGTGATGTCAGGCTTTACCATCTGATTAGCGCCTAACGGATTTCCCAACTCGCACACGATGGAATTGTTGTGAGGAGTGCAAACAACTAAAGAAAACTGTGAAAAAGACAGAGAGATGTGGCGAGAAAGAGAGACAGACAGGCAAACATAAAAAGTCTAGTACCTCTGGTCTTTGACATGTGCAACTTTTGTGCCTAAATAAATTAGTATTTTAGTCTTCACTAACGTCCCAGTCCTCAGCTGGGGAGAAGCAGTATAGCATGAAGCTGTCAATACCATGCTTCACCATGGCTACCGTATTCTTCGTATATTGTATTCCTACGGTGATATCTCATTTTTGCCCCAGAATCGTGCCCAAGGACACCAGAGCTTGCCATCACATGCAGGACCGTTACAAGTTTCTGTTACGGTAGCTTTTGGCAGCTAACTCATTACTACCTCACTCTAAAACTAATATAGTCAAGTAGGCTTTTTATTGTCATTCCAACCATATACAGTTCAGTACACAGTGAAACGAAACAACGGTCCTCCAGGACCAAGGTGCTACATACATGCAACAACATAAATTTACAACACAACTCTACCGTAACCAGCTAGCTAACTAAGAGACCTAATTAGCTGTCTAGCTCAGATATGACAGATTTACATTTTTTATTTAAATCCTAATCCTAACAACAAATCTCTGGACCATTTCTTGGTTTCGCAAACAAGTATATCCCTACACCTTTAGCCCGTGGACCTTCTACCTTGTCCTCGGTTCTGACGCCGGAGTAGACCAACGATGAAGAAGTGGAGACGTTCAACTCAGTGTTGTGAGCATCTTCAGCTAATCGGCCCGGAGATGGAAAATTCGTGACGTTAACAAGAAGATTCAGTCTTATGTTGCCGTAATACTGCAGCACCTGGTGACCATCCAGACTACACACACACACACACAGTAAAGATTTGGTACATAAAGAAATTCATAAGAAATTCAAGTCTAATTTCTATTATTAATCTTGTTATTAGTGTTGGTATGTGTAGTTATTATTGTTAATTATGTGCGGATGGGGCTGTTACACAGGGAGGACTTGCTGGCTAGTGGCAAATGTGGCAGTCATCTGCAGGTTACTGTCACACTGGTTATCAGCTCCGCATGCTTTCTGAAAGTTAATCTGCATTCAGGGGTGGGGATCAGAGAGAGAGATGGATAGACAGATACACAGAATAAGTAGGAAATCCCAGAACGCAGGCATAATGAACTATAATGTGTATGAAAGACATGGCTGAAGTGCATGTTAACCGGGTCACCTCCGCTTTCTCGGTGAGCGTTTGCCCCTGACTGAGTACAGGAAACAAGTTCAGGCTCTGTAGCTGCCCCTGAACTCTGTTAATCTGAGGCTCGAAGATCGATGCGTTCAGGGAGAACACTACAGGGGTCACTTTATCACGGACAGACTGTAAACATAGATATGAATTAAATACAATTATTTTATCCCTGTGAAGGCATGTGCACGGTGTATTATGATCCAACATGTCATGGTGCGTTGTGTGCTTTGTCCTTACTATCACTTTAAGTGTCTTCGTCTCGCAACGCTGTGATGTCATCGATAATTGCCCGCTGTAGGTATCTTTATCACTGTCAATAAAGCGGACGCGAGTTTGGGACGAGCGGTGCAGCACATCAGCCAGCACTGTGTAATTTATGGCTGTAACACACAAGCACAAGAAATACAGTTCATCAATCTGCCACAGAAGTGCCATTCCTCTGCTTCTTTGCACGAAACTTAAATACAGTATATACGTATATATCGCTCCACTGTATTACTCCTACAAGTGACATGCTGTTAATGATCTTAATCTGATGCTTTTTCGCATTTAGCTTTAATGTTTTAATCCTGATAGCATAACAACACACAGTAACACTTTAACGTTTTGCTCAACTTTTTGGTAGAGCACATTTTGACTCACTGTACCTTATTGAGCAATATGTTGAACTCAACAGGTTGAGGTTTATTATGCCAAAAAATCAATGTGATGTGGTTGTGTGTTTAAACAGCATTTGCTTCATAGCGTACCATAAGAGATAAACTAGCTCTAATGCCCACAAAACATTTGTGACTCAGGTATTAAGTTGCGCTTATGGCAAAATAGAGGGCAAAAGGTGAAATGTATAAAATCTTCGATTTCTAAAAAAAAAAATAAGCTGATAAAAACATTATCGATCTGATTCTTCAACACAGTTGAGAAAGTTTTAATACTAAAAAATTATTTTCTCCTTAATACTTTTAAATCACTTTAATAAACACTTTATTTCAGCTATAAATCCGGACTGCTGTGGAAGTTACTGGTTTAGGGTTGAGGTTAAGGGTTCCTGCTTTCTTACTACGTCGTGGAATCCATATTTAAATATTCTAAGAAAAGGATTTTTTAAAAATAAACTCTCCAGATCTCAGTAACCGGATATAGAGATAAAGATAAAGATAGAGATAAAGATATAGCAATAAACTCGGTCAAAAACCAAATTGGAGCTTACTGAATCAGGAAAGGTGTGAAAATGTGAAAATATGCACAAGCGCACAAACGAAAATATGCAATTTTGCAAATATGCAAAAGCGCTATACAAATAAAATTGAATTGAATTGATTAGAATACCTCAAATCCCCCAAAATGTGACATTATACCTAGATCTGATGTGACAGGTCACCTTTGTGCAGTTCATTGTCCATATTTAGCTTTATTATTGTAAAATAAATAATAAATTGTACCTCCACTGTTACTTTCAATGGATTTAAAAGAATAGTGTATAAGACAAGTGCACTCACTAATGTTCTCTTGAAAATTTGGCTGTCCTGTACTGATTGCGTAAGAGAAACACACCTCCACCTGAATGCTGCAACACAAAAACATATACAGATATTTACATACATTAAATAGCTGCGCAATTAAAAATGTGGGTTAATCAGATTGTACAGTAATGCAACAAATAAACATAGACAAAAACGTAGAATGCAAGATAAATGCACTGTATTTATTGTCAGAAAGTCACAAATACAGGAATTTCTCAAATGTTGATTATATGTGTAAAGCAGCAATGGAGTGAATGTTATGAATGCATACCAGGAATTGCAGTTAAGTGGGTCAACCAGGGAGGGCGTCGCAGAGAAGGTTTTTTGGACGTGAATGACAGGACGGGCTCTGTTGAGACAGCAATCACACATACGTGCACAGATAAGAACATATTCGCTAAATTCATATGAAGTGTTTTAATACAGTGAGCACAGTAGGCATTTTTGGCAGATATAAAATCCGTCCCATATTTTTACCATAAAGTAACATCTCAACCATTTGGAAGAGACCTATACCGGGGTCTGTTGAAAAAAAAACTTGATTGTTCCTATTGTTGTCCTATTGTGGAAATGCAAAGAAATAAACATTTATTGTCAAAATCATTTTTCTTACTGAGGATAAAGCAGAAGCAAAAAAAATATATATAACAATACATAAATAAATAAAAGTGCAAGATACAGGATGGTGTTTGTAGGCAAACAGATTAATTTTGCACCCAAAACATGATTTACTAAAATTAAGGCTTGTTTTGGGAAATGATTCACCTGCAAATTATTATGGCCAATGGGCACGTATTACATTTTCCGAAGCTCTGTGTTTCCAGCAGAAGAAAACATAAAACAATTTATTTAGATATCATAATAAGAAGGTTTGTCAAAATTACGCCTTGGTGAACCAGATGAATCAAAATGATGTATTCTTACCATGGCAACTGATTTGGATTCATGAAGAACAGCACATAACAGACAGCACATCGGCAATTCTTTACAAAATCAAATCCACCCTCACATGTACTATCTTTTATTCTGCATTGTGTTTCAAACAGTTTTTGGATGCATCTCATTGCATCTTTATTCACTGTTACACTTGACGTCCAATTATGCACCCGTGTGGACAGCTTTACTCTTAGGCACGTCTCTTTTAAACCTGACGTTTCGAGTGTTTAAAAAAAAAAAAGATCACACACTGAAAAACCTTATTTTGATGCCACGTCCTGTGTAATATCATCCATGCATTTGAAAGATTTATTTATTTATTTTTTTCTACATGGTCGACAGGACTCGAACCTGGCCGAAAATCTAATCCAGCTCCTTGATGTTCAAGTGCTAACCACTAAGCCACCGTGCTGTCCCATATTAAATCTGTTAAAACTTAAAAATTTGGAATGTGGAAAAGAATTTCTTAGGTCGTGTGTGAAAAGGTTAATATGCAATATTAACTAAAGATGGAAATGCAAACGATGTGACTATACTGACCGTAGTAAAGCCACTCGGTCGTCCAGAGACCCAACCACAATATCGGGATATTTATTATTGTCTACATCCAGACCACCGCTGATGGAGTAACCGAACGTCTTGAAACCGCCGTTACGCACGTCCTTTCCTTCAATCACCTGAACACACATTTATCAAGCATTTGCACAAATAGGTTATAGACACATACATTTAGCTACACTTGTTGATCACTTCATCAGGTGACTGATGAATACTGACTATTTCAGCCGTTGCTATGGTTGTTATGCCCTATGTGGCAACTATTGGAATACTGTTGGAGTGATATTGTTAACCATGAACATAGGCCAGTCAATCTGCACAGTGCTTAAAAACCTAGCACCACTTCTGTTACACACACACTAATCAAAAGTCCAGATAAAAGTGTACATAATATATACACATAAGGGATATACACCAACTTTTTTGTTACGCAGAGTCTAGAGTCTGTTCTTACCTGATTTGGTTTGGCTGAAACTCCATCCTTTCCCCCCATCCACACATACACTCTGCCCGAGTCGTGATACGGCGCTCCCACTGCAAAATCTAAACCACGAACATACTGCACCATTACCACAACTCAATTACCACCAGGGGGCAAGAGAACACTGTATGCAATGGCTGAGAGAAATGGCAGCAGCAGGGGAAAAAGTGCATAAATTGTCTATCCTCATAATTAACTTTGGTTTTCATTCTCGCACTAATGTTAGTATTATCACACATCAAATTTACCTTGCCATTAAATTTTTTAAAAACTGCAGTTTTTTTATTATGCAAAGGTGTACTTAGTCATGTAAGAGAGATGGTTGTAATATTTTCTGAAGAAATATGGCTAACATTAAAAGATTTTGCATTAAAAGATTCTTCAAAGAAGAGACATAAAAAAGTGGCTCTAAGCACTTTATAGTGAAAGAAGAATTCACATACGAAAGCAGTTTAAAGATGGCAATCACGTGATTTTTCCAGACTTTGCATAAATTTGTGTAAATTAAGCTCCGGAAATACTGGGTTTGTTCGAATGTTGCAATGATGCAAAGGTCAAAGGTTATAGTGAAAATGTTCATGAAAAGAAGGCTAAAATCTGAGGATTAATGAGAAAGAGGAAATGTTAAGCACCATTGCAATCACACTAACATTTCTCATGTTCTCACTAACATTTGTTTAACACTGGTTTAAAAGGCATCAGTTATACAATATTATTTTTAGCCATTCAAAGGGGTCTCCACTGTGTATATGTATATACAAAAAAGATGACAAAAAACATTTCCTGCTTAAACACGCTAATTAGCTTTTCCACCTATTGTGACCTCATATAAGAAGAATCCCCTCCCCAAGCTTGTTGGCAGAGGCAGTTTGAGGTATAAAAAACCCTAAAGCATTAGCAGACAAAGAAATAGAGTGGAACCTTGGCTTACGAGTATTATTCGTTCTGGGAACATGCTTGTATATCAAATCGCTCATACTGTATATCGCTCAAAGAGAATTTCCCCATAAAAAATAAATAACTCAGACGATTCGTTCCACAGCCCCAAAATATTCATACAAAAATAATTAATACAACATATAAAGTAAAATACAAAGTATAAAGTATACAAATTAAACTGCACTTTATTTTTGAAAAGAATTGGTGTTAGTCGAGGGAAGAAGCTTTAAAGAAGGGTTATTACAGAAGCTATACGACTTTGAAAGACTTCATTTATTTTTGTCATGAAACGGCAATTGTGAGCAAGTTGATTTGTTCTGTTAGACATTCTATGAATTTTTAATATGATGTTCCAGTCATAATGATAAACTGGCTGACTGACACATTCAGATTACAAGAAATGAAACAGGACTTTCAAGCCTCCGGATGAAGTCATGAAAATGCTGCCTCGGCACTGCGTTTGGGGTGAATCCAATTAGTCTATAATGGTCCAAAGCAGGGAAAGAATCTATGCCTCAGCAGATTCTTAAGGTCAAAACACCGGGAGCATTGCTTGACCCATGTCAGTGCAGTTCCTTTACCTTCTGACCACTAAATAATGCTTGAATACAAAAGAAAAAAGAAAAAAAAGCTTACACTCAACCACATTAACACGGAATAATATCAGAAAACACTGCATGGAAAAGGTGCGACTGGTGTTTGCTTCAATTAGAAAAAGTGCATTATTATTACCCTGGAAACCATCCTGGTTGACATCCCCGATGGAAGACACGGCCATGCCGAAACCTGAGTCGCTTGGTCCCATGAACATCAGATCTGTTTTGGGCTTGAATGAGCCGTTTTCATTCATGAACACATACACAGCCCCGCCCTCCTCTTTCCTACGGTTGAAATAAAACGGCGCTCCAACGATCAGCTCCTTCCATCTGCCCGTGAAAATATAGAGCAATAAATGTTTAATGAACATTCAATTCTTTCTCAGAAGAGTTAAACAGTCTATTTAACTAAATGCTATATAACATTACATACAAGTTCTACATCATTACATCGCACTGCTTAAAGGAATGTATAGTACAGCATTAAATATTAATGTAAATAACACAAGGAATCCAATAGTTGGTTTGGGAAACTAAGATTTTATATTATCTACTGTATGATGCTATAGTGTAGAGCTAGCATAATAATATCAGATGAATAATTATTACTTATGAGATGTCACTAAATGCTATGGGTATTAAAATGATTTTAATAATGTGCATCCCAGTCAGCTGATGAAAGATGATGAGGATCCAATCCAATGAAGAGGATCAATGGCCTATTTAGGTTAAGCTACTACTATTTACCAACAACATGTAGTTGTGATGGTAAAGTGTGATGATTTTTTTTAGGCTAAAGAGAGTATATAGATATATATATATTGATTTCTGACAACCCACACTGTCTATATAAGTGAGTTCTCACATGTGCCCACAACTTCCAGTGGTAAATGCATCAAGTTTCTTTTTCTATTTCTGGCATAAATGACGAGAAAAGAGGTGGTGGAAGTGTAAACAAAAACAAAAAAACCATAGAGTGAGAAATGGACTTACCCGTCATTATTGATGTCGACGATAGCGATACTGTTTCCGAAGTAAGAGCCGACCTGTTCACCATGCAGTGCTAAATTCAAATCCTGCAGCTCTCTATTGCTGCCACCATCCTTCTCAATTATCATCATGAGTATCACCGAACCCGTACTGTTATATCGTGGCGCTCCAGCCACAATTGTGTCCACATCTTTTTTCAGTATTCCTTTGTCTTTTCCGACGGAGTAACCTGAACATTAAAATACAGAATATTTACAATATCACTGTATATGAAAACAAAAAAAGCATCAGAAAACAAATGAAAAGTATAAAGAAATATGGATAAATAGATAGATGACATCTATATGGATGACAGACGTATGCATAAAAATCAGGATTGAACAACCACTCGCTCTATCGAACAGCATGAGTTCCATCCCTCAATCGGAATGAACACACTGGGCTCACATTAGTAAAGAGTGAAAGTATAAAAGCAGCCCTTAGGCGTGCACTCAGACCCCACTGCACAGGACACATTAGTCTATAATTGACACTAATACACACTGCTTACCAATGTAGATGTTTCCAGTCTCCATGTCTTGAAGTTTGATGATCTGAGTATCAAACTCGTCATTCGGGTTCCTATAAACCACGAATGAATTACCTGCAGAAAAAAAGGCCATCTTCATGAGGAGAATTGGAGTGTGCATGATTAAATTTTACAGCATTACAACTTGCACAACTGATTTTTAACATCCCCAGTCTACCTTCTCTTCATTTATTTTTTATTAGCAATTAATCCCAGCACTGAACCAGAGAGAGGGATGACTTTTACTTCTCCTTCACTCTGTTGTTCTCCTCCTCCACCCATGTCTCCTTTCTCTGTCCATCAGTCCCTGTTTGTCCTGAGTGTCTTTATAAGTACACTGTGAGCTGAATATCAATCAGATCAGACTCAACACTGATCACCCAGCGTAGACAAACTAAGCAGACAATCATACCGACAGAGCGGCAGTCTCTTTGAAATACAATACCCGTAAGAGCACTTAAATATATCCCATTGAAATATATAGCAATTGTGCTAGTGATGACGGAATTCTGAGATTCAACAGCTAACTTTTTTAATTCAATTCATTTTTCTGTACTACAGCAGTAAGTTGGTTTTCATTTCCGAACCTAAAGAGCCATTTTTAGTCACAGTGGAGGTTTTTCCTAATACGATGCGTGTTCAAGTCAAACCAGGACTTTCAATGCAATTCAATTTTATTTATATAGCGCTTTTAACAATGGTCATTGTTTCAAAGCAGCTTCACAAAATTAAAAGAAAAGTTTTAGTCAGTTGTTAGACAAAACATGTGGAAATGGCATAAAGTGAGGTCTGGACTGGGAAGGGAATGTAGCAATAATAAGTGTTTTTTGTTTAATAAGTGCATTTGATTATGTGTACAGTTCTCTTCCACAAGTTGGCGACAAGTTATCTGTCGATTTTTAAGGAACAGACTGCAGTAGGCTCTGAGTCACTTCAGCTAGAATCGTCATTCACAGACGTACAGACTTCTTTAACACATCTTCTGCACCATTCAAATGTTTTCTTGCGGCTACAAGTCTCAGCATTATACTGTGCTTGAAATCTTCTGTAAATATCAATCATTTTTCCACCTTCATTTTATCACAAGTCCCAGTTCCACTTGAACGTCCATCAAAGAAAATTAAATTTAAAAAACTGACAATAAAGTAAACCATCCAGCAAAACCTCATGGGCAACAATCACGGAATTACAATCATCAGTTATTACTGTTCCCATCCACTCGGACATTATCACTATATGACAAATTTAATTGCTAATAGTTTTCTTAATATTTATGAATAATTTTTGGATCTCTATTTGTATATATGTGTGTATGTCTGACCTTGCCAGTTAAAGCAGCCTGGAGCTCCAGCAATCACCTCAGTTTCTGTCATGGTGGCAGAGATGCCCATATTACACATCCCTTCCGAAAGTTGGTCACCATTAGGACTACACACCTCCTGGCGGTACTGCCACTGGTTATCATCTGCTTCATCATATCTCAGGTCGTTCCCCCGGATATAACACTTCCCAATCATGCGCAGGTTCACACCATTGTCCATGCTCCTGCTGTAGCGATGACCGCAGGCCTAAACCAGATTTAAGGTGTGAGACCACGTCTGTGTGTGAGATTTATCTTCAAATCAAGCATAGCACAGTGAAATTAATTATAGTATCATCTGAGACTGCGTTATGCTCACTGGGTCTGCGATCATCTCTGATTTAATCATCCGCGGGATAAAAAGGA